>RJWJ010000181.1:0-349149 GCA_004363605.1 Indri indri
ACAGAGTGAGACCCTGTCTCAAAAAAAAAAAAAAAAAAAAAAAAAAAAGAGGAGTTGAAGCCAATATAACCAGAGGATATTAGGAACAAAAGCCAAGCTAGCTGGGTCAAGGCAAATGGTTCAAGACAAAGGCTGTGAATGAGATGATAGTGTCAGTGATTCATTTATGCTGAACGTTGGCCGTGTGGCTGGGATGAGACCTGCCAGCTTAAAGGCACATGGCCAGGCCAGACACCGTCAATGGCTAAACAGTGGAATAGGACCAGGAACCAGCCATCCCGGCCCAGGCACACAGGGCCCAAAATCTCCAACCTAGGAGCTTAGGATCCTTTCTAGGGCAAAGGAGAGCCCATTAATCAAAGTCCAAGTGAATCCCAGACCCAGCCCAAAGAGAAGCGTCAATCCATAGAGATCCACGTGGGTGGATGGTGCAGTCATCAAGCAGAAATCATCCCTGGAAAACCGACATTTGAGAGTGGGAACATATTGTATCAAGAGTTCATCCACCCATCCATCCGTTTATTCAGTCGTTCATTCTTTTATGCATTGGGCAAGCAGAGAGAGGGAGATTGCAGCATCCTCGTATCTGGAATACTCACCTGGGAACCTAGTCCCTGGCACTGAGGTCCTGAAATCTGAGCAGGGCCAGGTATGAATCTATCTCACTGCTGGGTCTTTGAAGCCACGGACTATCCCATATTTAATAGCTCTGAGAATAGTGGCAGGCCAGGCCAGAAAGTCTAGACCAAGACTGAGCTGGAAGGCAGGGTTTTCATTAGACCCAGTTTCTATGGATTGCCTAAGGCAGAAGCAGGGCTCCAGCCACACACACGCACGCACACACACACACACACACACACGCACACACATGACCCACACTTCAAATATCAGTCTAGTTGATATCTGACCCTCCCAGTATAGACAACTCTTGACTGCCAATGTATGGATTACCCACCTCCTGATCCCAACACCTAGCAAAGCTCCTGCCACCATCACTCAATCCGTGCAAATTAGGTTCTGTGTTAGTCAAAGAAGAACATAATTAGGAAGGTAAATTTGCAGAATTCAAATTACATAATGCATTCCAAAGTCAAACAGAAATTATTATGGATTAGCACAGATAGTGAGAGGATGGAATCTGCAGGATATGCCCGTCCATGCATTCAGTCGCCTGCTCAGCAAATGTTTGTGCGCGGAGTGGGTGGGCAGAGAAGGGGCTACAGTCCCCAGGAGTCTGAAGCCTGCTGCTCTATCGGCTTTCTCCCGTGTTCTGAGCAACAAGTGGACAGAGGGAGAAGGTTGTAAAAATAAGACCTCATGAGAAATAATCAGAGAAACATGATGTCGCAACCTGTCGAGGAAACAGCAGGGCAGGGCAGGCAATGGAATGAAAACCGCAGATCCAGCCAGGGGTCAGGGAGTTTGAGCTCTCCTTGTCCCTGCTGGAGACCCATTCCTCTGTCCCCAGCATGCCCCAGCCTACCAGGTAGGATGGGGGAACCTCCTCCTCCTCCAAACTCAGCTGCTACTATGTTTCTGGCTTGGCAAAGGGGCTCAGCTCCCCTGTGTTCCAGTCCTTGCCTCACTGCCAGGACTTGAGTTCTAAGTCGCTGAGCCTGCTTGGTAACCTAACTCTAGACCCCAGACACCCATGACTTGGTGCTTTGGTTTGGTGCTCTTGTCTCTGAACTGTCTGTGATCAACCCTGCTCAACCAGTCAGTATTACATTTGGCTTGTCCATAACCCAAACCATTATAGTGGCTAAACACATAAAGGCCTATCTTTTTACCAAACAGGAATTCTGGTATTGGTTGAGGGGTTCAGTCATGTCAGCACCACTGTCTCTGAGATTTTTTTTTTGATCACTTGCTCATGATCACACAATGGCTGCCAAAGCTCCAGCCATTGCTTTCCCAATTCAAGGCAGAAAGAGAATGGCGGAGGCAATGTCAGCTGTGACTTCATTTGTCAAGAAAGCAAAAGGCTTCTGCTTAGATCTCACTGACCCAAACTGGGCCATGTGGCCAGATTGTTTAGATTAATCATGATCCAACCCCCAAGGCTGGCACGTTGCTACCCCTAACGAAATTGCATTCTCTTAGCAGGGCAGAATGAGGGAATGGATACTACGTAAGCAACTAACAGGATCTACACAACTGTCAAAGCAGCTAAATGGCAGGCATCAGCTTCTCCTAAAAGATATTCATTGCCGGGCGCGGTGGCTCACGCCTGTAATCCTAGCACTCTGGGAGGCCGAGGCGGGCGGATTGTTTGAGCTCAGGAGTTCGAAACCAGCCTGAGCAAGAGCGAGACCCCGTCTCTACTAAAAATAGAAAGAAATTAATCGGACAACTAAAAATATATAGAAAAAATTAGCTGGGCATGGTGGCACATGCCTGTAGTCCCAGCTACTCGGGAGGCTGAGGCAGTAGGATCGCTTGAGCCCAGGAGTTTGAGGTTACTGTGAGCTACGCTAACACCATGGCACTCACTCTAGCCAGGGCAACAGAGCGAGACTCTGTATCAAAAAAAAATAAAATAAAATAAAAAAATAAAAGATATTCATTAATAAATCACTGAGTGCTGTAGATGATACAAAGACTGTTTAAAGTGATGGTGACGATGTAGCATCCAGCCCACCTTCTTTTGCCTGTGGATGGGGAGCAGGTGGGAGGAGGAACGCAGGCAAGGACAAACACGCGTGACAATGTCCAGCTTTTATGGGGCTCCCGAAGTTCTGAGTATGTCGTTTCATTTTATCCGTGAACACCCTGTGGAGTCATCCTTGTTATCTCTATTTTTCAGGTGCAGAAACGGAAGCACAGAAAGCGTCATTGAACCCATGTTCTGCAGCAGCCAAGGCTCAAGACCTCCGTGGCGTAGACATTGTGGGTTTATAAAAAAAACCAAAAAAAAACTTGGGAACCCAGCAAACCTTTCCAATTACGTTTAAGAACAAGCTGCTGGGATAGCAGCACATTAAAAACCCAATCTCCCCTTAGTGTCTGGGTCACCCCTGTTTTTTCTTCCAGGGAACTCAAGCTGTTCCCCCTTCAGGAGGTTCCTGGTGCTGTACCTTTCGCCTGGACCGATGCGTCTTTCCTGCAAGCTCCCTGCCTTGCGTGCCTGGCTCCCCCTCCAAACTTTAGTAAGCTCCCTGAGGACAGGAACCACGTCACTCTTGTTCCCTGTTTAACCCCCACTGTCTAGAACAGCACTTGAAGCTCAACAGATGTTCAGTTACATGGTTTCGGTAAGTCTATGTTTTCTTATTGTTTTAAAAATGTCGATGCCTCCGATGCCCACAGAAGTGTCCGAATTATTAATACTTAGCATGGTACAGCAGCCCCTCGCTGCTAAATGGATGGGTGGATGAGTTGATAACGAACCACTCCGGTACGGAAGGATGATCGTTGCATTTTGGGTAATGACGTTTGACCTAGAGACCATCTTTGCTCCCGAGAATCGACATGCCTGCAAATACTGGGCATTGCTTTCAACACATGATACTAACAGCCACTGACCAAGCACCCACCTTGGGTCAGGCACCAAACCAGGTCCTTTATATACTTTATCTTTTTTAATCCTCCACCAAGCCCGTGATAAATGAAAGCATTTTCCCTTGCAGTGGTCTTCTGTGACAGATGGAAGTGAAAGAATTGGGGGGCCATCAAAACCTTGGACTAGGGGGATAAAGAAAGGGAGTTCAAGGGTGACAGTGAATCAAAACTCAAAGGCTGATGATGCGGGGGAGGGGTGGGTGCTACTCGGAGGGAACAGGTGGGTGCGACAGGAACTCTGACAGCCGAGATGTCAGGAACACCTGAGCGTGAAGGCAAAGTGATAAGGAAATAGCAGAACCAACAGGCTTCCGTTGAGTCCGGGGCTTTCGGTCACAGATGAGGCATCCACTGTCCAATATTTGTTTTCATTTCCCCGCGTGGTTAATTATTGTAGCCGGTGTCTGATAAGGCAGCGGCCCTCCTGCCCAGAGAGCCAGGGTTATCTGCAGTTTTACAGCCCAGTCGCGCAGTCATGCAGCAGATAAACTGCTAGGTGGTGGCTGCTTGGTCAGTAATTAGAAACTCTGCTGAAAAAATATGGGCAAGAAGTGGGAAATATCTACGGCAGAAAGAGACCAAAAGAGATGGGAACAGAAGTGGCGATCTGAGCTGGTCAGTGGCCCCTGGGCTTCCAGAACAAGCTGCCTAAACCCTGGCTCGTCCCCCCTACTCCTGGAAAAATCGACACCCCAGATCAGGGTGTCAATGCCAGGTGTTTAGCCCAAGTGCCCTCAAAACAACCCCACGTGGTGGCTATTCGCCCATCTTCTTTCAGAAGAAACAGCATCAGAGAGGCCAGTTGACTTTTTTTTAAGCTTTAATCTATTGCTAGTCAGGTTCTATGTTAAGTATTTCCCATATTTTAATCCAGGGCTCAGCCGTAATTTGAATGTTGTCTAATTTTCATGTATCACAAAATATTATCCTTCTTTTGATTTTTTTCCCCCCACAACAATTTATAAGTGTAAAAACCATGCTTGGCTCATGGGCCATACAAAAATAGGCAGAAGATTTGCTGCCTTTTTGTAAGACGTGAAAATGACGCAAAATTCAAATTTCAGTATCCACAAATAGTTTTTAAATGGCTTTATGGGGATATAATTTATATATGTAAAGTGCTCTTGTAAGTGTTCAATTCAATGATTTTTAGTATAGTTAAGGGAGTGCCAAAAAACTCAGTATCAGGCTAAGTAGTACTTTATTACAATATTTTTAAAAATTATTTTGTTTTATTTTTTGAGACTGAGTCTCCTTCTCTGTCGCCCCGGGTAGAGCGCAGTGGCGTCAACCTCAAACTCCTGGGCTCAAGCAATCCTCCTGCCTCAGTCTCCTGAGTAGCTGGGACTACAGGTGCTCACCACAACATCTGGCTAATTTTTCTATTTTTAGTAGAGACGGGGTCTCGCTCTTGCTCAGATTGGTCTCTAACTCCTGACCTCAAGTGATCCTCCTGCCTTGGCTTCCCAGAGGGCTAGGATTACAGGCGTGAGCCACTGTGCCCAGCCTTAAATTAGAATTAATGCCCCAAAAATCCAGGATGAACAAAGTCTCAACATTTTAAATAGAAACAGGATCAGTGCTGTGTCACAGCATACTGGAGACTAAGGGGAAGGAAAAATCCCTAATACTGATCCTGTCTTTATTGAAAATTTTAATATTTTATTCATCATGGTTTCTTCCCCCACTAATTTTGATATTTGAAAATATGGCATTGAAATCTTTATCTCGAGTACTGATTTTTTTTTGGACCACGTTAAATTTTGCAACCAAAGCAGGGAGAGCTCCAGGCCGGAGGAAGTGGCATTTAAGGTGAAGGCAAATTCCTAGGACGTGGGCTGCCTCGTAAATGACACGTTTGTCATTTATATTGTAAAAAACATTTGAACAACATCACCAACGCTTTCATGAAAATACTCTTTTTCTCATTTTAAAAATAAGTGATTTGGCTCGCGCCTGTAATCCTAGCACTCTGGGAGGCCGAGGCGGGTGGATCACTCAAGCTCAGGAGTTTGAGACCAGCCTGAGCAAGAGCGAGACCCCGTCTCTACTAAAAAGTAGAAAGAAATTATCTGGACAACTAAAAATATATAGAAAAAATTAGCCGGGCATGGTGGCACATGTCTGTAGTCCCAGCTACTGGGGAGGCTGAGGCAGGAGGATCGCTTGAGCCCAGGAGTTGGAGGTTGCTGTGAGCTAGGCTGATGCCACGGCACTCTAGCCGGGGCAACAGAGCCAGACTCTGTCTCAAAAAAAAAAAAAAAAAAAATAGTGTTTGCTGAGAAAAATATAAACCATCAAATAGTAAAAAGAAAATGAAATTCGCCCCAAATCTCGTCATCCTGAGATAATTGCTGTAAACATATTAGTGTCTGCCCTTTCAGGTTGTCCTGTCTGCATAAGCACAGAGATAAATGGGTGTTCAATTTATATAAATGAGACCACACTGAGCATGCTTTTCCGTAATGTTCCTCTTCACTCAACAGTATGTCATGAGCGTCTTTCTATCTTAGTAAATACAAACCCGCAGCGTCATTTTTAATGGCTGCGTAGTACTCCATCATAAGGATGCCACATTTTCATAATAAACTCCTTACCCACAAGCATCTGGGCCATTTCTGATAAGAAGGAATTCTTTGAAGAAAAATAAATTACTTCAAATCAGTCCCAAACAGGAGATTTCATCTTTGCCTTCTCTTCCTGTGTACGTATGACATATTTTTACATGGTTGATATCATAGTGAGCATTCAATTTGGTATTCTGCAATGCTTAATGTATTGTAAACATTTCCCCGCGTTGTTTCATAATCTTCATCCAATTGTCTCTTATTTCAGGAGTCAGCAAATTTCACACGTATTTGTTTTTTTTTCTGCTTGCTTAACAATTTTTTTTTTAATGCTTTAATAAAAACACTCTGAGCTTGCTGGCCATACAAAAACGGGCATCTGGCTGAATTTGGCCCATGAGTTCGCCAGACGATGGGTCATTTTGTCAACCTTGTCTACGCTGCAGTGAAGGTCTCCATGCATACAGCTTTTTCCTTCTTTTGAACCATTTCCCTCGTATAATTTCCCAGAAATGAGATTAGTAGATCAATGAACAGCATCATTTTTAATGATATATATATTGCTGTATTATAAAATTGTGCCATCCAGCAACTTGTGACCACATAGGTTTCTTATAACCTTATCAGCACTTGGTAGTAGTTTAAATTTTATGCTAATTTAGCAGGTATAAAATGCTATCTTGTTTTCACTGCTATATCTGATTGTTCTCAAAGGAGGGGACTTTTTTTCACGTGTTCGATTGCTTTTTGTCGAGTAATTTTAGAGAAGCTTCACATTAGAATTGGCTGAAAAGAAGCGATCCTGAACCCTTCCTCCAGTTCTAAGATGAGATGTTCCTTTGGCTCAAACGCGCGTTTGCGTGTAACCCCTCCTCGAGTTCTGCCACATTCAAATGACAGAGAAGAGCCCAGTGAGGCCTTCTGGCTCTGTGGCAGCAAAAAGAACTGGAAAGTAGGTCGAGGAATTAATCCTGCTGGTTCCAGTAATTAGAGTAGACAATGGGGTCAAAAGTTCAGACTGAGCCTGGAATGTCGCCCGAGTGTCTCTTGCAAGACCTGGACATGTCGCCCCTGCTGTCTTCCCCATCCCTGGCTGTCCCAAAGTGCATTTTCTTTCTCCCCTCTTCTAGCTTAGGGAGACACGTGTGGCTTTTCCTCCCACGTAAAGTCAGATGGCCCCAGAGGCGGAAATGATCCCACTGAGAAACCTCCTCCCTTCTAAAGGGAACCTGCAAGGTCATCTTCCTGGTTGTCTTGGGCAACAGGTGAGGAGCGTTAGTTCCCCATCCCTGGATGAGATCAACACGACGTGAGATGTGCTTTTGCTTCCAATGCAGGTTTGCTCATAACTCTTGATTCAGCACTTTCGATGGATTGAAACGATGAACAGAGGCTGATAAGGCGGGACTGTGGAAGAAAGATTTCAGCGTGAGATCAGGGTTGAACTTAACGATAGAGCCTTTCTAACAGTTTACTACCAGGGCTTTTACATAAAGCACAGAGGACAAACTCAACTGGCTACAGAACTGAACTGTTAGAACACAGCTAAGTGAAGGAAGCCATTGGATGTACTAAAGGGAGCGGCGAGGACTATGGTGAACCAGAAAAGTGCATTCTTGCCCCCAAAGCATTTACACTCAAATTTTTAAAAAAATCATGGTTCCAGGCTGGGCGCAGTGGCTCACGCCTGTAATCCCGGCACTCCAGGAGGCTGAGGCGGGAGGATTGATTGAGGCCAGGAGTTGGAGGTTGCAGTGAGCTATGATGACCCCACAGCACTCTAGCCCAGGGTGACAGAGCAAGACTCTGCCTCAAAAAAAAAAAAAAAAAAAAATCATGGTTCCAGCCCAGGCAAACATGTTTGCAAGGCTGAGCTGGGGCCCCGAGGCCCCTGGCTTATGAATTCTGGAAGAGGCATCCGCCCCTTCAGTCTCTTCTCAGACTCTAGTTCCAAGTTTCCATCTCCACTTGCCCACCCTTCCTCAGCTTCTCTCTGCTCAGCTCACTTTGATTCCATTGTGAAAAGAGCTCACCTTTCTGCCCCAGAACCAGCGTGGGGGTGATGGGCAGCCCTTCTGCAGAGGGCGATACTATGGTCTCCACCAGATGACGCAGCCATGGGCAGAATGGAGGGAGTGTAGGTGATCTAGTGTGAACATCTCAGGTTGTAAGGATCAGAGATCCACTCAGGCTCAATGCATGTGTTGTAAAGACACAGGACAGGAAACAAATAAAAGAACTGAGAGGTCTCCTGAGAAATGAAACGAACAGCGAGTGGGAAAGGGAGGCATTTCAGGGCTGGGATGAAGGCAGATTCCCAGAGATGGGACCTGGGGGTGGGCAAGTATCTTAAAACAGGTCTGTTTCCTAGGATTTAGGAGCAGGTGTACCCTCCGGTTTAATAAGCATGAGATTTTGACTGTTTTAGATGGAGTATCCAATGAGTGCCCACCAGGAATACAACCTATGCTGAGAATCACGCAGACCAACTCACCCACCTGTCTTCCCAACCTGTGTGTAGAATTCAACATTCTACCAAGGCAGCAGAAATGAATTGATAAAGGCTCATTGATTAAGCTTAACATGCTGTGCGGCCACCAATTAAGAGAGATTTCTCCTTCCCCGGTGCTGAATTGGAACCCCACAAAATGAGTGTGGGGAATGAGATGGAAGGGAACCCACCTTGCCTCGTGTTTCCAGGGGCCCAGGCTGGGTCTAGGCTGGTGTATGGGTCCTGGGGTCAGAGCTGGAGTGGGCAAGATTGAAATAAGTGTGGGATGAGCCAGAGATCAGGGCAAGCTGTGTCCTTAGATAAGTGGATGGCCAGGGACAGTGAAGCTGAGATAGGTTAGCCAGTCCAAGCAGAAGAAACCAGAAACATGAGTCTGGGTGAAAAGGACTGGAAACAGGGAGACTGGGAAGGTCATGCTGACCTTCCTTCGGTTTCTTAAAAATGCCAAGCACTTTCCTGATTCAGATCTTTGAGCATGTGGTTCCCTGACCTAGAATATTCTTCACCTGATTGACTTTACATGCTTGAGACCTCAGCTTTATTGTCACTTTCTCAGTAAGGCCTTCAACAGTGGATACCGTTAATTCTGCATGCCTAACATTTATACCGATTTTGGGGGTAACAGCATCATTTTCAGTGTATCGGTCAGCTTTGCTGCAGTAACAAACAACCCCAAATGTAGTGGCTTCCCACAACAAACGTTTATTTCACGTTTGCTACATTTCAGCTGCTGCAGCTCCGCTCCGTGAATCTGCCATTCTGGGACACGGGCTGAAGGAGCAGCCCCTATTCAGGACATGCTGCCCTTATGGCAGATGGGAAACAGCAGGGGAAGGAACTGAATCACACAATCTCTCTTAAAGCTTTTGGCCAGACTTGGCATTTGTCATATCTGCCCACAGTCCATTGACCGAAGCAAGTCATGTGTCTGAGGCTGCCAGGGTTGGGGAAGGCTGCACCCCCTGGAGGATGCACTGTGATTTTCAAGGACATGGATGTATGATCCCATTACAAGGAAGACAGCAAACAGTTGGGAACAATAATATTTAATATGATCTACCACGATTACCTAAAAATATGTTTGGCTGCAATTAACAGAAGACCACCTAACAAGCAATGACTTAAATAAAATAAGGATTTATTTTTCTCACCGAACAAGAGATCTGGCTCAGGTGATTCCAGAGTTGGTTCAGCAGCACAGCAATATCATGGTCTGTATCTCAGTGATTCTTTTGGGCTTTCTCTCGTGGTCTTAAGAAAGTGGATAGAGTCCATTCCAGGCTTTATATCCATGTTCAAAACAGGAAGAAGTGGGAAGTGGTGGGATTGGCAATATCTGTCCCTTTTGTTCAAAAACAAAAGTTTTTCCAGAACACCTCCCTCTACCCCCAGCGGCTTGTCTCATTGTCCAGACCTGTGTGATGTGACCAGCCCTTGCTGCAAGGGATGCTGGGAGAACAAGGATTTAGCTTTTCCCAGCCTTGACAATGGAAGTAGGCAGAGGGGAAGGAGGTGGAAATGCATGTTGGTTTGGCCAGCCAAGGGGGTCCGCCACAGGACCCCTATTCCCCTCCCCGGCATTCTATGTGGTCTTGGAGCAACTGTCAATCAAGGCTCCCTGCCCTCCATCCCAAAGAGATGGGCCCTTGACGAAAATGAAAGGAAAGGAAATTACCCAACCTCAGGGCTGGGTGCTTTGGCTCATGCTTATAATCGTAGCACTCTGGGCAGCTGAGGTGGGAGGATCACTTGAGTCCAGCAGTTGGAAACCAGCCTGAGCAAGAGTGAGGCCCCATCTCTACTAAAAAATAGAACAATTAGCCAGGCACAGTGGCGTGTGCCTATAGTCCTAGCTAGTTGGGAGGCTGAGGCAGGAGGATCACTTGAGCCCAGGAGTTTGAGGTTGCAGTGAGCTATGATGAGGCCACTGCACTCCAGCCTGGACAACAGAGTGAGATCCTGTCTCAAAAAAAAAAAAAAAAAAAAATTACCCAACCTTAGGTGTTCCATTATGGCAACACAAAATGGACTAAGATACCTTCCCTGACCACTATGTTTAAGTAGGGCCTCACGTGCTGTTCTCTACCTCAATACCTTATTGATTATTTTAAGTATATGGAATTTTGTAATTGCTCTGTTTATTTACATAGTGTCTTTCTGACTCCATACTGTAAGCTCCCTGCAGACAGGGAATGTGACAATTTTGATTACCGCCATCTGCCCTGGATATACTTGAGCCTTTTTTTCCTTCATGATGGGAACCACTCGGACTGTGTCCTCTCCCTCCTACTCCCCCAGAGGGAGAGAAGAACGAGCCTCCATGGCAAATGGCAGTTGCTCTGAAACAGCACCAAGAGCTGTTTCACACTCAGGAGAGAACCTGCACCTCTTCCACGTGGCTTCTGGTGCTCTACACGTCCAGAGAAGCTTCTTTAGTAACAAACTATAGAAATGATCCCTGAAAGTACAGTCTTATATTTGCATCTTAATGAATATTTATTAAATGAATGAAGGACATCTAGGGCATTTGGAGGTCAGAACTGGAGTTTCAATGTTATTTATGGATACCAGTTGTTTAGAGTGTGTCACGTGGGTAACTCATTATGGTTTGAAGGTGCAGAATGGGGACTGATATTAAGAGCAACTGGAAATGTCAGGGATCTTGAGGTGGGAGGCTAAAGTATCCCAGAGAGGAGATTTCTGAACTTCCAGATCCTAGAACAACGGCTCTCAAGTGCTTTTGGTTTTTGGCTCACTCAGGCAAGGCCAAAGACCCTTCCTCCTGTCTACAAGCACTCCGGTTCCCGCCTCCTGACTTGTGCAGTGGGAGTTTTGCAGTGTTGGCAAACGTCGTGCCAGAGCCAGCCTTCCAAGAAGAACATTGCAGCCGAGTTCTGGGTAAACCCCAGTAACACACTAATTTTAGTTATGACTAGTCAATTGTAGTAACTCACTTAGTAGGTTCCTAGAAAGTGGCACTTAGTCATGCGTGAAGCTGGAAACTGATGGCTATTCGTGCAACTTGTTTATGAGAGAGAGCCAGAGGAAGAGTGTGGCCTTTGGGGACCAGCTTGTGGCCTTTCGAAGGGAGCTTAGACCCACTCAGTGGGCTGCGGGCCACATACCAAGAACTACTCCATTGCAACCTGCAGGCTGCAGGGGTGTGGGGGCTGGGCTCCGGAGAGGCTCTGCGTACCCAAAGTGCAGCTGGAATTGTCCATAGAATGAATAAACAATACCTCCCACACATAGACATATGACTCGTTTTTCGGCGCCAGTGCAATTTTTTAAAATTCTTTAAAAGTGCATACTAATTCACAGCAGCTTTTTGTTGCTATGCCTTTTCTCAAACAACAGATTCGTGTGCAGGTTGGTGAGATTTTTGGAGGTTTGAAAAAGGACATCCTGGTACTAAGAGTTGGGATGAGGTCAGGAACCATCCCTGCAGAGCAGAAGAGAGGCTTGGTTTTGTGCCTCTCTCAGCTACGGAAGCCACGGAGGGACAAGTCCGGTCCTCACCATTTGGGTTGGCATTTGGGCCTCCTCCCTGGCCCTTTGTTTCCTAAGGATTGCATGCACTTTCTCATTACCAAGGCAAGCACGCAGGCTTGGATCTGCATACGTTAAATGCACGTCTGGTGCAGCCCCATGGTAATACGTTCTTAACGTTATTTTAAAAAGTTGCATTACAAAAAAAAAAGTCACCAGGAGTCCCTTCCTGTCCACCTCTCTGCTCTGCCTTCTTTGGGCTGGTTTCCTTTGCAGTCAGGGCCTCCCACAGATGGCCACTAGCAGCTCTAGGCTCACATTCTACCAGTTTAGCAATCCCACCGAGAAAAGAAAGCCTCTCTCCCCATGGGTTTCGGTCAAAAAATAGCCGCCATTCATTGAGTGCGTCTTCAGAGCTAAGCCCACCTCCTGAGCACGGTCCACAATTCTCTCATTTATTCCTCACAATGGCTCTCTGATGTCGTTGCTATTATTATCCCACTTTAAAGTGAGGAGACTGAGGTTACATAAACTTACCCAAGGTCACAGGGCTACTAAATGACAGAGCGAGAGCTGACGCTCTGAGTTGTCACACTATACTGCCCACTGCCACCATGGACTTTCCCGCAGTTGTTCCCCAAATCTCTGGGATCGGGCAGGACTTAGATTTAACAACAGATTCTGAGTGTCAGCTCTGTTCCAGCTGCTTGATGGGTGTGAACTCACTTTTATGCCCATTTCACAGATAAGGAGACTGAGGCTCAGAGAGGTTAATTACCTTCCCCAAGCTCACGCAGACAGAAGGCAGAGAATTAGGGAATTGCAACCTAAATTTGCTGGATTCCAAAGCTTCACACTCAGAGCCTTTGCACTTGGTGGTCCCTAAGCCCGCAACACACTTCCCCTGATATCCGTGTGACTCACACCCAGCTCAACCTGCCATTTTCTCCAATCTCTCCCCAGTAAGGCTGCCCCTGATTAACCTGTTTGCAATTGCAACCTGCACCACCCCCCATTTTTTCCTAACCCCCTTTACCTGGCTCTGCTTTTCTCCCAGAGCATGTATTACCTTCCAACACACGGCAAATTTGCTTACTGATATGCTTTGTTGCTTGTTGTCGGTCTCCCTTTGCTAATGCAAGCTCGGTGAGAGTGCGGACATGGTCTATCCCAACTTTCTAGAGCAGGACTGTGCACATAGTAGGTGCTCAAGAAATATTTGGCAAATGAATGAGTGAATGAATGAGTAAGACGTGGGTCATGACAGATGGCAAGTGAAGAAATCATTCCAGGATCATGGCTTAAATCCTGTACTGAGTCCAACCAGAGTGGACAGGAGCTTGGAGAAGGGATAAGGACACGCAGACCCGGGGCATCGCATGGTCTGGGAGAGGCGTGGACGCCAGCAGGAGCCCCAGCCGCATGCAGGAAACTTAGAAAACAGAGTGGAGGGGCTTCATCTCATTCTGGCTTGGCTTTCAATCAGCCAAGTTCAACAGGAATTTAAGAAAAGTCCCCAAAACCCATAAGTGGCTCTGACACATGGGGTAAGCCCTGCCTCAGTCTCCTCCTTGCAAATGAGCATCCGTTATAAAGATCAGTATATATTTAGGGTTCTGTGACAGCGAGGAGCAGAAACAGATCCACTTAAACAAGGAAATAATTTACTGGAAGGTTGTGGGGTAGCTCTGGACTTAAAGAAGAAATGAGCCTCTAGCCCGAGGAAGAGTATGAGCCAGGACGGAGGGTCCCAAGGGCTGCAGGAGCTCAGGACAGGTGACCACCAGATGACTCAGCAGGGGCCGACCCTCCCAAGCCTGCATGTCCCCACTCCAGAGTCAAACTCCTGGGCAGAATCCTTCACTGGCCTTGCTTGTGTGATACCCCAAGGCCGGGTCCCTCCAAACAGGTTCTTCCAGCCCCAGCTGTGTCCAGGCTCCGCGGTAGGGCCCGGAGATGCAGCTATGGACAAGATAGACCAGGTCTCCGCTGAGGAGTCTCAGAGCGGGGAAGACAGACCGTAATCCCATAAACAATCCAGGAAGGGAATCGTAGGTCTCGACTAGTGCTTCGAAGAAAATAAAATAGGGCAGATCGGGAAAAGGTTCCTGGAAGAGGTGGCGTCTGTGAGAGGCCTTGCAGGATTTCCATGGGGAGAGACGGCAGGAGGAATATGCTGGGTTTGAGAAACAGTCAGATACATGCAGAAAAGACAGGAAGTGCAGGGCACGTCCAGGGACTGCAAATACGCCAAGGAGGAGTGTGGGCACAGAAGCAGACAAGGACGCTGGTGTCACACTGCGGAGACCCTCAGGAGCTGAGATTACACTTCACCTCTCGATTCAGAGGCTCCGAGTGGGCAGTGTCAATTCACACGGGGTGGACCTCTCTTTCCCATTTCTTCGGAAACCTACCCACCCCGCCCCCGCTAGAATTGCATTTTAGAATTTCGGTTAGAATTCCCCCAGCCAGAATTACAGTCTAGGCAGATTCCCAAAGGAGTGGGGGTGCTGCACCCAGAGGGGCGAGTCACGCTGGACAGAGTCAGAAGAGAGAGGCTGGTTGTGATCGAATCCGCTCATTCATTCAACACGAGTATGCTGAACACCTACTATGTGCCAAGCCTATGCTCGACATAGAGCCATGGCATCTTGGACTACGGAATCGTCCTCCAATGTCCCCCTTCCCACTGCCGGACTCAGCTACCCCTCTGCTTGCCTTCGGTTGTTTCCGTTCTTCAAGTTCAAATTTCTGACCGAGGTCTGATTCTCTTGTGTTTTGAGTCTGACTAGGTCATGGGCCCAGTCCAATCAGGGCACCCTCTGGCACAGAAGAGAGTGGACCAGGGATCCCCCAAGCAGAGGGCAGAAGGCAGGTGGTTTCCATACGAAGGGAAGGGGGCTATGCCGGGCTCCTTGTCAACATAACCACTTACTGTCACAAGCAAGGACCGCTACGGTAGGTCACCCACATCATCGTCTTTCACTGAAGCCAACACATCACTCGCACTAGGAACGGATTTGTACCGAGTTACTTTGATGGTGCCGGGTACAGTCCTGTACCCAGGTCATTGGATCAGTCACATAGGTTGGAAGAAAATGGTTACAAACTCTCCAAATGCAGATGGTGTCGATGGTAGGGCTGCAAATTATCACAGAGCAATTTTTTTTTTTTTTTTACGGCTGCATTTGCATTACACCATTTGAATACTATTAAATGATTTATACTTTGAAAGGAACTCCATTTCCTCATTGCAGGAGACGGGAGGCACAATTAGCTCGTGACTAGTCATCTCTGAGAAAGAGGCAGAGTGGTGCAGAGTGGGGAAGTGGAAATTCATACGATTGCACATCAGGCCAGCCTTTCCGAAGAATAATTTGGCAATAGGTACGAAGCACTAAAAATCCACAATCCCTTTGATCCAGCAATTCTAGGAATTTATCCTAAGGCCGTGATCAGAGATGTATGAGAAAATGTTTACTGTAGCATTGCTATAATACTGAAAAATCAGAAGCAACCTAAATGTCCAACAATAGGGGATTAGCTAAGTCAATGATGGCACATTCCATGCAACAGACCCAATGCAGGCCAGAAAAATTATGGAGAAGAGTATTAAATGGTATGAGAAAATGTGGCATATTAGAAAGCAGGCCATGAAACATTACGAACAATACACCGTTTTTGTAAGGTTGGTTTTGGAAATCTTTAGGTAACAGGGTAGGAGGTACTAGGGTGGGTAGGTGGTAGGGTGGAATGGAGGTGGAGTGGAGTGATTAACGACAAGAACTTTGAGGTTAGACAGACACGAGTTCGAGTTCTATCTCCACTACTTATCAGCTTCAACCCTGTGAGCCTCAGCTTCCCCATCTGTGAAATGGGGCTAGGATAGTGAGTGGCTAACACGGAAGGCGTGACACTCATTAAACAGATCAGCCTAACTAAAACGGTGGGCAGCCAACGCGTGCGTGTGCTCGCCGCACACGCTTTCTTGACGCATTCAGTTCTTTCTGAATTAGGCAGGGATTGTTTTTGCAATTAGGAACAAAGTCGTTAACATACAAAAAGGAAAGGCATAATAGGTTAGAGGGGAGCCCTGAGAATATTATTCTGCATCAGAAATGTCATCAGGACAGAAGGAATGTCAACTGTGTGGTAATTTGCCACGCAAATTTTGCTCTCAGAGTCGTCTGTTTCAAATCATTTCGTGGCGTTTCTGTTCCTCTTTTTCTTGAGGACTTGTTCCAAGAATTTAAAAGAAAAAAAATTTTTTTTTTAATAAAAGAAAAAAAAAAAGGAAAATCCCCAAACTTCAAGCCATGTGGGTTGAGTGCAATTTGCAGAAAATATTTTCAAAATGTTGTAGCCAATACAGGCCATATTTTAAACCTCAAATATCTAAGCAAATATCTAAGTTATGCTTGTAAACCACACAAAGTCCCTGTTTGGTAACACCTTGCTTGTTGGAAATAATCTAGAGGTTCCAGGAACATTCATTGGTTTTGCCTGCCCAGCTTCCAACCCCCGCTCACCCCTACCCCCATCATCTGGCACCTGAAACTAGGTATTTTTCTGGGAAACTACCCCCTTCCACCTAGAACTATGTGGTTCAAGGGGGCCTGCTCATGTCTTGGTTTCAGAGGCAGAGGTGACCCATTTCTGACTAATTAAGAGTACTTCATTGTTTTGGCCACTAGACTGGCTCAAGGATGGGCGTGTGACCCAACCTAAGCCAATCAGAGCCAAGGAAACTTAGCCCTGGCTTTTCGCCGGAATTGTTGAGAAGTAGGTACTCTCTTTCCACTGGGATGCTAGCTGATAGAATTCAGGCTGAAACTGCTAGAAACAGCTTTAACACCATTTAGGGAAAGCCCGCTTGAGAATGGAACAAACACAAAGAAAGAAAGGGCAAGAAATGGACAAAGTCAGATCCCTGCTGGCATCCTAATTTAAGCATAGGGAGTCAGCCATGCCTAATGCTAGCAAATTTGTGTTGGTTTTCTGTTGTGCGCAACTGAAAAAGTCCTGAGTACTACAGATCAGCCTGAAGTGGCAGAAACATTAATTCCATTATATGTTCTAAGAGTCAACAGTGTGTATAGTATTTTGGGTGCTAATGACTCATTTAATGTCTCTTAAGTAGAGCCCCTCCAGGACTGGCTTTGGAGAACACCTAAGAACCCTTTGTAATTAGCTCATTAAAGGAACCCTGGCAAAGTGGTTGTCAACTTGCTTGAAAGCAGACTTCTTGAGTAGGCTAAGCCTTTCCCCTGCTACCTCGAATCCATGACTGGGCTTTGCAAAGCATTTTTCAGAGTTAGGACAAATATAGGCCTGCCTGCATTCAACCTCTGGCCCAGTGGATACAATTCTCACTAAAACGTTTAACTCTTTATTTGACATCCTTTCCTGCTAACAGAAACAGTAACAAAAACAACACATTGCAAAGAGATCATATTGGAGAGAGAGAGAGAGAGAGAGAGAGAGAGAGAGAGAGAGAGAGAGAGAGAGAGAGAGACCAGCCACTGTTACACATCATAATGTGCTCTACAGTTAATGGTGAGGCTATTTATATTTTATTTTATCATCCTGTTTCCACTTCTTTTGGTGTGTTTGCCAAGCTACACATTGCTTCTAAATGTTGAGCTCCTGGGTGGTTGCTCTTTTTCCTTTGTCAAAACGTTTTAAATACTCCTCAACAATCTAGGAGGTGGATTCAAGTTTAAATGAGTCTTTATTGCACTCCCAGTATTTACAGGACAGGGCCAGGCCTGGGGAAGATGAAAAGATGAGTAACCCTAATTCAAGTCTCCCGGGATCACTGTCTGGTTTGGGAGATAGGAACATGGTCTAGGGTAGTTGGCCTAGTCTACCTGGGTTCAAATCTCAGTTCTGTCACTTTCTAGCCAGGTCCTTGGGCAAGTTACTGAACCTCTCTGTGCCTCATTTTCTCCATCAGTGAAATGGGAATAATAATGACAGTATCTACCTAATAGGCATATTACGGTGATTAAATGAGTTAGTATATACAGACTTCATAGAACAATGTCTAGCACTGAAAAAAAATGTCAAAGTTGTCTTTCTTCCTTATTCTAATTTATGTCTGGTTTTGATGTTTTGATGGTTCCTCAATACTTCTCAGGTATATCTTGGGATCAAAAATCATCACATTAGGTGATAGCCACATATATCTCAAACTATATATCCTCATAAATCTCTTAGGAAGCTGCCGCAGCGCTGTTCAAATACTATCTCTCGACACAGTAAGTCCTGCCCAGCCGGTTTTTCCCATATTATTCTTTGGTTGAGAACCAGATGAAGCAGTTTCCTTATAATTAGAGGTCAAATTGTATGAGAAGTTTTCATCTTTATACACTTTTAAAACATTTATAAATACCGGACTCCTACTCAGGGCAGCAAAGGGCCACAACCAAAAAGAGGCTGGTGACTCCTGAGACTGGTGAAGGGTCAGCTGTCCCCAGCTCCTACCTAACCTCACCCTAGACGAGCACCCACTCTACAGCCTGCAGGTGGGAATCGCCTACACCTAGCACGTTTTTCTCTCTTTCTTTCCACAAGCATACACAATTAATTCCATGTACATCCAAGTCTTATAGGACATAAGTTGCTACATCTACCTTTGCTTAATATTAAAACAGTTCAGAAATGGCAGATGTCAGGGCCAAGTCTAACATCTGGGCTTCCCAACCTACCTTTACCTGGGAAGCCCTTACCTGGTGTAAAAAGCAAAAGATCTGAAGTTCGAAGCGTGAGACTTGAGTCCAAAGCCTGACTCCAGAGTTTACCGGGGAGTGGTCTTGGGTTGGTCACTTCATTTCTTCCTATGAAAAAGAAGATCTTGAAAATAGTCACCACCCGGGGTTGCTGAGAGAATGAAGATTACGTGTACATAATGGTTAGGTTAAAAAGTGCATTCGTGTATTATTTACTAACTCATCACATTTAGCATGGTATCAGGGTCCGGTGATGATGGCTAAGTCACTCCCTGACCTCAAGAAGCATCAGCTACGTGGAGAAGACCATGGTAGCAAATGTACAATGATCCCGGGACGTGACAAGCGTGATCGCAATTATTTTAGAGTACCTGCCAATACGCCAGTGTTTCTGTGGCTCCAAATGAAATGATCTGTTTTGTTTTGACAGTTAGTTAATGCACGTTTGGACAGCTTCTGTTTTATATTTTGGAAGAGAAATGCAATTTGGGGTATATATACATCCTTGAATATCCATATCCTTGCTAGCCATGCTATGGAGAGGATTGGCCAATATGATCAGTCTTTTTTGGTTCAGGGAAATAATTTTGAATAACTGCTTATGATCAAATTAGACAGATTTGTTTCCCACTAGTAAATAGTAGTTAATAGTTATCGAGTGCATGCTGTGCATATTTTCTATTGAAAAGCAGTACAGCTTGGCATCAAATGGGCTCTGGGATTTACTAGCTGTGCAATGTGGGGCGAGTTATGGAACCTTTGTGAGCCTCGGAGTCTGCTCTGTGACATGGGGCAGGAACAGGACCTACCTCACAGTGTCGACAGTAGGATTCAGGGGATGGCATGGCGGGTGCCATGGGAAGCGTTCGGTAATGGCGGTAATCCCCACGGGCCTCACAGAAGAAGCCTGGGCATGAGACGGATTTTGTGCTGGAAAGATCTTTGTGACTGCTGAAGGCTCTTCAGGGAGGCCAGTGGTGTTCAGTTTAAGGGAGTGGTTAGGTTCACATGTTAGCACGGAAGGCAAAAATGCTTGGGGTCAAATTACCCTGGAAAATTCCCTGCCCATGGAGTAGGGTGAATATGGTATTGGGCAGAGAACATTCAGGTTCGAGAACCACCGAATCAGACCATAGGAGGGAGTAAAAGGGACATTTCTCGGCAGCTGCCTGGGCGTTCAAACCACTCTGTCTCTAAGGAAGTGGGTCTCAACTGGGGGAGACTTTGCCCTCCTGGGGGACATCTGGCAATGTCTAGAGACATTTTGGATTGTCATAACTAGGGTGAGGTAAGCTACTGGCATCTAGTGGGTACAGGCCAAGGATACTGTCAAACATCCTACGACGTACAGATAGCTCCTAAGAACAAAGAATTATCCAACCTAAAATGCTAACAGTGCTGAGGTTGAAAAACCCTGCTCTGCTATCAAATCCACACTTAGGAATGAGGGGTGGGTGGAGTCTGCTAGGATGTTTCTGTTTATAATGGGGTTGAATGAGATGCCATGTATAAGAGCACTTAGCACAGGGCCCGGCACATAGTAGGTGCTTAATAAACGTTTGCTGGGTTTGAGATTAAATCTCCCTTGGTGGGGTCCACCACATACACTCTATTTTTGAAATGTGGTAGAAAAGAACTCACCACCTGCTTCCTGTCTTTCTAAGGTGGCATTTTTTGTTTCACCCCATTCCTCAGTGACTGTTCTCACGGTATTATAGTATCTCACGTGGGAGTGAGGTTCCAAAGCCAGCACCCAAATCAGATGTGATTCCGCCATTTCACTAGTACCAAAACTTTCTGACTTGGATTCAGAATTAAGGGCCTCTTTCAACTCCATGTGGAAAATATTCCCTTGTGAGTGCATGATTTTGAAGAAAGGAGCTCTCGGCTGGGCAGGGTGGCTCACGCCTGTGATCCCAGCACTTTGGGAGGCCGAGGTGGGAGGATTGCTTGAGGCCAGGTGTCCAAGATCAGCCTGGGCAACACAGCGAGACTCCAGCTCTACGTAAGGTTAAAAAAATTAGCCAGGCATGGTGGCACATGCCCGTGGTCCCAGCTACTTGGGAAGCTGAGGCAGGAGGATTGTTTGAGCCCAAGAGTTCAAGTTGCAGTGAGTTACGATCACGCCACCGCACTCCAGCCCGGGAGACAGAGCGAGACCCTGTCTCAGAGGGAGGAAGGAAGGAAGGAAGGAAGGAAGGAAGGAAGGAAGGAAGGAAGGAAGGAAGGAAGGAACTCTCACGAACATAAACTCCGCTTTCCCCTAGCAAGCTGGGTCTGAACTAGGAGTTCGTGAGCCCAAAGCGAGGGAGGGGGACAACGCTGGCCCTCACAACCTAGGAAACTGTCAAGGACCACAAAGGCAAGGAAATTGCTTTTAAATGAAGGCAATATTTCCATCTCATCTCAACCCCTAATGTATCACATAACTCTGAACTCATTCCTTGTCCAACTGAAATATTTGAATCCAAATAATTTGTAAGTCATTTGGACTCTATTCAAATGTGAATTCATCTCTTTAATCCTTCTTCCCCTTATTTAAAATAAAGACTAACATCGAAAGTTAAGTCCATTGTTAATTTGCGTTTCATTTTAAGACTTTTTTAATGCGCTTGGTCACTGTTGCTCTCTTCCCCATCAGCACCTTATTCATCAGTGTCTTAAAAATCCTAAGCTTATCTTTTTCTGTTTTTTAAAATTTCCCTTCATGGAAATAGTATGGACAGCAAACAAACGGAATGATCATGAATATGATTCAGATTTAACAAGTCTTAGGAAAAGACCCTTTTATTCCAAGGGAGGCAGATGTGTTGTTTTGGCAACCTATGGTGTCATGGCGACAGGGTCACTGAGAGATGAGATAACCCGATGGAGGGAGAGAGTATGTCTGGCTCTCCTGACCCTCAGTGGGAGTCACACATATAACGTGTCCAGAGGAGGAAGGGGAATTTTCCCCCAACGCTGTGTTTCTGTTTCACATCTGTCTTGGGAGCCTTTGTGAATCGAAATGCTGACTCGGTGTGTCTGTACAAAATGGAGTGAGATATGTTATGCTCAGATGTACAATGCCTTCTCCTTGAAGTTCTCCCTTTGCTAAGACACCTCTGATAGAGGAGAAGACTATACCGGGATCCAGGAATGGCAAATCCACAGCTTGTCCCCCACCCTCTATACCTCTGCTCATAGCAGACATGACCAGTCGATCACAGCACCCTTCCCCTCCTCCCCTCCAAAGAGCCCAGACTTGGAGTCACAATCTTTGCCAAAAACTGTGCAGGCAGCCACTACCAATTGATGGCAGAGTAGGCATGCCAAATAAAAACAATTTTCTTCCTTTTCTAGATAAAGAAGGATATACTTAGAAGAGCATTGAAAGGTCATCACCACTATATCCTTTTCCAGAAACTTCTTCAGTGCTCCAAATCCCAATCAATTTCCCTGAGCAATTGGGAATTCAGCCTGCCCATTTGCCCAAAGGTTTGGAAGAGAAGAGAGGCGTTTGCTTTGCTTTCTACACGACGATTTGGTTTGAAAACCGAGTTGCTGAGTGTGGGGAAACAAGTAAATTGAGTGAATTCGCCTTCTTTTTTAATAGAGCCTGAATCCATAGTTTTAAGCAAAGTGTGTATTTTTATTTATTTGTAATTTTCCTCTTGAAACCATATAAGATAAACCCCCCTACATAAAACAAAACAAAACCCCTACAACTACTGTTTTTTTCTCTTTGAATTCCCAGTGCTATTACTATAGGGATTTTTTTGTTTCAAAATAAGTCCCCGATGCCATTTTATCCATGAGGCCTCAGTCTGAGTTTTAAAAACAATCTAGAAGCAAAATTAATTCTACCGTTTTACAATTTGCTCAGTAAGATGCAAAAAAATAAAAGTATATGATTTTCAAGTACTTTCTACACTCTCGACTAAAAACAGCAGGGTTTTTTTTGTTTTTTTTTTTTTTTCTTTAAGCAACTGCAATTCTCTGGGTACTTACTGTAAGAGGATTTTAGTCATTGGAGACATTTAAAAAAAGATCTCAAGCGAGAATCTTTCTGCACCTTTTTTTTTCAAAAAGATATTTACCCTGGAAAATGCTACATTTAGAAAAATTGTGCCTTGGATGACAACCGGCCCACTTAAGTTTTGCTGATTTTTGGTGGGGGGAGAATGGGGTGGAGGAGGTTTGAGGCTGTGTGAAGGGAATTCTAGTCACCGACCCGCCAAGCATGATTTGGAAGTTCCTATTCATTCATTTATTTTCATTCATTCATTCATTTATTCAATCAACAAACACATATTAAGGGTCTACTATACAGAAAGCACTGTGCTAGGCATTGGGATTATAGCCATGGACAAAACACTGTCTTCCACCTCCCAACCCTTCTCAACCTGGCACTGGCCGGAGAATGACACCTTAATGTCCTAAGGCCGTAGTTCTCAATAGGTGGCAATGTTGTCCCCCCAGGGAACTTAGACGATGTCTGGAGACATTTTTGGTTGTCACAGCTTGGAGACGGAGCTACTGGCATTTAGTTGGTTGATGTTGCTGAACATCCTACAATGCACAGGACAGCTCCTAACAACAAAGAATTATCCGCCCCCAAAGTCAGCAGTACAGAGGTCAAGGAACCCTGCCCTAAGGCGTCCAAGATGTGTCATGAATTAACTTTGAGTTAATGGTTCTTGTTAAGCACCATTCTTAGGAGAATGCAGAAAATAGTAGCTTAACTCATTTTCTGTCGAGCTTTATTCTGTCATGGAACTCTGAGTGGGAAAGGTTGGTATCATAGCTACTCAAGAGTGTGGTCCATGGACCAACAGTGTCGGGGAACTTACTAGAAATGCAGAGGTTCAGACCATCCAGCAGACCTGCTGAATTAGAACCTGCAGTTTAACATGATCCCTGGGGGATTCACAGGCACGTTACTGTTTGAGAAGCACTTGTCTGATCTGACATTAAATGGAAGGGTTTTTTAAAAAAAATTTTTAACCGTTTATTGATTTAGGGGGTGTAAGTGCAGTTTGTTACACAGATATGTTGCGTAGTGTTTTGTGTAACCCCCACCCAATTAGCATACGTGGTACCCATTAGGCAATTTCTCATTCCACACCCGCTCTCGCCCTTCTGAGTCTCCAGTGTCTATTATTCCACTCCCCGTGTCCGTGTATGCTCATTATTTAGTTCCCACTCACAAGTGAGAAGACGCAGTATTTGACTTTTTGTTTCTGAGTTATTTCACCTAAGATAAGGGCCTCCAGTTCCATCCATGTTGCTGCAAAAGACATGATTTCCTTCTTTTTTATGGCTGAGTAGTGTTCCTAGGGGTGTGTAGCGTGATATCACATTTTCTCTTTTCTTTTAAAGACAGGGTCTCACTCTATCACCCTGGCTGGAGTGCAATGGCTAGATCATAGCTCACTGCAGTCTTGAACTCCTGGCTTCAAACAATCCTCCTGGCTCAGCCTCCCAAGTGGCTGGGACTTCCAAGCATGTGCCACCATGCCGGGCTAAGTTTTGTATTGGGGGGGGGTCTTGCTATGTTGCCCAGGCTGGTCTCGAACACCTGGCCTCAAGCAATCCTCCTGCCCCAGCCTCCCAAAGTTCTGGGATTACAGGTGTGAGCCACCATGGCTGGCCCCACATTTTCTTTATCTAATCATCAGTTGATTGACACTTAGGTCGATTCCATATCTTTGCTATTGTGAATAGTGCTGTGATAAACATACAAGTGCAGGTATCTTTTCGATATAATAAATAATTGAAACCGAAGTTTTGAGTGACAATCTTGATAAATGTCACCATGGAACCCAGTCCCAGAGGTCAAGGAAAACTGTCCGTGAAAAATCAGTCTGTAAATTGAGGACTAGATGAGAAGCAAGAAGTAGCCAGGAGAAGAAGGATTAGAGGCAAGAAGGAACTTGGCCAATTGGAGGCCCTGAAGGAAGACGCTTTGTGTCTAGAGCCCAGTGAGCGAAGAGTGATCCGAGCCGAGAATGGCGAAGCCAGCAGGACACGTGGGACTTTATTCCAGGAGCAGGTGAGAATGGGTCCTGCTCAGCTTGATTGCCAAGCCCACGTCTGGCGCAGCACAGGTCGGGGTGCTATCTGTGGCCACTGGATGGGGCGAGGCCGATTCCTCAGTCCTTTAACATCGTGTTGCAAGCAGCTAAGCGAACTGGTCAGACCGGGGTCGGAATCCCACGAATGATAATTGTCCCAGGTGACGGGTGACCCAAATGTGCCATGAGACAGAGCAAGAACAATGTGGATGAGGGCGCACTGCTCCCCCACCCCTCTGACTTAAGGCTACAGAGTCATTATGTCAATATATTTTTGTACAGATTTTGTAGTTTACGACACATTCTGGCAACGTTTAGATGCAATTTCAATGAGCCAGAATGTAGCATTGTAAACCTAAAACTGGATATCCCTTAAAGCTGTTAGAATCTGGCAGGAGACCTGCTCCCAACTAAAAGCACGGTTTCCAACTTCACTGTTCCCGTCCTCGAAGCACTGAAAACAAAATCCATCTTTAATGAGGGACTACCAGACACTCTGCATTCTATTAACGTTCCCTCTGGGCTTCCAAGAGCCACATACCTTGCCCGTAAGAGGTGACCCCGACTCACCGATTACCAGGGCAAGGGGTCCCCCATGGGTTTCGTCGCCAGCACAAGCATGGCGACCGAAAGAACGGGAATGAAGCCCTCCTGTCCTCAGCCTCCTAGACTGCTGTCCGCACGTGGATGGCCGATCGGGCCAGCGGGGATTCGGGCTCGGGAGAAGTCATTTCATCCCACAGACAGTGTGTGCTCGGCTGCCTGACTCCTCAGCCCCAGCACACTGCTAATCTTACAAACCATCCATTATCCGCTCGGCAACTGGCAAATGTGAACTTGGCCAACGTCGAAGCAGAACGACGAGATCCAAGTTAGAAGAAAGTGGGAGAAGGAGAGAAAGTACAAAGATGAGCCAGACGGTTTTCCAACCTGTAAGAACATGTTGTATTTACCAGGCCGGGGACGGAAGCCAAAGTCTGTTCCCCGTCGCTTGTCTCCTGCTTGGGGCCTGGGTCGTGTTTGGTGCAAGCGGGACAGCGCACCCCCCTCGCCTCCATCCGATGATTGGCGTATTGTTTAGAGGCGATGAGGGATGATCTTGTGCTCTGGAGGAAGTTGGCAAGAAAGTTTCATTCTATAAAAAGAACCGCGCGGTCAGGATACGGTTTCCTATTCTGAGTCGAGGCAAAGAGGAGAGTCAGAAATTCCAACCCAGAGGGTCAGGCCTGGCTCCAGGACCTCTTGAATCACATCTGAAACATGTTCCCCGCGCTGCTTTCTCCTCCCTGTTCTTACAACTGGCCAACCGGGATTACACAACCCGCACTAATTCTATTCCGCATGTGGCTGTTTCCTATTAGGAATGTGAATCTGATTTTCTTCCCCTGCTGCCATGTCATCTCTCTCTCTCAGATCAGGTGAGGGACCCCATTTCTTCACCGGAGATTCTGTTCATTGTCTTGGCTGGGCTCAAGAAATGCGCACTGAACTGTTCCTTCATGCGAACCTTTGTGTGTTTAACCCCGTAATCTGCCTTCCTCCCTCCGAAGTCTCGGCTTCCCCATTCCGAAGAGCTCTGTTCCACCGGGAACTGATGGAAAAGCGAACGTTTTAGTCAATCGACGCAATGTTTTTGGTCACCCAATACCCAACAACTGTTTCTAGAGGGTTTTGTTTTCTCCCCCACCAGACCAGGGCTTTTTTTTTTTTTTTTTTTTTTTTTAACTGAATTCACCAGATGTTTTGGCAGTGCATAAAACCCGGCTTTCCTGTCTTCCAAGTGGATGAAATTGAATCCAAATCGCGGCACGTTGCTTCAGCTTCACCAACCACGTACTTAATGGTTCTCGAGAACGTTGTAAAGATTGCATTCAGCTTTTCTTTAGGGGTCGGGACTATGGGATCCAGGTGTTGGCGTTTCCTGGCCTTCAAGGCCTCGCGATGTTTCTAGGGAAACCTCGGATTCATGAGTGCAGGTAGGTTTTCCTACCGTGATCTTTCTCTCTATCACTTTTATTTTCCTGGCTGTGTATCAGAAACTGCAAAACGGCCCCCCGAAACCCCTCTGTGCAGGGGGCAACGCGAGAGTGGTATACACGCGATTCAGTCGCTTCTGGGGGGAAAACTGCCCTGTAATTCCCTTTCCGTCTTTGCAACCCCAGGCCTCCCTGACCAAAGGCAGAGGCAGGACTCCTTCATCAGCCTCTGGTCCCTCTCTGCCTCCTGCCCCGTTTTGCTCAGCACGAGCCCAAGCATGCCACGCCACTTCGCCAGGCCCTGCCAAAATCCGTGAATGGCACAGAGCGCACATTAAACAGATGGAATGCAACATACATGTAAAGAAATAAGAGCTTTGCCAGGAAAGTTGGCAGCGGCTCCGGAATGCTTTAAACAGTGTGTGTGTGGGTAGAAAGGAGCCCAGAGTCGGTGAGGCTGCCTCATTCTCAAGAGCTGTTTCTTTTACAGCCATGACCTGTTTTGCCAGTCAAGATAAATACGGTGTTAAATGCCCCCTTTTACCGGCTCCCGATACCTTGGCAATGCAGTTTGAAATACGACCTGCTCTCATTGGAAAAATGTCCTTTTAAGTGAGTGGAAAGCATGTGCCCTTTCTGGCCAGTAAGTAGGAAGGTCATGGATGGCGGAGCCCTGCGAACACAGACATGCTCAGGAAGCGGGAGAAGGAACAGCCCTGGAGTAGTCAATGCCACTTGTTTATAAGTCGCCGCCTTTAGAAGTTCCTTGTAGACACAGAGCGATGACTTGGGAGCTCAGAGCTGAGTCTCAAGTCTTTCTATCACCTTTGGTTTCACTAAGGAACAATGAAGTGGCAGCGCAGAGTGGCTATTTCACAAGGCACCTCGGGAGAGCCAGCCTTTCCTTCGGAAGAAAAAGAACAGCGCTAACCAGGCGTGGCCAGAGGTTCAGCCCACTCAGGGCATTTCACCTGGCAGGTCCCCATGGCCACAGGACACTCCATAGCCATGTGTGTGAGACGCTAGATGGATTTGCCCAAAAGGTTTGACGTCTCAGCAGCCACTCATTAAGCAGCGTCTGCATGCCAGGCACATGGCAGGCATAGCTAATGAACATCCCATTATCTCCTGAGCTAGGCGTAACACTACCCCTGTTTTTTAACACATATGAAGAAACTGAGGCTCAGAGAGGTTGAGTCACTTATCTAAGATCTCACAGCTATGCAGAAAGCTGGAATTTGAACCCGAGTCTGTTCGTTCTGAACGTTCAGGCTATAAGGGGCCCATGCTGGCTTCCTCCAAAATGCACAAGGCACAGATCTTGCAGAATCATCTCTTCATCCTTAGAACTGCCCAGCGTAGGCAAGTGGTTGTGTTCCCAGTGAAAGATGTCACAGGGTGTGTTTGTTTCCTGGGGCTGCTAAAATACATTGTCACAAACTGGTTGGCTTCAAACAACAGACGTTTATTCTCTCACAGTTCTGGAGGCCGGAAGTCTAACGTCAAGGTGTCAGCAGGACCATGCTGCCTCCAAAGGGTCTGGAAGAGGGTCCGTCCTTGCCTCTTCCAGTTTTTGGTGGTTGCTGGCTTCCTTGACTTGTGGTCACATCACTCCATTCTCTGCCTCCATGACCTTCTCCCCTTCTAGTCTTTACAAAGACACTTCTATTGGATTTAAGCCTTGCTGGTTGGGAAGGCGATCCACGCGTTGGTGCATCTGATAAGGTTGTGTACCACCTCCCTCTCAGTCATCTGTCTCTCATGGCTGAAACTGGTGTCTTCCTGCAGGGACACCGGAAGTTGAAAGCAAATGAGAAAATGTCCATTTTCATTGTCTTCCAGATTTCATCTGTCCATGGTTATGTTCTTATTGCAGGGAAATTTTTACTTCTGCTGTGCAATCATCTGACCCGGGAGAATGGGTAGATCATGGAAGGCAAAATCAGAGCGGCTGACTTGAGGATGGTGGTGAACGGCAGGTGACTTCTTCTCCTGGCAACTGGTGACCACATCCACTGATGCAGGCTCCACGGGGAGCAAGATCCAATTTCTCTTACAGTCAGGGCAGCTGAGGGCTGAGTGTCCTGTGGGCATCATCTCATTAGAGCTTCTCAATGATCCTGTGAAGTCGGATTGATAATGACCTGATCTGGTGCTCAGGGAGGCCAAGTCCACACCTGACAACTGGCAAGTACAGGGATCCCTCCAGGTTGCCTGAGTCCGGAGTCTGAGATCTGAGTTGCTTTAACACTCTCTTTCCAAACCCATGTCCCAAGAATTCCCACTGCCTCGATTAAAGGAAATATAGATAAGGCAAAGAAGAAATTCACTCATTCACTAATTCACTCATTCATTCGGTCATTCATCTACTCCTATGTACCTATGTCTGCACTGTGTGCAGAAAAGCAAAAAAGAAAATTCCTTCATTGAGTGTGTAGCTGGGTCTGTGTGTGCCAGGCACCTTGCAAGACTCTGAGAACAGGAAGTCATGGTCCCTGCCTTCAAGAGTTGGAGAAGATTGTAAAGTCTATCAATGAATCTAGGACAGCGTGGCCAATTGTATGGCAAAGACGTGGCAGGAGAGAGCAAGAGAGAAGGGCAGTCGGCAAAGCTTCCTGGAAAAGAACCTTGAGTTGAGATTCGAAGGAGGAGGAAGCTGTCAGCCAGAGAAGGAAGGGCTGGTCTGCATTTCAGGTGGTAAGTTGCTTTTCAGCAGGCGCACACCAATGTATTGGGCCAGATAAAATATTCGATTACCTCCATATGGATCAGTAAATGGTCGGTACCCAGAGCCCATCAAATGGCCTCTTCCCCACCTCCTCTCCCCTGGAACTCTGTTTCCCCATAATGCAAAAACGGAAGGGTTAGCACCTGGCACAGAGAGAGCTCCAGGACTCTGCTCCGTCCCTACTCTTCAGTCCTTTCCGGTTGGTACTGGTGCCATACTGGGCGTTAGGCATTTTTATTTTTTTTCACTCCTGGGCTAGGGAGCAGTTGAGTAAGAAGGCACGCGGGTGTGGGACATGCTGGCAGTCAGTCACCATGGCTGGGAAATAGGGAGCCACAGAAGTGCTGGGGATGAGGCTGCCAAACTCAAAACAGGCCCCTGGGGAAGGATCTTGTGTGGCATGTGACAGAGAATAGACATTATCTTGAGGATAAGGCAGGGACATTGAGGTTTTGGAGGCATGCTACTTTTTATTGACATGTAATTATACAGAGTGTAATGTACTCTTCTTAACGCCTACAGTTTGATGAGTCTTGACAAATGCATACCCCAGTGTGACCAGCATCCCCCCACAGATAGAGATATAGAGCATTTCTGTTCCTCCAGAGACTTCCTCCTGTCCTTTCCATGGGGGATTTTAGGCAAGGGAGTTACGTGGTTATGCTTTGCAGTTTTCAAGTTAGCATTTGGAAAGTTCTTTTGCTCATTCCTTGAGCCCCTCTTGCGTGCCTCACACTGTTCTGGCTGTAGAGAAGAGGGATGGGGCACATTCCATGAGAGAGCTCCTTTTTGGGGAAAGGTCAAAGGTGATCAATGGCATGTGGGAGCAGCTGGATGGGCATACACCTTGTGCACCCCATGAGGTCCTGCGGGGCCCCAATCTTGGTTTAATACTCTGCTGTGGCCACGTTGAAATTCTTAATAGTTTTAAACAAGGGGCTTTGCGTTTTTATTTCGCACTGGGCCCCACCAACAAAGCAGCCAGGCCTGATGGTAGTATACAAAGGAAATTAATGGGAACCATGACGGAGAAGATATGGAGGTTCTTAAAGACCCTTGGCCGGGCCTGTAATCCTAGCACGCTGGGAGGCTGAGGCGGGTGGATGGTTTGAGCTCAGGAGTTCGAGACCCTGTCTCTACTAAAAATATATAGAAAAAATTAGCCGGGCATGGTGGCGTGCCTGTAGTCCCAGCTACTCAGGAGGCTGAGGCAGGAGGATCGCTTGAGCCCAGGACTTTGAGGTTGCTGTGAGCTAGGCTGACGGCACTCTTGCCGGGGTGATAGAACAGGACTCTGTCTCAAAAAAAGACAAGACCCTTGAGGGAGGAGAAGAAAGAAGCCAGCCAGGTGATGAGTGAAGATTACGAGAAGGATTTGCTTTCCCATGGTTCTGTCTAGGGATAAATGTAGGACAGTGGAGACATTTCATATCTGCCACTGTTCCTATAACTCTACCCACAGCACTAGTAAATGTATATGGGCTCAATTAATTGCAATGACTAACACATCTGACAAGCCAAATATTAGCTCGCGAGGACTGAGTACACTTATAAGTATTAAGTACAGATACAAATAATTAACAATAAGCTCACTGGTGTTATTATCTTCTAATGAACCGTAAAAAAAAATGTAAATCTTAATCCAGAACAAAATGAAAACAAAAGGAAAGTGAGACCTCTATCAGCTTTACAGAGGGAGGTGGTATCACGAAGAGAGGGAGAGTTTGGTGGGTTTTCGTCTGCACTGATGATGAATTCCATCAGCCACCTTTTGCTGACATCAAAGCCAAAGTAAGTGCCTTGGTCCCTGTTTCTTCCTGCTGGGGCCAGATGTCCGATGGGAAGAGTTTGGCAGAAGATGTACAGGAGGCCTGATTACCAGAGGCAGGAGGAGTGCGGTTGGCACTCCCCTGGAAAAATCCATCTCTATCATCCTCCGACTGGCCTCTTGTCTCTGGAATTTGCAGCAAAGAGAAGGTGAGTTGAAAGGAATCCAATTGTCTCTTGGTGATTAGTTTTTCTTCCTGAAAGGGGTTCTGGAGTGGGGCAGCTCGACTGAAAACCCAAAAATAAATACCTGGGCTGCAATGATATTGCCAGTCAATATTTCCAAAGCCAGGAAGTCTAGAAACAAACATTTTCCTGACCGATGTTGCTTTCCATACACTAGAAAAAAGAAGCATTTGCAATTATCTGAAAAAGGCGGTTCTAAAATTTCTATTTTGGTCTAAATTAGGCGGCTCTGCTGCTTTGGGCTCTGCAGTTCTCTGAATGGTGCAGAAGCCCTTGTCTCAGTCATGTTAAAGCCTTGTCACCTTTGGTGGCCTTTGTAACTTACTGCAAATCACACGGGGACCTTATTGGTTTCTCCCTTGCTCACTTCCTTTTTAGCTTCTGATCAGGCTCCTGCAGGGGGACACATGGTGCCCACCTTGGTAATAATGGTGGCTGCCATTATTCTGCACTAACTACATGCAGGCTGTGTGCTAAGAGCTTCACTTGCATTATCTTACTTAATCCTCCTGGTAGGAAACTGTGTTGGCTCCACCTGCAGAATGTGTTCAGAACCCGACCCCCTCTCACCACCTCTCTGCTTCCTCTCTGGTCCAAGCCCCCATGTGGATTACTGCAGTAGGTTCCTAACTGTTCTCTCTGCTGCTGCCCTTCTCTGTCTGTAGTCTATTTTTCAACACAGAAGATTGAATGATGCTTTTGAAATATAAGTCAGCTCAGGTCACAAAGCTCCAAGGGCCTCCCCATCTGGCTCAAAGTAAGATCCAAAAGTCCTCGCCATGGCCCACATGCACTGCCTTTCTTGCCTTTTCATGAACAGGGAAGAACGCTCATGCCTCAGGGCCTTTGCACCACCTGTTTTTCTTTCCCCCAGATACGCACGTGACTTAGCCCCTCTCTCCCTTCAAGTTTTTGTTCAAATGTTACCTTCTTGGCAGAGCTCATGCTGACCACACTATTTAAAATTCAGTCTTTCCCTCTGCCCTCCTGTTCTACCTTTCACATAAAACTTATCACCACCTTACAATCTTACGATTACTTATTATGTTTACTCTTGTCTCTTTTCACAAAAGCAAGGACTTTTGTCTGTTTTAGTAACTGCTGAGAACAGTATGGGGTACACCATAGGTGTACAATAAATGTTTATGGAATGAATGAATACATGAATGACCCATGAAGTATGTCCTATAATCAGTCCCACATTACGGAGGAGGAAACTAAAGGACTCAGAAGGGTTAGGTCACTTTCCCAATAGCAGAGTTAATAGCAGAGTTGGGGACTTCAGTCCAGGTTCTACTGACCCAAAGCAACCTAACTACTACATTCGTTCAAATTGTAAGTTAAACCCTCCTTGGGATATGCTGTTTATCAGAGCCTCCCATTCAGCAAAAGCCCATTTTGGGACTCTGATGACCTCACAAGATTGGTCTGACACTTGACCAATTCAGTAATAGTGCCCATTGTGCAAAGAATCATACGAATTGTGTGATTTCCACGAGTGTGATAGATAGGAAACCTTACATGAGAAATCCTGAATTAATAATTTAATTAATGTATTTTGAATAATAGTTCCCCTGAATGCTCACATTACAGAAATATTTGGAATGTTCTTTAAAAAGTGGGATCCTAGGAGATGATATTTTAAGTGTAGATAAGGTAATTACATAGTAATTATCTTCATCTATGTACTTAACTGCCTAGGCTCAGGGACATAAGAGAGAAACTCAAGAGAAGTTTTTCCCTACTCATGGCGTGTCCTCTGTGGTCAGGGGACTAGCCTTCCGGGGTTTTAAAAGCAAATATTGATAAATATAAAATCACCATGGGACACCACAGTTCCATTCCAATATATATACCCCAAAGAAATGGAAAAAAGCATTCAAACAAAAACTTGTACAGGAATACTCATAGCGGCATTATTCATGATATTGAAAAGAGAAAAACATCTAAAAATGTCTATCACCCCAGAAATGGAAAAACAAATTGTGATCTATCCATACAATGGAATATTATTCAGCTATAAAAAGGAACAAAGCACTGATACACGCTACAACATGGATGAACCTTAAAAACATTATGCTAAGTGAAAGAAGTCAGACACAAAAGATCACATAAGGTATGATTCCATTTATACAAAATGTCCATGATAGGTCAATCCACAGAGATAGAAAGCAGTGATTTCCAGGGGCTGGTGGTGGCTGTGGGGATGGTGTTGGGGAGTGATTGATTAATGCATATGAGGTTTCCATCTGGGGTGATGAGAATGTTCTGGAACCAAATAGTGATGATGGTTGCTCAACACTATAAATGTACTCAATGCCACTGAATCATACAATGTAAAATGGTATATTTTATGTTGTGTGTATTTTACCAAAATTTCTTAAAAGTAAATCTTTAAATTCTAGCCTTGGCACCAGGATGTTTTGGTTTGGTTCTGATTTGGTAGGCAGGTAGCTAAGGATTAAGTCCCTTCGTGGCAATTATGCACTAGGAAGAGCTATAATGTATCAGACCAGGCTGTGTAACAGACTTGCACCTGTGGCTAAATTGGATTGTAAAATCCGTGGAGTCCAGGCCTGATCCTTCGTATCCTCAGAAATGGTGATGTGTCTAGCACAGTACTATTCTGACAACCTGAAAAGCCAATTTCTTTTTTTCCTTTTCCATTACTAAAGCCATCTACCCTTGTTATAAAACATCTAAGCAATGTAGAAAGAAGTCTCCCCCTCACCATTCCTGCACTTAGTTTAGCTACTACCATCTACAACCTGGTGTGTATCCTTTCAGACCTTTCTCTACTCATGTATGAACATCTATATATAAACGTGCATATCATTGTTGAAATTTTTTATTACAAAAATGAACTCTATATAAATATCTATATATGCAACTTGCTTTTTTTACTCAATACCGTATCATAAAAATCTTTCCATAGGAATACATGCAGAGTTATCTCTTTCTTAATGGATACAGAGCGTGGATACCTCACCATTTATTTAACCAGTTCCCTCCTGTCAGATAATTACCTTGCCTCCAATTTTTCACCATCACAAACCAGGCTGTGAGGAACACCCTGTTCGTATATTCTTGCATATTGGTGGGAGTTTTTCTGTGGGAGAGCAATTCCTAGAAGTGAAATTGCTGGGTTGAAGTAAAATTCTTTCTGTTCTGTGACTTTTTAACAGCACATCAGTTCAGGACACAAACGTGTATTGTCTCTGGCCTTAGGACGAAAGAGCTAGAAGTTAGTGCTTGTAATCGGGCTTTGCTTAACTCGGCATTCACCCTGCCTCCTGCAACCGTAGCTGTTTTCATTCATTTTATAGGCTCGCTGTCTCCAGATTGACTCCAGCAGAGGGAAAAGAAATCAGGTCCTTCTGTGCCATTCTTCAAACATTTAGAGGAAATTGATTTTCCACATGGGCTGTAGCCAAGCGAGGGATGCGCCGGCACAGAAGTCCCTGCGACAGGCTATTACTGCTAACACTTGCAACAATTAGACTCAACCCGACTTGAGATATTTTATTAGCGAGCGTAATTTCTCATCAGGCTAATACTGCAAATTGCCAAAATCAGCAGCAATTCTAAAATAGGATTTCCTTCATAAACCCTTTTAAAGGGAACTTGTGGACCCTTGAAGTGTTTGCAGAAAGGAAGCTTTTTATTCTCCAAGCAAGGACAAAAGGCAGTCGGTCCAAAAAGCCGATAGCTTGCCTTACCTTTTCGCTCTTGTCTTTCTAATGTGCTTTCTCGAAGCTTCCGCTGGGATGCTTTCACCTGCAAAGAACAGAAATGCAATCTCAAACTGGCTTCAGTAATACAGTGATATCATATACCTCTTAAAACTAGAAGTCTGAAGGTGAGGGAGGCTTAGTGTTGGTTGACTCAGCGTCTCAACAATGACATGGGAATCAGGTTCTTTCCCAAAGTGGAAAGAGCCAGAGTGGCATTGAATAGTCAACCTCTCAATAGGTGTGTGACTTTGGACAAATTACTGAAACTCTCTGAGCCTCAGCTTTCTCATTTGTGAAAAACAGGATAATAATAGTACACCAACTTATAGGGTTGCTGTGAGTACTAAACCAAGGGCGGACAAACTTTCCTCTCCAAAGGGCCAGATAGTAAATATTTTAGGCTTTACTTGCCATGTGGTTTCTGTCTAACCGCTCAGCAATGCTGTCGTAGCCGGAAAGCGACCATAGACAATAGGTAAATGGGCGGGCATGGCTGTGTTCCAATAAAACTGTATTTCTAGACACCGAAAGTTGAATTCCGTATATTTTTCACATGTCATGAAATATTATTCTTTTGATTTTTAGTCAACCATTAAAAAAAGCAAAAACTATTCTCAGTTTGTGGGCCACGAAAACAGGCAGGACCATCCCCCTGAACTAAAGCGTATCCTATATTTAGTATAGTACCTGGACAGCTCTAAATGCTCAGTAAATGTTTGCTGCGGTCATTGTCGCTGTTACTGCTATTACCATCATCATCATCCTCTCTCCGCTCTTCCACTCTCCATGCTGGCTTCGTCTCCAGCCTGGCAGCAAGATTGCAGCAGCGCTTCAAGCAGTGGTCAAACAGTAGCATCCAGAGCGAGAAGAAAGAACAGCTCTTGCAGGGATACTTTGCCAGCAAGGAGTTCTGTCCCCATCTGTCTCACACGCCCCCACGTCCCCACCTGGCTCAGTGCCCTCTGCTGAACCAATCCCTGGCAAGGGGAGGGATTACTTTTTGACCAATCAGGCTCAGCCCTGGAGCTGAGGGCGGAGTCAGTTTGCCCTGAGTCACACTGTGGATGTGAACTGGGTGAATGCCTGACCCTTAGCAGGGTTTCTATGAGAACGGTGGGCAGTCGGGGCTATGGATGCTGGACAGGCAACCAGCAAGCTGGCTGCACCCACTCTCTCAAATCCTCATGAATTTATTACAAGCAGAGGACCCACTAATCCGGCTTGTATATATCATCTTGTAACAAGAGCAAGCCTTTTGAAGATTGGAGAACTTTCGAAGATTGAAGCCTTTCGAGGCTGGAGAACATTGGCTCTGCTGACCTTTAAGTCTTTTAAAACAACCACTGTGGTGATAACTCGCTGGATCGTAGGAATTCCAAACAACTTTATAGCACTTCTGAGTTTACTAAGCACCCTCCCCGTCCGATCCTTCCTTTGACTTTCACGGTTCTCTGAGACAAGGACCATCATCCTCATTCTACAGGGAAGATGAGAAGTGACTTGTCCAAGGACACATAGTTAAGTCTTTGAACCTTGATTTCTGACTTCCAGATTCCGGGCGCTTTTCCAGCCTACTTTCTGGTTGCAATGGAAGTGACAGTAGCAGCAAGCGCATCCTGGGAGGATTTGCTGGCTGAGAAGATGTAGGTGACAAGGGAACCAAGGGGATTTCACCTGAGTCAACACAACCTTAAAACCTGTGCCTTGGGTGAAAACGTCTAGGTATAATTTGCGATTTTCTTTGGAATATCCGTAATTTTCATATACTATGAAATCTCAGGAAATGATAGAATAATAGCAGTAATTATTCGGATGAAATACAGACATGCCTTTTTCTGATCTTAAAAGGGAAACATAATTGTCCATGGATCTCTTTATATTTAAGTCATAATTGTATGTATGCCTCCTTGCATTTAAGTCCTATTTTTGGCTTACTGACCTGCAGGATGAGAAAGGGGAATATCCCAAATGAGAGAAATTTGGTTGAGTAAACTCGTGTACCCAAGTGAAGGAATATTATGCAACCATTTGGCTAAAATTAATGCTTATGAAGAATTTTTAATGCCATGAGAACACTCTTAGATACAACGTTAAGGGACAAAAGTCAGAGAGAAAATTACATACAGAGACCATCTCAACTGTGTATTAGAGACAACAGAAAACAAGATTGGCAGTAAGGAAACCCAAACGCTAACCCGGTTGCCTCTGGGTAGTGCGGTCACTTGTGGTTTTTCTCCCAGCTTCTTTAAGTTTTTTCTATATTTTCCAGTCTTTCTACAACACTTATTTTATAATCAAATAAAAACATAAGGTAAAAGCCAGAAGGAGACTGGGTAGTTTTGCAGGCTAAGGTTTCTTCTTATATAGACAGATTCTGGCCCTAAGGGATTACATGAGGCAAACCAGGGCCGTTTGCAGAGTGACGGGAGGAAAACTGCGTCTTGCAGGGATACTCCTCCTTGCAAAGTAGCTGTGCAGCCTCAGCACAGCTGGCCAAGGAACAAATAGATGGAATCCTCCAGATATGTAGTAGGAAACTCAAAGATGCATGGCCTGGAGCAAATTAGCCAGTCCGAGCTTCCTTCTTCATCTGTTACATGAGGATAATAATGCCTGTTACATAGGGTTCAAATTCTTCCAATCATATGACAAATTTTTGCTGAGTAGCTACTGTCCTAGGGGCTAGAGATGCAACAGTGATCAAAGAGATAAGGTCCCTGCTTTCTAACATATTTCATTCTAGTGACAGGGTGGGGAGTTGAGTTGCTTATTAGAAGAATAGCAAGTGCAAAGGCCCTGGGGCAGACAAAAGCTTGGCACTTTACACTGGAAGGGGGTCTTATGTGCCTGGAGCTTGGTGAATAGGTAGAGAATGGGAACAGATGGGGAGAGGTAGGCAGGGATCAGGCCTTGCAGCCGGGGCAAGGAACTTGAATTTCATTTTAAGTACAATGTGAAGCCACTTAAGGGGTTTCAGCCGCAGAGTAGTATGATCTGATTTAGGGTTTATGTCTTAAAAAGGCCACTCTGGCTGCCGTGCGGAGAATGGATTGTAGGATTGTGCGAGACGATCAATACACAAAAGCACTTAACACTAGGTCTGGCACAAAGTAAGTGTCTTAATAAGCGGTAACTGTTTTTCATTATTATCCTCATTATCTTTATTATTATTACTATTCTTTTGTCTGCCTAGAGCTCGTTCACGATTCTTGGACATTTGGCTTCACACGATATCAGCAATGCCTTCAGACAAGCCGGTGAGTTTTTCAAATTTGTTTTCCAGGTGTTTTCACATCCTCAGAGAGGTGATGGTTAAAAACCGAACACAAGCTGGTATCTGCAGCCAAAAAGAACAGTAGACACGTTCCTGAATCCAGTGGTGTTGTAACCTTCAGGGGTGAGCTCTGGTTATCTCGTAGCTCAAAGAAGACCTTGAGTCATGATTACAGGTTTCAGTCTCCACCAAAGTACGGGCTGAGCTCAGGCTCTGTTGTGAAATCCAACATATTTGGACATATTTAAAAATACCTCCCCTCCTGCCAACCCCTCCTTCCTGAAGACTCAGCTCAGAGATGACTCTCTCCGGGAAGCCTCCTGTGACCCCACCCCAGGCTACACCCCACACCAAGGCTGTGTTCTCCTCTCTGTGTTCCTGGGGCTTGGGCAGGGCCACAGCATGACACTCACCACCTCGGTTAATGTGAATTCCCACAACTAGACTCTGAGTTCCTACAACTGGAGTGTTTAATACAGTAGCACTAGCTACGTGTGTGGCTGTTTAAATCTACATTGAAACTAACGCAGGCTAAATAAAATTAAAATTAATTTAAATTAAATAAAATTCAGTTTCTCTATCACACTAGCCACATTTTTAAGTCCTCAGTAACCACCAGTGGGTACCACACTGGACAGTGCAGGCATGGAATTTTTCTATCATTGCAAAAAGTTCTAGTAGACATTGCTGGAGGGTCAGGAATTACGTGTTATTTATTGGTTTTGGACTAGCAGCATGCTTAAGACAGAGACTCGAGAAGGAGGCACACCTGAGTTCCAATCCCAGCTCCTAAGCGTACTAGCTGACGTAGCCATGCTCAACTTCTACCACACCACGTGGTCATGAAGCTTTTATAAGTTAATACACATGAAGAGTTTAAATCAGAGCCTAACGTGTAGTAAGCACGAGCAGATGTTCACTACTATTATTATCATCTCCAGTAAAGTAGCTAGCACATAGTAGGTCCTGTTCAGTGTTTATCCATTACCTGAACAAATGAATGAAAGAACGATTGAATGAAGGGGCTTTATTTTTGGCTGTAATGAAGGCAGAATACCTCTTCGGAAACCAAATATAATTGCTATTAATAACAGCTTTGACTTACTCAGCAGTTACTCATACCAAGCACTGCGCTGACTGCTTTATATGCGTTCCTCCCAACACCCCAAGGAGGGAGGCGCTATTATGATTAACCATCCCTTTTCACAGATGAGGAAACTGAGGCTCAGAGGCAATGAAGCAATTGCCCCAAGGCAGAACCAGAATTTGAAACTGCGCCTCTCTTGCCTGGGCGGAGATACTGTTGCTTCCAGATTACCGGCGGCCAGGATTGCTTCTAGAAGTGATCGCACACCCCCTTCTGCTGTCTCTGGTTCTTCTCCCTCGTTGCAGTGGGGTTGGGGGCAAATGCAGGCAGGGGCTGCGATGCGCTCCTTCCTCCGCGACCCCCCGGGAAGGGCCGCGGCTCCCCATTGTGAACACACACCTGCAAGGAGGAAAGCAGGCTGCTCAGTTTTCTTTCCTGTTCGCAGAAAGACTTTTGACCCCGCTCTCTCGGATTCTTTTCTTTCCCCCGTCCCCTCCCCAGGGCGCCGGCCCGCTCCCCGCGCCCACCGCTCCCCGCCTCCCCACGCGCAGCGCGGAGCAAGGGCGCGGCGGCAGACAAGGGCGCCTTTCTTCAAAGTGGTTCGCCTTCATCTCATAAATTCTCAGCCCCGGCTCGATTGGCTGCGACGAAAGGGAGCTAGGCCCCCGCTCCGCTCCTCAGATACAAAGTGAGTTGTGTGCAGTCTGCCCACGTGAGGTCAATCGCTGGGGCCCGCGCCTCTCAGAAATCCCAAAGGACAAAATACCAAAGAAGCCCGGTCACAGGATCAAAACTATCTATGGCAAGACAAAGGAGAGCAGATAGCCGGGAAAACCAAGACAATGCAGGGGCGAGGGGAGCAGAGGTCTCCCAGTCATTCCTAACCTGAGGACTGGAAGGACATTTAACCCTTTCCCTCCAACCTTCTAGCTGCCAGCCAGATAGAGTCTGGGACAGATGGAGACAGTGCCCAAACCTTGAGGAATGGTCCCCAATCCAACCATTCCTAGTGGTTCCTTTTGCCACTTTCAAGAACTCGCATTTCCCATAGAGCATTATTCCAATGTTTCCAATTTTTAGGCACTAAAATTAGTCCCGCTGTGCCTTCTAATTCTGTAGACACAACCCAGCTTGTGCAAATGTCCCTCTCTTCCATTTCTGGGTGGATTTTTGCATATTACAGACTGCCAATTTTGTCGAGTGTTCTTGGGGAAAGATAGAAGTTTAAAATCATCTAGCTGCTTATGCCGCGGAGCCCAAAGTTCTGGTTTAGAGAGAATGCTGCACATAGCACCCTCGCGAAAAGAAAAACACAGACAAATGCCCTACATAGATCCCTGCTGCACACACAGTAAGAATATGAACTGTAATTTACTGAGCACTTACTATGAACCTAAGCACTTCCAGGCTTTTCTTTATTTGACAGAATTTTATTTGATGCTCACAGCAACCTTCCCTCTGAGGTAGATACAGTTTTTTTTGTTTTTTTTTTTGAGGCAGAGTCTCACTGCCTTGCCTGGGGCGAGTGCCGTGGCGTCAGCCTAGCTCACAGTAACCTCAAACTCCTGGGCTCAAGCGATCCTACTGTCTCAGCCTCCCGAGTAGCTGGGACTACAGGCATGCGCCACCATGCCCGGCTAATTTTTTCTATATATATTTTTAGCTGTCCAATTAATTTCTTTCTATTTTTGGTAGAGACGGGGTCTCGCTCTTGCTCAGGCTGGTCTTGAACTCCTGAGCTCAGGACGATCCACCCGCCTTGGCCTCCCAGAGTGCTAGGATTACAGGCGTGAGCCACCGCGCCCGGCCTTAGATACAGTTTTTATCGCCATTTTGCAGAATAGGAAACTCAGGCTCTGCAAGGTTAATTAATTTGCCCAAAGATGCAGCTAAAAATGGGCCATGTTGAGATTTGAACCCAGATCCCTGTAATGACAAAGGCCGAGTTTTTAAGCTCTGTGCATATTAAGTGGTCGTTTTTATTAATATCCCAAAACACAATGCATTATCTGCAAGAATGCAAAGATGTTTGCCACCTATATGTGTAACTTCAGGCAACAAAATTGCATGTAGTCTGTGACATTATTAAAAACGGATAGATAGATGACAAATAGATGGAGAGGAGGAAAAATACTAGAACAATCTTTGCCAAAATGTTGAGTGGTTTCCTCTTGTGATTTTCTGCTTTCCAACTCTCCCCCCACCACCCTGTGCTTTCTCTCGCTTTCCAAGTGTTCTTTGTGAAGCATGTATAATTTGTGCCATTAAGAAAGAAGTGTGTGTGTGTGTGTGCGTGTGTGCACACTCACACATGTGTGCTTTAAAAGCAAGAGGGAATGGAGAAAATGGCAAACTAGGTTAAAGGAAGCTGGGATCTCAGTTATTTAAATGGTGCCCAAAATTGCGTTTGGGGGAGTTCAAAGTCATCCCAAGCCCTGATGAATCGAAAGTCTTAAGCGATCTGCCCCCTAGACCAAGTGAGTGTGGCCAAGTGACAGTGACGTGAGAAAGCCCTTTAAACAATGCCCTGGAGGGTGTGCATTTCCCTTGAGGGGGAAAACAGAACGGTAAAGCTCACCTAAGCAAAGATAAAGGTTTCCTTCCTAATGGGCCCTCCCAAGCTACCGCCTTTCATTCACTGCTCAGATTCAGTGCCCCGGGTTTATCGAGAAATACCAGAGAACCTTCAGCCTGGCCCCCAGGACAAACCCCTAGGAGTCTGGCAGGAGGCAGCCTCGCTGATTCCAGGCCTATATTTTTCATTTCTTGTTTTAACAGTCATAAACGCCTTCTGATGCCAAAGCAGAACATGACTTTAATCCAGATAAAATAAAATTCCTAAACCCTGAAAACTATACGAAGATTTACAGGCCAATTTTAAAAAGTGAGAGCCTCAGTCGGTTCCAAGAGGGGCACATTCCGCATAGCCAGCGCTGGGTGCTGCTCCATGGTCCTGCCTCCTGGGGCCAAGGTCCCAGGACGTGCCACTCAGCCCCCAAATCCACAATCCCTTGGCAGAAAGAAGAATGCAGGCAAATGCTGTCCTCAGTGTGGACTCTTCTCAGATTCCTGGGCTCTGGGGTCTCTTGGCTTTCAGGAGTCCTAATACGTTCCAGCTCCCTTCTCTCTGCCTCCCCTCCACCCCCAGCTGTTGCAGAAAACCACAGTCAACCTCCTCTTGCTCTCAGCAGCCAAGTTTTCTCTAAGTAAACACAGAATGTAGGAGAAGATCAGCTCTGTTCCATTCCCAGCACTGTGGGTTGGGGCAGGGCTGGCCGGGTACCAACCCTGAGAACCCAGGCTAGGGTCGCTTCCAGGGTAACCATAGGCTGCCACTTAGGGGAGCCTTACTGTGTGCTACAAGCTTTAGCGACATGGTCTCAGTGACCACTCAGGGGTTGCTTCTGATCCCATGAGGTTGGACCTTTGTGTACTGGATTTCATCTCTTCTCCCCTCCATGTCCACTCGCCTCCTTGTCCCCCTGCTCTGAGCCTGGAGCAGCCTCCTATGCCCTCTGGCCTCTGGCTGCATCTGTCCAGGAAGAGAAGAGACACTGGCAGGAGACCAGAGAAAGGAAGACAGTGAGGTCGAGACGTTTGTCCTCCCGGCTCCTCCTTGTCTCTTCCAAAGGCCACAGCTCCTGGTGGGTGACTGTCCACTCGGCTCCCCTTTCTGGGTCTTGGAATTGGTCCTTCTAGTCCCTGGAGGCCCAGGGGTAATAACAGCACCTCCCTTTTGCTGGCCCAGGTGTTGCACTCTTCCCTGCTCATCTCCCTAAGCCCCGCCCCCATCTGTGCAAATAATCTCTTTATTAAACTCTCCTCAAATTACCCAGTTTGAGCATGTCCTCTGTCTCCTCCCAGGAGGCATTTGTATCATCTCCAGATTATAGATGAGGAGACTGACACTCAGAGAAATGAAGTCACCTGCTCAAGGTCAATTATCTTGGATTTGAATTTGGGTTGGCCTGACTCCAGAGTCCCAGCTCTCTATCTCTGAACTACTACATAAAAAATTTAAAAAAAAACCGTGATTCGGTGCCTACTGTATGCCACACAGTGTGCTAAGTCCTTCGTGTCTTAATTTCATGAATCCTCACACTCTATTGTAGATATAGTACTTACTTATCCCCATTGTATGGATGAGAAAATAGAGGCTCAGAAAGAGGAATTCAACCTGCCAAGGCCACGGAGTTAAAGAGGAGGAAAGCTGTGACATGAACCCAGGGCTGTCTCAGCCTCTTAACCGCCTCAGACAACCCACCTTCTGCAAAAGCATCCAGGAGTAGTGGAAACCAGAAGACAGAAAAATACGTGTTCAAGGAGGAGCTCCCAGGTGGAGCTAGGGCAGTGGATTTGTTTATTAGTCCAGAAGACAAGCTCAAGTAGAAGATGGAAGTTATGGGTACACCTGTGAAGCTAACATCGCAACCAAGATAATGAATTTGTTATCACTCCCAAAAGAGTCCTCGTGTCAATGACAATTTTTCCTCCCTCCTGTCCCACATCTCAGGACCCAGGCCACTACTGATCTGCTTTCTGTCTAGAATTTTATATGCATGGAAACATACACAAGTCTGGCTTCTTTTACTCTGCATAGTTAATTTTAGCTTCATTCATGTTGCGTGTATCAATATTTCATTCCTTTTTGTTGCTGAGTAGTATTCTTTTGCAAGGATATACCACAATTTGTTCTTCCCTTCTTCCTCCTGTCCCTGTCTCCTTCCTTCCTCTCTCTCTTTCTTTCTTTCTTTCTTTCCTTCTTTCTCAATCATTCATCTACCTATCTATTCACTTCTTTTAGAGATGAACTCAATTGTAAATATGTTCATCCCAGTTCTATATTTAATAGCAAAGGCAACTTCTAACAGCCTACGTCTCTGCCCAAAGGGAAACGATTAAGTAAAGTTGGGTCCATCCACTCAGTGGAACACTATGCAGCCATCAAAAAGAATAAAGTACTTTCACATGGTATCAGACTACAACAGGCCAAACTGTGGCCAGTCTCAGTGTGGCGTCATATTCCGCAGACTCTCCAGTGGATTCCGAAGAATCCACAAAGCATCGGAAAATAATTGACATCTGAATCATCAATTGTTTTGAAGAGTCTGTACGTGATCTTCTCTTACCATAATAGCTGCTTCCCCAAATGCTTCTCTCACTTCCTCCCAATATCAACCAGGGCTGTCGTTTTTTTTTTTTTTTTTTTTTCTTCAGGCGCTCCTTCCTTCTCAATCCTTCCACTCCCTTTCTGATCGACTCCGTTCTATACCAGGTAGCTTTGGGTCCTTCCTGATGCAAATGTATGTACTCACTCTTTTTCCAGTCCTTGATGAGTCCCAAAAAGGTCTAGGGGTTTGGCAGACAAAGGCAGAATCCTCTTTAGAAGAAAGGATAGAGGCCGGGTGCGGTGGCTCACGCCTGTAATCCTAGCACTCTGGGAGGCCCAGGCGGGAGGATCACTTGAGTTCAGGAGTTTGAGACCAGCCTGAGCAAGAGTGAGACCCTGTCTCTACAAAAAATAGAAAAAATTAGCTGGACAACTAAAAATATACAGAAAAAATACATATATAGAAAAAATTAGCCGGGCATGGTGGCGCCCACCTGTAGACCCAGCTACTTGGGAGGCTGAGGCAGGAGGATCACTTGAGCCCAGGAGTTTGAGGTTGCTGTGAGCTTGGCTGATGCCACTGCACTCTAGCCAGGGCAACAGAGCAAGACTCTGTCTTAAAAAAAAAAAGGAAAGGATAGAGAAAAGAGCGATGAATAATTAAGTAATATTTTTATCCCTGATACGCTCACACACACACACACACACACACACACACACAGGAAGATGCCTGTGACATTGCTGAGTGCAAAAAAACAAGTCACAAAACACTTATGACACTTGTAATAACTCATTTAATTTCTTTCCTCCAGTAGATTATGAAGTCCAAGGGACAGAGACTGTAACTATGTTTTGCCCCCTATTTCTCCAGTGCCTGGAGCATGGTAGGTCTTTAAATACATTGTTGTTATTGCTTAATTAGATATTTTCCAACATGTTAGCAGTGGATATCACTGAATGATAGAATTATAGGTCATTTTCACTTGCTGGTTCATATTCTTCCATACTGTTTGAATTTTTTATGGAGAGCTTGTGTTTCTTTTCCTTTCTCTCTCTTTCATGTTATCTTATTTATTTAGTTACCTTTTGCTATTCTTTTTACAATCCAGGAAAGCAAATAGCTTTTTGAATTTTTTAAAAATGTGAATGGAATGATGGGAATTTGAGGCATTTCCTTCTAGTGGGGAGGAGAGATGGAGGACTTTTGGCACTCATTAAGTGACATCCATTAAATGATACTGTGGTAGGCAAACCAGACTCAAGCATCATGGAATCAAGCTAATCCTTCAAGTGAGCGGGACCTCTGTGTTGGCTTGGCACATGCAGCCGCCCCATTGACCCTTTGTCCAGCAGGTTGGGATCTAGTCTGCTTGACTCCTCTCGTGAGTTCCCTGTAGCTCTGGGACCTCATTAGAGGAGCACCAAATACAGCATCCTCAGCTGGCTTGCAGCAATCACTAGAAGGGCTGTGTCATTCTAGTTTCATGGCTATCGTTCTAACATGCCCTGCCGCAGCCCTTGATTGGACAGGAAACTGCAGAAATGGAGAGAAAAATCACTCAATGACACCCGGATAGCATGTACAACGTATCTTTGCTTTGGATACCTCTATCTGCATCCATCCATCCATCCATCCTTCATCCATTTCTGTTTATCTACAGTCTATTCTTCCATCCATCCATCCACCATCTATTTCTATTTCTTTATTTATACACATTTTTCTCCTTTTCCTTTGATCATCCTTCACTTGCCCATTGATGCCAATGAGGCCAACAGATGTTCATGTTCTCCTATAGCTGGAAGAAGATACAGATTACTTTAATAGTAAACATGACCATCTACTAAGAACCTGTTGGTAACTGGACACAGTGTAAAGAAATCAGAAAGTGCTAAGCACACAGCCTGACACATACAAGTGGGGAAAAAACATTCCTTTGAGTTCATTCCCTTGTTAGTGGTTGTAATTACAGATCTTTGCTACCCGCTTCAATAAAACCTCATTGGTTCATAACAATTGGTGTGAAGGGCAGGTTAAGAGGGCTGTCTGCATTAAAGGGACTGTTTAGAATTCTTAAACAAAATGAACCTTTATTTCTTTTGAGTACAGAGGAGAATTTGACAAAGAAAGGGCTCCCAAGTAGTAGTACTTTTCTTCTGCTTTAATCAGCATTTAAAACTCATCTGGATTTGGCAGGAATTTATTTGGGCAAGAGTGAGGTGGTCAAAGCCTTAAGACAATTTATTCTTTTAAAGACATGAAGCATGCCCCGCACAATCTTCTTGACACGGTTACTCTGGTAAACTTTTCTTCACAGGTAGACCAAAGGTAAACTGCAGCTTAGCCAGGTTGAATTATAACAAATTCCATTATTAGCACAGTTCAAATTAATGAGATTTTCCTTTACTTCGGTTTCAAAAGAGGCTAAAAGCCACTTAGTAACTTGATACCTCTTGTGAATCTCATTACTAGAACAGTTTTTAAAACACAGTTTGGGCTTTGGTTACCATAGGAAATTGAAAAGACCCAATGACTGGGTTCCATTTCAGATCCAAGTTTTATGTCCAGCAATGCATTTAAGCTTTGATGATTTTTTAATTTAAAAAATTCCCCACCAATACTAAAAAAAACCAATCTATTAACATGGGAACACATGAAAGGGATACTGACCAGTTGTGTTAGTGTAAGTCAAGGGATAATGACCAGTTCATTGTCTGAATTCTATGCAAAAAAAAAAAAAAGAAAGAAAGAAGAAAAAAAGAAAGAAAAGTAAATAAAACTTTCGAACTATACAAAGTTTCTCTCTAAGCTCCTACTAGCCACAGATGCAAAGGTTTTTCCTTGTGTTTCATGTCTGGCAACCTCTTAAATTAAGTTGGATTTGTCCCAAGGACCAAATAACAAAATTAATTCATGAACTAGGGCCCTCCGGAATGTTTTTTCCTCTCATTTTGTTTAGTTACTTTTATAGTCCTTTCTTTCTTCGAAGTAATTTGGATTTGATTGCTTCTTTGTGAAATTCTAATGTCAAGACTGTGTCTAATTTCTGTTTTATGAAGAAATCTGGAAACTATACAACGGAATGAATTGAGATGCAGAGTCAAATAAAATCTGCAATGTGATAACTCTATCAACTCTGCCTGGAAAGATACTGTATTTCAATTAGATCCTGAGACATGTTCTTACATAAACCGACAGCATCTGATTGACAGTGTTCATCTTCCTAGAAAACACAATTTACAAGGACAAGGTGGTGAGCTTGGTTCAATGTTCCAAAGGTACATTGGGTTTCTTGCCCCACCTGTAGCAGACGGTCTTGCTTCCACATGAAAAAAGAATTGCAAATGTTAAAAATCCCCACCAAAAAAAAAAAAAAGCTATTTAAAATTTAAAGTAATAATAATGATACTTAGCATTTAAACAGTACTTTACATCTTCAAAGCACTCCATAAACATCGGTTCCAATTCTCCAGGCGTGCAGTGGTCTTTGATGTGGAGAAGAGCTCCGTGCACAGTGGGGGAGATGAAGCTACATCCAGAAGAACTGGGCCCAATTAGCTAATTGTAACACTTTCATTTCTTCCCCCTGTTCAGTTTCGTTTTTTTTCCAACTACCTTTTGTTCTCATTTAGAGCCCTCGCAGGGTCACCTGAGCAAGCCTGCTGGTAGGAACTAGGCTCCCATCCAACCCGTCCATAAGACCCGTGCTGCGTTCTTTCTCCCAATTCACGGTGCAAAAATAATAATAAAAAAGAACCCAACATTCAAATGTATTGCCATTCGATTTGTTATTTATTCTCAGGGTTTGCCTTTCCAATTATTCAATGGAGTGAAATTGTCCTTTTATTTATGACATGATAGGAGGTACTATGTTTTGTAGGTAGTAGATTTGTTTTCATTTTGGTTTTTGGTCCTTTCTTAGCAAAACAAGAAGTTGACGATCCTACGTCAGTTTCCACAATTCTCTACGGAGATTGTAACTCATGGATGAAATCCAAAATTCTGGGAAGCGCTTGGTCTTGCTCATTCTGGGACCCTCAGCAGTGTGGATTTGATATTAATCGCCACTGGTAATACTCAGTACGGGCAAAGCTGCGGCAAAGCAGGCAATCTTCACTTCCTCCACTCTTGGTGGGAGTGTAAATTGGTATCACCTTTTGCAAAAACCTATTAAAGTTGCAATCTTTCATATCCTTTGCCCCAGTAATTCTGCATCTAGGAGTTTGTTTTAATGAAAAACTCTCAGAAGTTTGCAAATAAATACACAAGCACATTGACGCAGCCTTGTTTGTAGTAGTGAAGAACTGGGGAGCTCCGAGGACCCCCAAAAAGGGAATGGTGGAGTAAAGTGAGACACACCCAGACTGCAGAATACATGATGCCGCCACTTGCGGGTTAATGGCATGTCCTCACACAGAGGGAGGTCCATGGGGCCCATTCGTCCAAGATATGTTTCTTGAGCACCTACTATGTGCTGGGCACTGTTCAAGGCACAGAAGATACAATGGTGAACAAAGCAGACAGTATCCTTACATTGTTACATTCTAATGGGAAAGTATTTCAGAAACATAAATACATATTGTCAGGTAATAACATATTTCTTAGGTTAAGAAAAAAAGCAAGATGCATAGAAAAGCCACTTTGGAAAACAGTTTGGTAGTTTGTTATTAATATATGCTGACTATATGACCCAGCAATCCCACTTCTGGGTATTCACCCAAGAGAAATGAAAACCTATATTCACACTAAAACTTGTATGTGAATGTTCGTAGTAGCTTTATCTGTAATCTCTCCAAAACTGGAAACAACCCTAATGTCCTTCAACCGGTGAATGGATAAACACATTGTGGTATATCCACACAATGAAATAATATACAGTGATAAAAAGGAATGAACCACTGATCCATGTGGCAACGTAAATGGACCTCAAATGCATCATGCTAAGGGACAGAAACAAGATGCAAAGGGCTATCTATGTACCTTGTGATGTCATTTATATGACATTCTGGGAAAGAAAAATTATATGGACAGAGAAGAGATTAGTCATTGTCAGGAGCTAGGGGTGAAGAAAAGGATTGCCTACAGTGGGGCAGCAGGGAATGGAGGGGGTGTTAATGGAACGGTTCCAAGCCTTTATCGTGGCGATGCTTATACACCTGTAGATGTTTTATCGAAACTCATAAGGCTCTACACTAAAAATGATGGATTTTACTGTTTGTAAATTATACCTCAATAAACTTGACTAAGGAAAAACAATAAGGTGCAGAAGATATGTGAAGTATGATCTCATTTTCGTAAGTACTGATAGTACTAATATATGTTAGAATATGCTTAGGAAAAAAAAATCTAGATGAATAGCCAGTATGCTAAAATGTTAATAGTAGCTATCTGGGTTGGGAAAAGGGGAGTCTCATTTTCTAAATTACACATTTCTTTGATGTTTGAATATTTTATAGGGCATGCGTTACTTTCAAAATTAGAGGGGAAACGGATTATTATACAGAATTTAATTCCCAGTGCTGGCCAGGTTGCTGTGGAGGGGCACGGAACTCACTAGAGATGCTCGGGCTATGACTTGACCCTAATTCTGGCTCTGGAAGGCCCGCTCATGCTGTTGAAGACGCAGCGTGTTTTCTGTAGACTCCTCAAAAAGCCCGGGAAACTCTTTTCTCTGTGACCTGGGACCCTCCCACCGGCATCCCAGGCCAGGAGGGAAAGTGCCACTGTCCCTTCTTGGGTGGTGCTAGGGAACATTGGTCCTCCAGGTCCCATGGGACTGATTTTTCTGGACAGGGGTGGAGCGAGGCTTGGAACAGACAAAGAGAAGAGCTGCCTATGGCCCAAGGTAGTTTAACGCCTCCGATGAGAACAGCCAATGTTTACTGACACCTACTTTGTGCCAAGCACCGGTGGGGCTTACTATATAGCACTGTATTATTTTGTATTCCTTCAACAAATTATTTGTTAAACACCAACACTGTTCTAGGCACTGGGAATACTGCAGTGAACAAACGGGGTGGGGGAACCCAAAACTCTGACTTTTCTGTGAGGTCAGTATAATTATGCCCACACTATGGATGAGAAAACTAAGGATCAGAATGGCGAGGCCACTTAGCCAAGAGCAGATGGCTGGTAAGTGGCAGAGCTGTGTTGCTCCAGGCCCCTATGAGACATCTGGGAGAGGCACGCGTGGCCAGTGAGGAAGGTGGGAAACTTAGAACAAGAGGCAGAGGATGTGTGAAGCGTGGGAGGGTGAGGAAGCTTTCCAGCCTCATCTTAGCACAGGAGGTGGTAGTGGCCAGCGTTCAAATCCTGCCTTGCACTTCCAAGCTGTGTACCCTCAGGCAAGTCACTTCACCTCTCTGAGCCTCAGTTATCTCATCTGTAAAATGGGGACTGGGATAACATCTACCTTATAAGATAGTTGTGAAGATTCAATGCCTGGCATAAAATGAGCCCAATAAACACACTCAGAAAACAGCCCCCTCCTACAATGACGGTATGGTAAAGAGAGGTATAACCGGGATGTGGCTGGGAGTATGTCTTGGCTAGCTAGCTCTGCCAGGAGATGGGAGAAGAAAGGCTTTCTTCTGTTGGAATTTTGAGTAACGTCTGATTAGATTATAATGAACAGGCTCGTCGGGGATACACATGCTAGGTAAACAGTGACCTCATAAAACCACAAATAGAGAACAAAACTAAATGTGCTTTGAGTTATCGCATGGTTAACATGAAATAAAGTCTGCTCATTGGAAAATCATTTTAAGGATCTATTTTTTGTTTTAAAGCGAGGGGAATGTTTACTGAGTTTTTTTGGTTTTGTTTTGTTTTTGGTGGACTGAAGAAAGGGCTTCTACGTTCAGGAACCATTGTGAAACGCCGGTAGCAAATCCCCATAACACAACTCGCTAACATTTACAGAAGCTGTTGTGATTAAGTGGGAAGCAAGCTACCGAAAAATCTACAAGAAGAAGTCAGCAAAGTAAGATCAAGAGACTATAAAGTAAACAATATATAGAGAATGAAATGTAATTTATTTCCTTGGGGAAGCGATCTGTACCGACAGCAGCTACAGAGTGACTCCGTACGTGTACTCCATTTCCATCTACGATAGACTATTGCAGTCAGTGCGTTTGAAAATTGAGAGATTGGGTACACAATTTAAAAAACCAATTGGTTATAACTCACCAACATCCTGAGAGATCGGCGGTCCATTCTAAAAAGGAAAAACTGAGACCCAAGAGGGAGAGATGAGTTGCTTGCCTCCTGCTCGCTGAGAATTTATGACCCAGGTGACTGGAGAAACCCAATGAACCTGTCACTGGGGCAAAGCGAAGACAAGGGGATGACTCAAGTTTCACATGTGGCGTTTTTTTATTGCCTCCAAACTGTTGCCCGGGTAAGGACTGTACTCCTTCCAAGGGTTGCTTTTAAATAAAATGATCTGTTGCAGAAAGCAAGATCTGGCCCTGGGGTGGGGACCCAGCCAGTAGAGAGACAGACAGTACACCTGTGCTTGGGGACAGGAAATGTCTTCTCAGGCCTGGAGACTTAAAGTGCCAGACAGTTTGGAGGAACCAAGTGTGGTCCCTGGAGGATGGTGGCCTTTGTCTAACATGCTGGGACCTGGATGTCCGTGCTCAAAGAGCAGGATCGCCAGGGTGGGGTGGCTAGATCAGTTGCCTTCTTACCCGTCCAGACCTTGCTGAAGTCTCTGATTTAGGCCACCAGTGAAAAGACATTTGTCCTCTTTACAAAAACGCCACCAGAACCCTGGATGCTCGTGCCTGGCCTGCAGCACAGAAAATAGAAAGGGTGAGGTGGGCTGGCAGAGCTGCCCGAGGGGTTGGCATCTCCCCTTCTGGAGCGGGGCTTGGCTCTGGGCCACTGGGGCAGGCCCGTTCTTTTGTGAGCCTTGGATTCAAACTTGCACATCCCTGGAGAAGAAAAGTTATAGAATCCACCTCGTGAACACTCTTTTCTCTTAAAAATGATTTCGTTCACCCTAAAACCTGAGTTGGCCATTGTACATGGAGGCTGTTCGGGTTTCTGGGGGGTGTGTGTGTGTCTGTCTGTCTGTCCAGAGGAAACAGAATTTAGTTTCAGGTGACACATTTCACCACCTGCTGTGGCCATAGCTTGCAATATTTAGAAAACTTAGTGAAGGCTGAAAAAATGATGAGCATCGTCAACTTTCTTTGGTTAAGCAGCAGTGTAGTCAAAGAAAAATATCAGAGGGGACTTCACAACTTTTTTATTGCTTATTTTTGGCTATTTGAAAGCCATTCATTGTGGGCTCCTAGAAGCAGCATTACCTGAAGCAAAGGAATCCTTCTTATGGGTACAAAAGGTGTAGGTAAAATGCCAATGATTCCGGTTAATTTAAGCTTATTGGAATTTTTAACAACACAAATCATTGCTTAAATTTTTTCTTTGGTGGTGTTTTTCTTGGAGTTTAATAGCCTTCTCCATTTTATAAATAGGAGCCCTGGGTCTTAATAATAAAGCTGCCTTTTATTGAACACTTACTATGTGTCAGGCAGATGTTGAGTGCTTTCTGGGCAATAATTCACTGAATGTTCACAATAGTTCCAGGAGGCAGGTAAGAGTGTGACCTTGCCTTAGGGGTGAGGAAACTGAGGCAGGATCACAGCCCAGAGTGGTCAAGAGAGGAGGTGGCAGAGCTGGGATTTGAACCAGGTCTCGTCCAGCTCAAAAGTTCTTGGCTTTGCCTGTACCTCAACCATTAACTTTCAGACACCACTGCTCCAAGCCAGCAATAACTGCTGTTGTTTTTACTTCATCCCCTGTGCTGTCTTAGGGGAGAGGTTAGAACAATTAGGAAATCCTTAGTGGTTATGAGCAAAGCTGTTATTGCCCAAGGCAGCATAGCTCGATTGGTATAAGACAATTTAAGAGAGAACTTAAAACATCAACTTAAAAATTGAATTTTGAAAGGGAAGGAATGAAAAGTATACGTGCTACACCCAAGTGTCCAGAAAAATCTTTATGGAGTGATGGAATGAATTACCTCGTCCACGTCAGGTGAGAGTGACTGAAGACTGGTGTTTGTCATTGTGCCAAGCTCCTTATTGGTCTCATTGGAACTGCATTTGGTCTCTTTCATTCTAAGCTGCTGACTTGAAATAGCAAACAACTCAAGAGGAAATGCAAATGGTCAAGACACCCAAGAGAAGATCCACCCCATTAGAGTTTCAGGGAAAGCAAATTCAAACAATGATACCATTTTTCACCCGTTAGGTTGGCAAAAATAAACTCATATTGGCAACTTCCAGATGCTGGCAAAATTGTAAGGAAGTGTACGCTCTTCCTGTATTGCTCTAGGGAGTGTGAATTGCTGCAACCTTTGGGGAAAGTCTTCTGGCTGTATTTATTAACAATAAAAATACACATTTATTAACAATAAAAAAGCAATCCTATTTTGGGGACTTTATTCTACAGAAATAAAAGTGTCAGTCCATAAGGATTTATGGATAAGGATATTTATTGCACCCTTATTTAAAATAGGAAAAAACTGGAAATCACCTGAATGTTTGGGAATAGGGGAATAATTGGATAAATTATGACACAGGTGCTCTATGAAACATTACACAACCAATAAAAGAATGAGTTAGATGCAGATATATAGGTCTAGAGGTATATTTGTGATAAATTATTAAGCGAAAAAAGCAGATTGCAGAGTAACATATGTGACACAGTCCCATTTTCATAAAAAGCAAAAAAATTCCCTTGGAAACGTGTCTTTAAGTTGCGTCGGTTGGTATGAGTACAGAGGAAGGAGAGCAACGATCCACAACAATGTGTTAACTTTGGTTATCTCAGTGGGGTACAGAGAAGAGTATTCCCTTTTGCTTGGTACACTTCTGCATTGTTTGACTTGCTGCAGTGGGCATTCTGTACTTTTATTTGCAATAAAATAAATCCAATAAAATTTAAGTTAAAGGCGGAAAACAAACCTTCACATGACAAAGCTGAGTGACGCATTCCCTCGTACGAAGATGGACAAGTGACCGAGTGTTATAATTTATCGATCACTGCCTTTGGAGCCAGGCACTGCACGAAGAACTTTCCCTGAGTTATCACTCTGGGAGGTCAGTGCACAGGAAGAAATGGAGGTCACAGGGGTTAAATGACCTGCTCAAGGCTGCACAGCTAGAGCACAACACAGCAGGGATTGGAACCCAGGTGTCTCTTTTTCTGAAGCGATATTCTTAACTCCTACAAAATGCTTCCACCCTGCAGCTGTGGCAGCTTCCTGTGGTCTTTCTAATAGATGGTTCCTCCTCTGGTCATATTTTCGCTTCCATTTTCTCTCTGCCATTACATTTGGTAACCGTGAAAGGGAACTAACCTGTTGTCCTCCAAATAAGACCTAAGATCTGTGCAGAGTTGAACTTCTGTTTCCTGCCTGGGCAGCAGGCATTCTCACAAATGGTTAAACTAAGTCATGAGGATGCTGAAAAGATGCCTGCCACATAGGGAACTAGACTCAGAAGTCTTTATACCTGGTTCCTTGCTAGTTCCTATTAGTCAGTTGAGATAGTTTTTGTTTTGCTTTCTTTTAATGTTATCACCTGAGGTTTTCCATCAACTCCTTCTCTATTGAGTAAGGACTCTGCGGATCTTTATCAGTAATCTCGACTGTGCAGAGTGCCAAAGAATTGTGTTGCCAGACCTGAAGGATCACCTGGGCTGCCATTTTCCCACAGAAGGAAACTGAGGCCCAAAAAGGTTGATTGGCTCATTGAAGATAACAGGCTGCTCAGCAGAGCATCTGGGACTGGAACCTCATTCTCCTGGGTTCATAGTCTGTACTCACGTTGCCAGAGAAATCACAGGCAGCACTTCCAGTCTTTTCTTCTCCACTTTGGAGCCTAGACTTTGACAGCCAAGGAAATCTCCTTGGATTAGGGTTTTTTTCTTTTCTTTTGTTTTTGTTTGTTTCTTTTGTTTTGTCTATTTGCTTTTGTTTGTTTTTTGTTTTTTTTGAGACAGAGTCTTGCTCTGTTGCCTGGGCTAGAGTGCTGTGGTGTCATCATAGCTCACAGCAACCTCAAACTCCTGGGCTCAAATGATCCTCCTGCCTCAGCCTCCTGAGTAGCTGGGACTACAGGCATGTGCCACCACACCCAGCTAACTTTTCTATTTTTAGTAGAGATGGGGTCTTTCTCTTGCTCAGGCTGGTTTTGAACTCCTGGCCTCAAATGATCCTCCTGCCTCGGCCTCCCAGAATGTAAGGATTACAAACGTGAGTCACCGTGCCCAGCCTACTTGCTTTTTTATTTACTTTTACAGTGTCATTGGTTTGATTACTGTTTTCAATTTTATTTATTGATTGATTTTTGTTGTTTATAACTTATTGCATTGAATAAGTAATACATGCATTTGGTAAAAAAAAAAAAAAAAGGGAAAAATGAAAATGCAAACAGTACAGTAAAAAGTAATTCCTTTTTCTACTCCTAGTCCCCTCCCTAGAAGCAACTAAAGTTACTAGTAGTTTCTTGTCAACCTTCCAGAGATAGCTCAATTAATAATCTAGTTTTTGAGATTATTCTGTAGGAGTACACATAGTGCTAACTCATTATTTTTAATCGATTTATGAGATTAAATTGTATTGTTAATTGTTCCCCCCAAAATGGACATGTACGTTGTTTCCAGTTTTTGCCCCACAACCAGTGCTATCGTTCATACCCTTGCACTACATGTCTTTAAACATCTATATAGGAATCTACGCAGGAGGAACCTCTAGAAGTAGAATTGCCGGGTCAAAGGGTATGTGCATTGCAAATTTTGAGACTCATTGAATGGACATTCAAAGCTGTGTTGTTAATTTATATTCCCACTGGCAGTGTATTAGTGTTCTGCTTCCCTTAGCATTTGTCTAAGCCTTTAAATTATTGTCAATACTTATTATGGCTTTAATTTCTGTTTTTCTTATGATGAGTATCTTAGTCTTCTCAGGCTGGTATAACAAATTACCAATAGACTAGGCAGCTTAAACAATAGAAATTTATTTCACATAGTTCCAGAGGCTGGAAAGGCCGAGATCAAAGTGCCAGCCAATTCAGTTTTTGGTAAGGGCCCTCTTCCTGGTTATGTCTTCACATGATGGAGAGAAAGGAGAAGCAATCTCTCATGTGTCTCTTCTTATAAGGGTACTAATCCCATCATAAGGGCTCCACCCTTTTACTAATTACCTCCCAAAAGCCCCGTTACAGTGGTGATTAGGTTTTTAACATATGAACTTTGAGGGAGACACAAACATTCAGTCCATAGCAATGAGGGAGGTTGAGCTTCTTTTTATATACGGTCATGCATCACTTAATGACAGGGATATGTTCTGAGAAATACGACATTAGGCTATTTCATTGTTGTGCAAACATGATAATATGTACTTACACAAACCTAGATAGTGCAGCTTACTATACACCTAGGCTATACGGTATAGCCTATTGCTCCTAGGCTACAAACCTGTACAGCATGTTACTATGCTGAATACTGTAGGCAACTGTAACACAATGGGAAGTATGTGTTTATCTAAACATATCTAAACATATAAAAATTACAGTAAAATGTGGTATCATAATCTTATGGGATCACTGTCACATGTGGTCTGTTGACCAAAACGTTGATATGCGACAAATGACTGTATTTAAAAGCTGGTCTTTCCTATTCTGCACACTATCCAAGTCCTTTGTTCATGTTTCTAATAGATTTTGCTCTGGCAGTTTTTTTTTTTTTTGAGTTAAACCCAAACTTGCTGAAGAATGAGAATTTGGTGAGCAGGTATGTAGGAGGAAGCCCTCCTGGAATGCAAACACATGAAATGTGGCTATGATGGACCATCACACCCTCTCATTGCTCAAACCTAAGCAATACCATGTATGTTGATAGAGTGCTTTGCTTTTTTCCTAAACACTTTTGTCAATAATATCTTAATAGAAATTCACGACATTGGCCTGAGGTCAGTAGGCCAGCAATTAGGACCCCTTTTTGACAGATTAGGAAATGAAGCTCAGGGAGTTAAACTGTGTTGGTCAAGGTAACACAATCAGAGGTTGCAAAGCCAGCTGGCTAGAGGCATCTTTACGCAGGGCCTCCTGAGTTCATGTTTTGCCTCTGGAGTGAGACAGACCTTGGTTTGAGCTACTCACTAACTGTAAGAGATTGGAGATGTCACCGCACACCTCTGAGCTTTGCCTTATTACAGCCTAAGGATAATAACAGTATCTACCTTCTGTGGGTGTTCTGAGGATTACATGAAACAATGTATGTACATTCGTTACAACATAGTGTCAGCCAGTTTTAACGTAGCGTCCACCATGATAATACATATTATAACATGTGATTCATGCGTTTTCCTTTAGCAGTATTTGTGGTAGTTCTGAAGCTCAATGCCTGTGTCTAAGACTTCTTTCCTTTTATTACACCCTTGGTGTCTACTCTTCCTCTCTTTTCGTCTACTCCACCTGAAACAGCTGGCTTTTCCATGTTTGGACACTTCCTAGTGAAGAAGTCGTTTCTTCCTCCCCAACTTTTCAGGGAGCAAATGCGTTGAGGGGTGGGAGAGTCTCTTCATAGCAGCACCCCTCCACGCTCCCAGGCCATATACTCTCAGTAAATGCTGGTTTTTGAATGAATACAGCCAAGAGGAGGGTCTGCTCCCAACGCAGCCTTAGCACAGTGCCTGGCAGTTATAACAGATTCTGGCAGATAGCAAGAGCTCAGGAAACATTTATGCAATGAATGAATGAATGCGCACAGTAACTAGGAGTAAGGGCTCCATAAACATTTCTGTATTAAATGCATACTGCCTGGAACACAGTAAGCGCTCACTATATGGCAGCAGAGACTATCCCAGGGCGAGGCATATAAAACCTAGTACAAGCGCTTGGCTTCACTCTGCAAGGGTGCATGGGTTCGAATCTCGGCTCCTCTTCCCAGGTGTGTGACCTCGGGCAAGTGACTTAATCTCTTTGTGCTTCTAGTTTTCTCCTAAAAAGCGGACGGCGGCGTGAGCCTACGATGAGACGCTCCCCGGAGCACTCGGACCTGCTGCCTGGCCCGCAGCGAGCCCCGGTCACGCCGGCCGGCCTGGCCACGGGGGCACGGCGAGGGGCCCGCGTCCTCTGCCGCGGCCGCAGCGGGCGCGCCTGGGGCTCCGGGTCGCGCCCCGCAAAGGTCTGTGCACCGCGAGGGGGCGGGGCGCCCACGCGGGGCAACCCCTGGCAGCCTCGGGCCGGCAGTCCGCGCGCGCCGGGGAGCCGGGCGGCCCGCACCTCTTTCTCTCCTTCTCCGCCTCCCTCCCTCTTCCTGGCCGGAGGATCTGGCCGCACTCGGCTCAGCAGCGCCTCCCGCGAGCCGCCGCCGCCGCCGCCGCTCCGGGCCCCTCCCCCGCCTGCCCCCACCCCCCCGCGCGGCCGGCGCCCGTCACGTGACGCGGCGCCAGCCAATGGCGGGCCGAGCCGCGGTCGGCGGCCGCCATTGCTGTCAGAGCGAGCGAGCCCGGGGAGGGAGGAGAAGCGAGGCTGACTGGGGAGGAGGGGGGGGTGGGGGAGGAAGAGGAAGGAGGGGACGTCGCTCGGCTGCCGGGGTCGCCCGCTGGCTTCGTCCGCACCCCCCCCTTCGCGAGTTCGCGCTCCGCGGCGGCGGCGGCTCCGAGGCGGCAGCGGCGGCTCTGGGGCTCGCCTCCCCTCACGCGCCGGCGGGGGCCGAGGGGGAGTCGGTGGCTGGAGATAAACAAGGCGGCGGCAGCGGCGGCGGCGGCGGCGGCCGAGGAACAGGGAAGGCGGAGGCGGCGGCCGGCCCGCAGCGCCGGCCCGGGAGGCAGCGGCGGCCCTGAGAGGCGGGGAGGGCGCCGGGCCGCGCGGACAGCGCCCCCCGCCGCCGCCGAAGCCGCCGCAGCCGCCGCCGCCGCCCGAGCAGGAAGGAGCCGCGCGGCCGCCGCGGACCCCCCCGCCGGCCCGGGCCCGCCGCCCCCGGCGCGGCGTCGCCGCGGCGCCTCCCGCCTGCCCGCCGGCCCTCCCGCCCTCCTCCTCCGGCGGCGGCGGCGGCGGCCCGGCCTCCCCGCGCTCCCCAGCGAGGCGCCGCCGCCCGGCCCGGCCTCGCCTCGGACTCCTCGCTCCGACATGCCCCTCTCTGGTGGCCGGGCTCGCGGAGGATCATGACTGCGGCAGCGAACTGGGTGGCGAACGGGGCGAGCCTGGAGGATTGTCACTCCAACCTCTTTTCGCTGGTGAGTAGCCGGGCTGCGGGGAGGGGGCTGTGCCGGGGGTGGGGGGGGTTCCCGACCTCCGCCGCCGACCAACTTTCTCCTCCCGCCGCCGGGACTTCGCCCCTCCCTCGCCTCTCCCCGCCGTTCGCCTCTCGCCGATTCTCCCCCTTTTGGATCGTCTCTCCCTCGCCTTGGATCCCATCCAGTGTTTATTTGGCTCTTTAAAAATCATTTGTGAGCGCGGCGCTCGGCGTGGAATTTGCATGTGGAAGTCTCAAAGCTGCGGATTCTGGGTTGCACTTCGAACGCCCACCCTCCGTTGCAATCACACCCCCCTTCTCCTCCCCTTTTCCCCCTTTTTTCCCCCCTAAATGTGGAAGGCTTTGCCTGGTGCTGCCCGCGCCTGCGATCAGCAGCCTTTTCCCCCCTTGTCGGATCGGCTGCCTGCCTGCCCGCCCGCCCGCCTGCCTTTTGAATTTTTTTAAATTCCATAATGACACCTGCAATTTCGCCCGAAAACAGTTGATTGAATGCGATTGTGTCAGTAAAGGACTCTTGCACCCGGAGCTCCCGCGATTGTAAACATCGACAGCCGCCTGCCTCTCGGGGCTTACTACGCCGGAGAGCCGTAAAGCCATTGCACCGAGCCGACGGAAGGTGGAGAAAGCTTTTTCTTCTTTCTCTCCTCCTGTGTCTTTTAAAAACTGTTTTCTCCTAACAACGAATCCACACACTCACAGAAAAGCAACAAGCTGGGCGGTTTGATAACATCGCTTTTATCTGCCTTCGCTCCTCTCGCTCGCTCTCTCTCTGATAATTGACAACTTTTGCTTTGGATTTGAATCGCCTGCCTTAATCTTGAAGCAGTTAAGGTGTCAATTGTTCTCGTGGAAGCCTGGCACCCGACGACAGCGTCTGGATTCGTCGAAATTAAAAATGTATAGGGCTCCAGCAACTCTTTCCTGGCGGTGGCAGTGACATTTGGTGGTAAATGCCATCTTTGCTTTTTATTGGGTCGTATTACCTAGCTCTGAAAACATTCACGTTGTTAAACCTGGCGTTTAGGCTAATAATTGCAGTGCGTGGTCTTTAAATATGTGCTTTGTGCGTGAGTTACTGTATGTATAACTATGTGCCCGGGAGAGTAGGAATTTGTTTAAATATTGAGCAAAGATTTGTAAACAGATGTAAGGCAATTATGTTTCAACCGTAGAATATAATTGGAAAATTGGCTGAACGGTTTATTTAATTTAGCCTTAAAAACACCCAACTTATTTTAAGTTGTGTACCCTATTTTGTGTGTGTGTGTGTGTGTGTGTGTGTGTGTGTGTGGAGGGGGGGGGACTGCCGTTTTGGAGAGCATACATTTTGGAAATTATTTTCTGTAACCCCTGCTGTAGATAGAAGCATTATTTCCTCTTAATCCTTGTTTACACTGGATAAATAATTTAGTGTTCAAATTGTAATTAGTTACATTTAATTATGGGTGGCATAGATGCTTTTTTTCTTTGAGACTAATGGAGAAATACAAATTCTTGCCAACTTTTCAAGTGGAAGTGTTATTTTATTAAATGTTACAGTATTTATGCGGATTTAAAAAAATCAACATGTAATTTTTACCTACAAAAACTGAGTGACATAGTATCATTGCTTCTACTCTAGTAAGATCAGGTTAATTTTTTTTCATCAAACGTTTTTATTCAGATATTTAATCTTAAATTCAATTATAAGTTTCAATTCATCTTCTCAGTACTGTGATAATTTTGCCTTGATCTTTTGATATGTGGGAATAAAACTCATTTTGTCTCTTTTTCCCCCCCTCAGTCTGTCATTAAGTATCAGTCAGGTTCAGGGACTTTCGTAGATTAGCAAACATATTGATTAAGGAGTATTTAAAATGGTTTTTGTTTGGCGGCTGGTGACCACATTGAGACAGGTAATTAAAATAACCAAGTAGACCAATATTAGTGAGGAGAGATCTCCCAAATTACCATATATCATGCTGACTGGGAATGGCTTGTGCATATACAGATTTTGTAGAAAAATGAAAGTATGTTATATATGTAACTAGTCTTCAGGATGTATCATTTTCTCTTATCTTTTTTTTTAAAGCTTAGGTAAAGATGATAATGTTATAGAGATAAGATCCTTGGGATTCTTTTGGAGAAACAATTTTGTAGGAGAGGATTCTGTATTTTGATTTTGACCAATTGAAGGTTTGTGTTTTGAGTATTTCTCCCTAAACCTCTTTAAACCAAGGAATTGATTTTTGAATGTGCTTTTTTTTTTAAAAAAAAAAGTAGAATTACTCTTTAGGTAGTGACTTTGAAATGGAGAACTACAGGAATGCTTAGGTTGATCTTTTTTTTTTAAAAGACTATAGAATGTCTATATTCCCTTGTGTATGGAGGGTGGATAAGGTGCTATTTAAAAGAAAATCTGAATCAGTTAAACTGCTGACTTGTAAATTTTTCTGATTCCAAATTGAGAATTTTTCTTGAAAATTATATGCAGCAGCGACCTAGATTAAAAATATATTGTCTAAAGTATATTGTATAGAGTAGTTAATTTCAAAGGAGATATTATCACTTGTTCAAAATAAAGCATGTTTTATATAAAAGAACTCTTTGTGTTTAATAATAGCATGCTTTTTTTCTGTTGGCTTGTAGTTTTTTTTTTGTTTTTGTTTTTTGGATCAAAGTATTTTTTGTAGAGAATCCCTAGATACTCATATTACTGTAGATTGACATATAAACTAGAGATTAAAGTTCTGTACCGCAGTAATGACCCACCCACTTTCTGTTACCTTGAGGTGTTCATTATGGCTTAGCAAAAGTTAATTGTGTTATCAGGTGCCTTAAGGTTTTTGCTAGCCTTTTAGTTGTTTTCTGATTTTCTCCTGCATGGAATCAGATTTCCAAAATTCTCTTCTCAACGTCCATTTCCTTTTCCTAACATGTGAAAAATGCCATTATGAATATATGAGATGTGTCATTGTATGTGTTTTCTTGTTCTTACTGTTCTGAGACTTGTAGCTACTGCATGCCTGGCTGTGCCTTTATGACTCAAACTGTTTTCTCATGCTGTCCATCACATTTCTGGGTGACTCTTGTTATACCTTCACTCAGTTATAATTCACTTAAATGTGTTAAATCTGGCTTTTCGGAAAGTGCAACAGTGCACTCTGTGGTATGTGAACTCACCCTTGTGAGAAAACATAATTTCCAGATGTTCAGTATATCTATATTTTTCTCTGTTGAGATAATATGGAGAAAGTGATTTTGTGTCCTTTAACTAAACTTAAGTATGTACTCTTTGACATAAGGTAGTGATCTCTAATTCTTAGGTATGTTTGCTCTACATTTGTGTTGTTTTATTTGCTTAGAATCTTCCTGACTATGGATAATTGGGTGATGATCTCAAATTCTTGCTGAATTGAACACACACACACACACACACACACACTCTAGTACTTAATTCCTATTGAAGACCATTAATTCTGTATTTGAAGCTTTTAAGGTAATCTGTTGTTGACCTAATTTCTTTTTGTCTTAAGAGATTTATTTTTTGCAGAAGGGAAGATAGTTGTAAAAACAGAAACTTAGAAATGTATTCTTTTGAACCAAGTGAACCAAATGGGGAAGACTATCAAATGAAAATGAGGAAAAGTGAATGATGATTTCTCTAATCTTTTAAAGTGCCCAAAATTCTATACACAGGGTATTTTTTCATCCCAACTTGCAATTTTATTATTTATATTTAAAGCATCTTTTTTTATGGTGGTTCATTTTCTTTAATGAAAATATTTATAATTTGTTAATGTGTGTTTTCTGTTTAGCATTTTGTTGTTAGCAACACATGGTGTTAACAGTATTTATATATTTTTAATAGCAATAATTGCCACCCGGTAATCGTTGCCATATTAACCTCCAATTGCTAGTAAATATTTTTAAGTACATAATAGACAGCAATTTAAGGCATAGTGTAGCAGTTTACTGGACCGTTTTAAAGAGCCATTTGTACGTGTGATGAGTTCATAATTTTAAAGCGAAAATAATATACCTTGGACCTGTATGCTACAAATATTTTGCTGTGTTATTGCTTGGAGTGCTCCTTGGGAAGAAGTTGGGCCAGTTTCTTCTTCTTTGTGAAGAGAATGGGGAGGGGGGGTGCATTTAGGACATTGTTTATTGAGTTTATTCTAGTTGCTTACATAGCTTATCACTTTCTTTGGAATGTTTTGGTCATTTTTTTCATGACTGTAGTAAATACTTATTTGGAAAAAAAATCTCTTACGATATTCCTTTAAGTAATATAAGTTATAGTAGTGGATTATATTAATTAGTTACGGAAAAATTGATCTTTTTTGTTCACTGGCTAGTTTAGCCTAGTTAATTGTGAGTTAATTGTATTCATCAAACACTTTCAGAGATATCCTCTACTCTTGAGATTAGTAAAGAAGACACGTTCTCACCAGTTTGTACTATGTGCTGTAAATTGTGATAACTATTTGCAAAAGATAATTTTGTTCTATAGTTCTATTTGCCTAATTATTTAAACTTGAGATGAAACTCTTATCCCAATGTAAATAGTAATGAGATTGTTTATCTGGATGTTTTTACGGACAGTTAATTCAACTGTCTCTCAAATTTTGATTCAGAGACTAGATATTTTCCTGAAACATTTAACTTGTTTTTGAAAGACGAAAATAATAATAATAATAATAATAATAATAATGATAATGATGTTCCACTTCTTTAAACTAGTATTAGAAGTACTGATTTATTTTTTTCTGAAAGTGGATGATACATTTATTTTACAGGAGTGTAGCCAATGAGAAAGATTAGACAGAGTTTATGAGAATTAGTAATGTGGTTGAATATTAGGTGTTACTATTGTTATTGAACTCAGCATTGCAACTATTTATTAGAAATGGAGAAAAAGATTTCTGCAACATTCTTATTAGTGTTATTTATTTAAGATATGTTGTGTACAAATCTGCTTTATAAACTATGTGTGCTGTATAGTGCTGGCCACCCCAGAATGTCTATTTTGTCATAAACATTTCTATTTCAAGAAATTACATTTAATGCATTGCAAAATGAGGCAGGTAGGTAGCCTAAAAATGTGCCTGTGGGATATAGTAAAACGCATGCACACACACACACACTTTTGTTTGATAGTACTTGCTTAGAGGTTTAGAATTAGTGAATTAATATTTATAGTGTGTTCTTGGAATTTAGGGTTTTTTTCCCCCTCCTGAGTCATTCAACTTTTTTCTGATCTTGTTCAGATAATTTTCTTTTATAGCATATGCTTTCATTGTTTATTTGAAAGATTTGGAGGTGTTAGCTTTGTTCTGTTGGGGGAATTCACTTCCTTCATTACATAGGGGAGATGATATTCCATTAATCTTGGTAAATATTAACATAAACGAGGAATTGTAAATTCACACTTATTTGCATCAATGAAATATGTATGCTGCTCAATTTTTGTTTAGTGTAAAGTCACTTAGGTACATCAGCATAGTTTTCTCTTTGCTTTATATAAAAGTATTAAATTTTGTTAAAATGTCGTGATTGGTGTTTATTTCAGAGACAGTTCCCCTACTCTACTACACTGTTTTGTTATTGAACTTTTAAGATTATCTGTGATATAGAATAGATTTTATTCTCATAAATTGGCTGTAATAATCCTCCATTAGGAACTCCTGTTTTTCTTGCATTTGTATTAGCATGTCTTAGTCATGTTTGTTGAGGTAGAGTTGTCTTCCTTTTTAAGCTAATAAAATGTCTTTTAGAGTATATTTGGATTCCAGTCTGGAAAAAAAGAAGAAAGATGACCTTTTTGTTGTTGTTGTTTTTGCCTTTTTTCTCGTTCTAGATGAGAGAAAGGAGACTCAGTTGAGTCCAAGGGAAAATGTTATTTCATTGACATCTCCATTTTCTGGTTTATTATGTATATTTCTGAATGTTTGTTTCTTATTCTAGATGAATGTGGTAGAATCTTATTAAAACTGTATTTCCACTACTGTGAAATAGTACAGAGCCCTGGCTGACAGCTTCTACATTTTGTATTTTTTACAGTATAGTGAAATTTCATTACTGTTAAAGGAACCTCCTGAGTTGATTGTATTAAACTTTCATTAGTGTCTTTATTTTGCATAGTTTAATTTTAGCTTTAACTTAAAAAATGGGTAGGGGAAGATAAAGAGACTACAAGGACAATGTTTCTTTTTAAATCTTCATTAGATCTTTTCACTGTAATAAGTCTTAGTATGTATTAAGTCACTGCATTAATTGGATATATTTAAGACATTTGATATTAAAATTAAATTTGAGGAAAAGATTTGTTTCAAATAAAATATATAATTGTGAACAGAATTTTTACAAGTGGAAATTTCAAAAATGGATAAACTAAAAGGATATTAAACTGAATGAAAATTACTGATTTTTTCCCCTCCCTGAGAGAACATTGATAAATTTATGAGGAATTATTTTTGAGTAAGATGTATGAGGCTTCCTCATATTTCCACATTATTTCATTAAATAGGAAAGACGATTAAATCCATCTGAGCTTAATTTGAGAGCTAATAAATAAGGTGTTCAGAAGAGTATACTTGGTGCGACAAAACGTTTTAGTTGACAATTCTCATGATAGAATTTTAATGTTTTAAAGAGAAATGAGGAAAAACATGCATATATCTAACTCTGGAACATTTGGAACCAGCTCCTAGTTTTTTTTCTTGCATATATGCCTGGCACAATCCTACTCTTGAGGACATTCAAATGTTACCTCTTCAGTGAAGCTTTCCCTGACTCCCACAGGCAGAACTAGTCTCTCTGGCTCCTGATGTGTGCAGGTATACCTCCTTCCATGTACCTCTGATAAGCAGATGAGCTTCTGTAGGAGTGTAACCCTGTTGAAATCATCTTTGCATTCTCTTGGTAATTAGGTGCTCATTAACTATTTGTTAAATGAATGAATTGCTGGGCAACTATTCTCTTCTCCATTCCTCAAGGGAGCTCTCATTGCCCATTTGAGTCCTGATCACAAGTATGCTATTTTTATTTGAATTTATTTAGATGTTTAGCTCTGTGTTCTGAATATATATTAGATAGGCTGTATGTAGTGTAGCTTGGTGATATTTTAGATGAATTCTAGAAAATATTAAAGATAATTCTAACTAATCAAGAGATGTGTTCTTATACCACAAAGGAATAGGAATTCATTTAGCATTTAGATTTTCTGTAACGTGGTAAAAAACCTATAGGTTTTGGAACCTGTTGTGGATTTTGTTTGGGGCTTGATCCAGAATTTTTAACTTTCATTCTTTAAGCTGTATAGGAGGAATATTACTCAACTTCAGTTATAGGATCACTTTCCATGAGCCTAGTAAATGGGCAGTGAACTGGTAATAGGGAAATTTGAGTTGTATTCATAGTTCTTAGTAGTGACTAGGCAGATGAGGTTGGTCACATACTGATTCTTTACCTCAGTTTCTCCTTCTGCCATGAAAATATGGAGGGCAGAAGGTGTGAAAAATCATTTAGAGTACCTTTAAAGGAAAGCACCTTGGATGACTAGATAGTGTTCTTTAATAGGACGAGATTTCCAGTAAGTTACAACTAAAGTTGTAGAGTAGCCCTAGACAGTAAAACCAGGAAGTTGGAATGGTAAAATGACTTGTTTTAAAGTATAGCATTTATGTTATGTTTGTACTTTTTTTGAAGGAGCAGAGGATTTAATTGTTTGGTGTCTTTCCTCGTAAGTAAGCCATGATTGAGAAGAAAAACTTGAAATTCATCTTTAAATGTTACAGCTTTTCATTACAACTGCATATGATTCAGTTGCGTGGTGTGTTTTTAGTGTGCTGGGTGATTTTACTGTACCAACTCTGAGCTGTGACTGGCTGAGACTGGAAATTGGACTGTGGCTCTTATTTGGAAGTTTAAGCTATTAATTCCTTGGCAGCTCCAGAGTGCTCTTTGAACTTTAAATAGCAGTTCTATTAACATTTTGAGATTTGTCTCAGGGAATATCAGAAATAGTTCTTAATAAATGTATTTTTCTTCTTAAAGACTAAATCACGTTTTAATCTGACATACAAGTCACAACCCTTGCTATGTTTTTAACAGCGAGAACTCAACTGCTGGCTAATTTCTATTTTCTGTTTAATGCTGCAGTTTCTAAAAATATTGTTTAGCCCTTGTTGAAGGAAGGAAAGTCCTCTCACAAATCTGTAGTTTTTGTGTTAGTCATGTTGAATATGAATAGTGTGTTAAGTTGTATCCATAGGTTTAGAATTTGACATGTAGGTGGCCAGCATTCTAAAATGTTAGAAAAAGTTAATTTTTAAGTTCGTTTTCACAAAAAAACCTCCCTCAATTTCCGTTGCTACAAATGATGGTTATCCTATTTACTTTGTATTGTACTTAATTAGGCGTGTTATAGAACTCAAAATGCTATTTATGGCAGCTTTTTTGTGGGAATGTACTTACTGCAGTTCTGGCACTCGGAGCAGGCACTCCTAAACCTTCCCTGCTCTAGACGGTGGGAACTCTGGGCCCTCTTCTAGGCCGGAGAGGATTGCTGTCTGAAGGAGCGGTTTGAAGAGAGTGTTGAGAGGTGAGGATGGCTCCCCATGGGAAGAGCAGCAGTTTTGGAGTGAGGATCGAAGGCAGGTTTTCTCTTCCCTGCTTGCAGGGACCCGCCACTGCTTTCTCTTTGCTGATACCCTTTTATTAAAATGTTGAGAATAGCAGCAGGTTCCGCGGTGTCATCAGGGAAAGATTTTGTATTTCTTTGCCTTTTAGCTCTTCTCTTCTCTTCTCTTTCCTTCTTCACTCACCCCTAGAGACAAGCTTTCCGCTTGCTATTTTGTGTGGTAAATGAGGATCTCTGAGATCTAATGAGATGAAAAAGGGAATTGGAGGTGAGATTGGATGGGGATAGCCAGTAAGGTAGTATTTAGAAATGCTGATTTTTTGTATGCTGTGTTTTAGAAATTTAGGACATGTATTTTGGAATAATGTACATCAGGAATGATTAAAGTCTAGCTTGGGCTTACGAAAGGGCTAAGTGTCTGATATATGGAAAAAAGACCTGCATGTACTATTTGGTTTCTAAGATGCCCTATGTTATGTTTGGAGGGAGAGTGACACCAACTGCCTAATACCTCGTAGCCAGAAAAACCCAGAGGAAAGTTTTAATAAAGCTGGTTCTTGAAGGAATGGATGGGGAAGACGGGGAAGGGCATTCTTTGGAAGCTCAGTTGACAACTCTCTCTATTCTTGAGAACCTTTACTGAGCTGGTGTGTAGGAAAGTACTTCTAATCTGTCGTCCTAGTTCTTGGTTTCCTTTTAAAGAAACAGTACGAAAACTTATTGAAATTGAATTTTTATTAGGTGGAAAATTTGAAGTGTGGGCAGGCCAATTTAGATTAAGAAATGGTGATGTTAAAATAATATTCAGTTTTCTAAAATAATTCAGTTCTGAACTTTAAAAAAAGTGCTATATTACGCAAAATGCTAATGACTAAAGTGACAAATATTTCAGAAACTGGACAGACGTGAATCTTAAATGAGCAGATGGGATATGAAACTAAAATGGGAGATAATCCAAGATGATATAGAAACTATTATGAGAAATGAATTGAGGAAAAACAAGTGTGTTAAATGGTATTACATTTAATAATGTGTTTAAAGGCCTTTCTAGGATTGCTCTCTTACATAGACAAATTAGAATTGTTGAACTGTGTAGCCTGTCATACTTTTAATTCTGTGCATTTAAAACAAATTAGATTTTGGTTCAGGATTACTTCTCATGAAGCCTGGACTTTTAAGTTATGAATGTATATGTTATATGTGTTTTAAGTAGCCAGTACCATTTGCTTTCTCTGACATAAAAATAAATAAAGGGAATAATCATGATTTTCAAAGACTCTTGTGGTATGCCTTGAAGGGGAGAGGTAAGTAAGGAGTGAAAGATGAGGTGGTTTGCTATTTGGGCACCTTGGTAGTTAGGTGAAATCATTACATTTGACTGTTGAGGGTAGAATCTGGGTTATAGTGGGTTGAGGAATGAATAAATGGCAAGATGAACATGTGCAGATACTTTTCAGTTATTAAATATTTTTTGAGAGATGGAGTCTTGCTATGTTGCCCAGGCTGTCCTTGACCTGTTGGGCTCAAGGGATCCTTCCACTTAGCCTCCCGAGTAGCTGGGACTACAGGTGTGTGCCACCATGCTTGGCTTACTTTTCAGTTAGATTCAGAAGAAGGTTGGTGGTGAAGCAAGCCAGGGATGGGGAGAGAGTGAGTAGGGGAGGCAAGAATCCTAAAAAGTAGATTTGGGTTTGTAGACTTCGAAGCAACAATAGTGGAGAGACAGAAAGAAAGATGGAAAGTTGATAATTGATGAAACGAGTCTGGCTGGTGGATGGTTACCAAGTATTCAGGTGATAGGGTTAGTACTGGAAAAGAGTAAGATGCTTCTTAGAAATAAAAGATGTGAAGACATAAGGAAGGAATAAGTGTGAAGGAAGCAAGGACAGTCTTAGTTGTAGCTTGAGTGCTTTTGAGTTCAAAGATTGAAAGTATTGGCCGGACATGGGTGGCTCATACCTGTAGTGCCAGCACTTTGGGAGGCCGAGGTGGGAGGATAGCTTGAGGCCAGGAGTTTGAGACTAGCCTGGGCAACATAGCAAGACCCCCTTCTTTACAAAAAATTAAAAAATTAGCCAGGCAAATGAGGTGCACTTGTAGTTCTAGCTACTTGGGGTACTGAGGCAGGAGGATCCCTTGAGCCCAGGAGTTCAAGGCTGCAGTGAGCTATGATTGTGCCACTACACTCCAGCCAGCCTGGGCAACAGAGCAAGACCCTGTGTCAAAAAAAAAAAAAAAAAAAAGTCCTGAGTTTGAGCCTGAATAAACAAAATCAATTTTTAAAAAGATTTTAGCTAAAAGTTTTGCATTTTATTTGATGATCGTTGATTGTAACAAGCACTTTACTTTTAATTTTCCTTTAATGGTTGGTTCAAAGAGTTTTACAGCTTCACTAACACAGAACTGATTTTGAGCTAAACATACTAGAACTGATGTACATCTGCCTAAATGAGAAATATTCTTAAAAGTAAGTCCATTTGAAATGAATCAAATAACATTGCCATTGTTACAACATTTTTTTGTCCTTTTCCTTTGGAATTCCTTTTAGAAGCAGTTTAATCAGCCACCCCAGAATATCTTATTTTAGTGGATGCTTCTTTGGTCAGTGTCTTCTCTCTTTGTAATTTATTACCTTAGTTCTGCTTTTTGCCCTGAATTGCAACCTAAATTAGCAATTTAGTACCTTCTGATGGGGGCCTTACTGATGATGAGCAAAAGCCCTGGGAAGAGCTCTGCTTTGGATATATTGGTGCACATACATTGTGGACGTGTGCCAAGAATTCCAGCCCTGCTTGAACCTTTGCCTTCTCAGGTTCTTAGTTTAGTGGTTCATTATACTTTGTTTTCGTACCATTTCAAGGGAGGTGGATTTAGTGGTTCATTGATTGGTAAGACTATATATTGGGACTGATTAAGTGGGGGTGTCAGTTTTGCTTCCTGGGGATCAAGGCAGATTATTATAAGGGTAGAGTAGAATTATAAGTTGTGCCCTGTGTCTGGCTAGCAAAAGTAAGGTATCATCTTGAGGTCCGTTTTTGGTGAGGATGAAGTAATCTTTAAGAAGAGCCTTAGGATAAATAAAAAAATGTATCCTATTGAGATAACCTCTTAAAGTTTTAACTGGCAATTTTGTTATACGATACCAAAGTTCTTACTTTTGCCCACTTAGTATTCATTGGAAACTGCCTAGTAAGCCAGCTAGTATCCCACACATGTTCTTTCTTTAAGTAATTTTTTCCACAGTTGAAGCAGATTAACACAATAGCATTTAAATGTATTTAGGACTGTACTTTATGGTAGTCTGCCTGAATAGTTAGTGTGAGGGGAGGTGCAGAGGACCCATACATGCAGCGGGATGCCGCTACTAGTTGTTCAGATCACAAGTTGCTGTGGCAAGTAATATTTTCTGGTTTTGAATTCAGGAATATAATGAAACTTTTGGACATTTTCTCAGTCAGCTTTACTATCTGTGCTCTTCAGATTTATTTATTTATTCTTTTTTTTTAGTACTTTTTACATTATAAAAGGGGATTGAAATCCTATCAAAAAGTGTTTATGATGTAATCCTAGAGCTGTAGATATTTTAGGAAAATTTAGTAACATAATAATTAAATAAGAACAAGTACTTTAAAAATGTTCAGATTTACATACCACCTGAACAGTTCAGCATTTAGAATTTATACTGAAGCGTAAATCTTCATCTTAATAACTAAAGAGCACAAATATTTGCCTTCTGTGATACAAGTTCTTAACTCAAGTTTAAGTTACTAAAAACACAGTTTTTAAAGTATATCAGTTTACATGTAAAGTGTAATTATCTGCACAGATTGAATCAAGTGTCGTGACCCCAAATAGGCTAAATTCATTAGTTGTCTATAAATTACTGAGAGAGAGAGATGTATGAAAATGATATTTTGTTGCTATTTGGTGATATGGTTGTGAAACTGAGCTTTGCAACCCAGACAGATGGTGCTATTCTTGAATCTGTCTGCAAGATCCTATAACATTTAATTAAACAGTGGAATGATTCTCATGAGAATCCATACTTTGGTATATGTAAGCCAAGAAACTGGCTTTAATAAATTGTATAAATTTGATTTGAAGTATTCCTAATCTTAGGAAACTTTTCTAATGAATCTTAACGATGAATAGCTTGTGTTGGTAATTTATATGGTAAACTTGAGGAATATTCCAGATGGAAAAACGAGTGGGACTCAATAAGGTAGGCGTTTATCTTCTAAAGTAACTTTGATTTTGTTGCCAAACTTTCTCAAATGGTAGGTGTGATACGCTGTTAAGAACCCACAGAGCTGACTTTAACAATTTCCAGAAAGCCGTGAGAAATTTAATGATGTTAACACTCATTTTGTAATATCTATTGATTTAGATTCCTTGTAATCTACCTTATATTTTAATTTAGGAATTGAAAATAGAAATATTTTAAACAGTCTAGTTTCTAAGTTTTATTTTATTATTTTTATTTATTTTTCTTTTAGAGTCAGGGTTGCACTCTGTCATCCAGGCTGTAGTGCAGTGGTGTAATCTTAGCTCACTGCAGCCTTGAACTCCTGGGCTCAAGGGATCATTCTCCCCTCAGCCTCCTAAAGTAGCTGGGACTATAGGTGCTTTCCACCATGTTCAGGTATTTATTTTTTAGTTTCTGTAGAGATGGGGTCTTGCTGTGTTGCTCAGACTGGTCTTGAACTCCTGGCCTCAAGTGATCCTCCTGCCTCGACCTCCCAAAGTGCTGGGATTACAGGCATGGGCCACTGTGCCTGGTTTTAATATGTTATGTGGACATGCTGTTTAGCTGTTTTGTAAAAAGTTTGAATTTGGCAAGAATACGGTATGATGGAGATGAATAAATTTTTCAGTTGCATAAATAATTACAAAAATAGGTAATAAAACATTTCTAGATATTGTTATAAATATTCTCTTAACTTAAATTTACTTATCTTTTATTTAATACCTACTTTTTACTGGTTGGGAGACAAGACTGAAAGGTGACTATTCATGCCAGATTGGATGGCATAAAAGGGTTGCAAGTTAATTCTGTGTGCACAGAGGAATACCTAAAGGGTTTTAAGGAGAAAAATGGCATGATCAGATTTATATTTTAGAGAGAAAAGTCATGTGGGCCTTGTGGAATATGGATTGTAATAGAGGAGAAACCAAAGACAAGGAGAAAGCTCTTAGAGGAGTCTAGGTGCGAGAAACAATGCAAAGCCAGTGGAAATGGAGAGAAGGAAATGGATTTAAGTAATGTTTTGGAGATAGAATTCACAGGGCTTGGTGACCAATTATGTATCTCGTAAAAGAGGAATCAAACAGTAAACATGTATTCTTGGGTTTTGGCATTTTCATTCTTGTACAAAGAGGTAGGTTTGACAACATCTGTGACCTACTGTTGTTAAACAGTAGACTTAACGCTTTGATCACAGGTGTGTATATAGGAAAGTATTCACTGAACCTGGGTTCTTGCTGCTAAATTAAGCCCTTCAGAACTCAGAGTTTTAAGGCAGGGAATAGTGAAAAGAAAGTGAAAACAAAGATTAGCATTTATAACCTGCCTATTTCCAGAAAATATTTGAGGCAGTAAGAATAAGATTTCCAAGGGAAGGGAGGGGCGGAGAAAAAAGGTAGGGGAGGAAGGAGAAGCCAAGACTGCTGTGGGTAGAGTGGCGCCTTTGGCAGGTGGTGGGTGATGATGGTGGTGGTTGGAGGTGTGAATCAGACTATTTTGGTGGGCGAAGATCCCATGAAGTTTTAGTTATCAGAAGTGGGCAGAAAGATCGGAAGAAAAATGGGGGAGGGAGGATAGCCTAACAGCAGTTGGCTCTCTTACCAGCCTTTGTTACATAGAGCCTCTACTTTTAATAGTGGTGAGCTCAGAAAGCAGATAGCTTTTTCCACTGCAGATCTGCGTTGGGCTGTTTCTTATTAATTCTTATTAATTTTTTATGTAAAGGTTTTGTTTATATTAATTTTAGATCAGTGATATTTTTGGTAAGGGGATGAAATAGACTTTTCCTTCTGTTTTTCTTCATGTCTTTGTGGAAATGGCCAGATTTTGAGAACCAGTGGATAAAATAGAGGGGGCCTTTGTCGAGACCACAAATCAGTGTTTTTTTATCATTAGTGCCTATTTCTCATTCTGATTTTGGGTTCTTTCAAATTTTCATTGCTATTATTCTATTCTTTGTTTCCTTAGCACTTAGCTTTCTGAATGTACAACGTTTTTATAGTTATTGAGAATGTAATGATTATTCCTTGTTGTGTTTTTGCCCCACATGCTGGGAAAACTTTCCTTTCCTTCCTTCCTTCCCTCTTTGGCCATCCTTCCCTATTCCCTTTTCATTTTTTTGGCACATTCCTGGGCTCCTTGTGCTCTGGGGTCTTCACCGTGGTTGTTGCATGTTTATGTGGCAGCAGTAGTTCTCAGCTAAGCACTGATATGCACATATGCAATTCAGAACCTTGGATGTAGTCTCCTTGGTGAGGTGGGGACCCTCTCCAGTTGTTGTGAGTGCACTTACTGGCACAGCGTGTACTGTCTATTGTAGATCGCTGTAAATTCATTCAGCCTTCCCATGTGGGGAGATTTTTCACTTGGCTACTCTGAAGGTAGAGAGTTGGCTTTCCTGCAGTTGTCATCTTTCTTTAATTTCTCTCTAAGTGAGGTAGTACTAATAAAATACAAAAAATATTTCCAAGAAATAAAACTTCTGAGAAATGAAAACTGTAAAAAATTTACCCACGTACCAGCCACTCCATTAGATCAGATTTACCCCATTTATTCTTCTGTTCTTTTTTAAGTGTACATTTTTGTACATAGATGTAATCACAAGTGTAAATAGAATTCTTTATTCAGCTGCTCTCACATATTTTCCATGTGGTTACAATTTTCATAATTATAATTTTAATGGAAAAGTAATTTCTTTTAAAAATTTAATAAAAAATTACATAATTTGTCTCAGATTCAAACAATATGGAAGTGTCTAACATAAAACATTGATGGTTCCACCTCTCCCCTCCAGAAAGGTAACTACCAGTAGTTTAATTTATATCATTCTAGGGTTTTTTTCCTTGCTTTTGCATACATGTGCCTATATACATAGAAGTTTTAAAATTGTTTTATTAGATACTGAATAGATAAAAATAACATGCATAAATCACACATAAGGTGGAATCATGATACAGTGAACAGCCATGTATCAAATACCCAGTTTAAGAAAAAGAATATTTTACCATTTATGAAATTCTGTCTCTGCTTCTTTCCCATTCTCTTTACTTTCCTCTCAGGGGTAACTGTTACCTTGAATTTTGTGTATCATTCCCTAATTTTTAAAAAGTTTTAATCGTGTGTATTTACATATATAGTTTTGTATGTTTTGAATTTTTTAATAAATGAAATCACTATATTCTTTTGCAACTTGTCTTTAATATTATGTTCCAACAATGTACAGTTCTAATTCACTCTTACACCACAGTTTACTCATGTATTCTGTTGATGATGGACAGATTTGTAGTTTTAAAAATTACAGGTAGGGGATAAGATAATTCTCTACCTTTTCCTGCTTTTTCCACTTAACATTGTCTTAAAATATTTTTGTGTCAGTAAATTTAGATATACTTCATCCTTTTTTGTTATGTTTTTAAACAGCTATATTCTGTTTCATAAGATGGATGTACTGTTGTTTGTTTAACCACTGACTTTGAGAAACATTAAGATTCTTTCAGGGTTTTTTTGCTGTACTAGTGTAATTATGCATTATATTTTGAAAGTTATAGCCATAAACTCTTTGAAAACGTGTCAGTTTACATTCCTATGAGCAATATATAATGCCTATTTCTTCTGTCCTATAATGGAACTTACTCATTTTAACTTTTGCCACTCTGAGCAAAAAAATGTCAATATTGTAATTTTCAGTTCCTTCATTTCTGGTGAGAGTATGAGCATCTTTTCATATATATGGGCATACAAATTTCTGTGAGTTTTCTTATTTTTCAAAAGTGTTTAATCTCTAAAAAACCTTTTGTTTTCTTTTCCTTTTTAAAAAGTATCCAACCACTAACTGATAGGAATCTGTATTTCAAGTCAGATTCTTTACGGATAATGCAATTCTTACCTCAGAGCTTTTGCTGTTTTTGAGAGTACTTACTGCAAGCCTGGCAGTGTTTAATAACTGCCAGCTACATGTATTTTTCTAATTTAATGCTCACAAGGTCCTTATGTGGTAGATACTACTAGTCCCATTTTTCAATTAAGAAAACTGAAGCAAGAAATTTAAGTAACTTGCCCAAGGTTACACAGGAGCTAAATCTCTTGATTCAGAGTCTGAACTTTTAACCAGTACCTGTGCTCTTCTTTCTTCTCCTATCTAAATTGTTTTAGAACTTAAGTGAAACTCCTCCTAGCTGTTCCAAACATTATTAGTCTCTTTCTTTCCTGAGCCTTTTAAAAATTACCAGTGTAGACCATATAATTTAGTGCAAGTACTAAGGTAGAAATCACTGGAGCATATAGATTTCCCTGAGATTAATGGAGTGATAATACAGTTTACATTTTTTTAAAGTTTCATCAGAGATTAATGGAGTAATAATGCAGCTTAAAATTTCTTCCCACAGATAGGGAAATAGTTTTTTTTTTCCTCTTAGACTATTCCAAATTGAGGAATCATTTGGAAAATGAAAAATTACGGCAGTTCATTGTTTTGATCAACGACTGGGTCAAGGTAAAAAACCTACGTTAACTGTATAATCTAAAAAAAAGTCACCTCGCTAATAGTCTTTTAGTTTTTTAAAAATAAAAAGCCAGTCATGAAAACGTTCATATCAAAAATGATTTTAGTAACTAATCATGTGTGTATTTAAAAATAGACAAATAGCTTAAAAAGAAATTATTTTCTTTTACGTATACAGGAAGCTTGGAGGCAGGTATTTTAGAACTGGTTTTAGTCATTAGGGGACCTGGGCTCTTTCTGTCTTGTTTTTCTGTCGTCCTTAGTTTATTTACCACTAGAATCCTATAGTCCAAGATGGCTGTTCAACTCTAGTCATCCTGGTGGCATTCAAAGTAGGAAGGAGGAAGAAATGTGGGAAGGACAAACCCTCCTTTAAGGAAACTTCCAGGAAGTTCCTTACAACATTTCTGGCCGTACTTCAAGGCCATACTTAACTTCAGGGAGAGCGAGAAATATAGTTCTTTAAGTGAGCAACTTGGTATCCACAGCAAAGTAGTGTCTGTGCAACACTGTTTCGTGTTTGCATAGACAGTGTCTGCTACACAGAGAAAATAATACACATTTCTGTTGAGGTTCTATTACTGCAGTTGGGAAACAAACCATCCTAATGTCAGTAATGAACTTCATTAAGTAGTTCAGTTTCTAGAAATTTCACAAGAATTCTCTTTTAGTTAAAGTTAATAAATATAAATCATTAACTAGTGTCCTCCTGTAGTTAGACGAGAAAATAATTTCTTTGAAACTATTGTGTGCTTTCTAAAAGGTTCACAGTTACCTTGGAGATGTGCAAGATGGTACTTTGGTTATATTAAAAGTAGTTTTTTTGGTTTTTTTTTTTTTTTTAAGAGATTGTTTACATGGGTTCTTCCACTAACACATTTTGATTGTTTTTATTGGGGTGTAATTTACATTTGATAAAATATACTTATTTTAAGGGTACAGTTACATGAGTTTTGATCAATGTATACATCTGTGAAACTACCACTGAAATCAAAGTAGAAAATCAAAGTAGAAATCAAAGTAGAAAACATGTCTATGAAGCAAAAAAAATTTCTACATGCCCTTTTGCAGTCTCCCAACCTTCACCCACCTCGAGGCAACCGCTGATCTGTTTTCAATATAGTCATTTTGTGCTTTCTAGAATTTTTTATAAATGAAATCATATAGTCTTTGTGTCTGGCTTCATATTATTGCTTAAGTAGGTCATTCCTTCTTGTTGCTAAACAGTAGTCCCTTGTGTGGATATGCCACAATTTGCTTATCCGTTCATTTGTTGATAGCTGTGAAAATTAATGTAGTTTTTCGAATGGGGAATATATGTCTTTATTTATGTATATAACTAGGAGTTTCACTTTATAAAGAACTGCCAAACTTTTAAAAAATGGTTGACCCTTTTTACATCCCACCGGTTACATATGAATTGTGATTGCTCTGCATGCCTGCAACATGTGCTACAATCAGGTTTTTAAAGTTTCAGCCATCCTAGTGGTGTGTAGTACAGGTTTAGGATCCCTTATCCAAAATGCTTGGAACCATAATTGTTTTGGATTTTGGATTTTTTTCCACATTTTGGGATATTTGCATTATATCAGTTGAACATCCCTAATCCGAAAATCTGAAATCTGGAATGCTCCAATGAGTATTTCCTTTGATCATCAAGTGGGCACTCAAAAAGTTTTGGATTTTGGTCGATTTTGGATTTTCAGATTAGGGATATGTGACATGTAGTAACTGTGATTTTAATTTGTAACTTTTTAGTAACTAATGAAGTTTAGCATCTCTTTTTGTGCATATTAAGTCATTCATGTATTTTCTTTTGTGAAGTGTCTTTTCCTGTCTTTTGCCCAATTTAAAAGTTAGGTGGTTTTCTCAATGAATTGTAAGAATTTGTTAAATATCCTGGATAGAAGTCCAGTGACAGACATATGTATTGCAAATACTTGCTCCTAGTTGTGATTTACCTTTCAATTTTCTTTTCTTTTTTTTTTTTTAGAGACAGAGTCTCGCCTTGTTACTCTCTCTGGGTAGAGTGTGCAGTGGCATCGCCTTAGCTCACTGCAACCTCCAGCTCCTGGGCTCAATCAGTCCTCTTGCCTCAGCCTCCTGAGTAGCTGGGACTACAGGGGTGCTAATTTTTCTATTTTTAGTGGATATGGGATCTCTGTCTTGCACAGGTTGGTCTCGAACTCCTGAGTTCAAGCGATCCTCCCGCCTCTGCCTCCCAGAGTGCTAGGATTACAGGAGTGAGCCACCACCGCTGGCTTGCCATTTAGTTTTCTCAACTATGTTCTTTGAAGAACAAAAGTTTTAAATTTTGGCTGGGCATGGTGGCTCACCCCTGTAATCCTAGCACTCTGGGAGTCCAAGGCAGGAGGATCCCTTGAGAACAGGTGTACGAGACCAGCCTGAGAAGAGCGAGACCCCCTCCTCCCTTAATAAAAATAGAAGAAAATTAGCTGAGAGTGGTAGTACCTGCCTGTAGTCCCAGCTGCTTGGGAGGCTGAGGCAGGAGGATTGCTTGAGTCCAGGAGTTTGAGGTTGCAATGAACTATGATCACGCCACTTGCGCTTAGTCGGGGTATCAGAGCGAGACTCTTGTCTTCAAAAAAACAAAAGGTTTAGGTTTTTTTTTTTTTTTTTTTTTTTGAGACAGAGTGTCACTCTCTTGCCTGGGGCGAGTGCCCTGGCGTCAGCCTAGCTCACAGCAACCTCAAACTCCTGGGCTCAAGCAATCCTACTGTCTCAGCCTCCCGAGTAGCTGGGACTACAGGCATACGCCACCATGCCCGGCTAATTTTTTCTATGTATATTTTTAGCTGTCCAATTAATTTCTTTCTATTTTTGGTAGAGACGGGGTCTCACTCTTGCTCAGGCTGGTCTCGAACTCCTAAGCTCAGAATGATCTGCCTGCCTCGGCCTCCCAGAGTGCTAGGATTACAGGCGTGAGCCACCGCGCCCGGCCTAAGGTTTAGGTTTTGATTAAGTCCAATATTACTTTTTTCTTTTTATAGTTTGTACTTTTCATGCCCTATCTAAGAAATCTTCGCTATCCCCAAATAGGAAAGATTTTCCTTTATGATTTCATCCGGAAATTTTATAGCATTAATGTGTAGGCTTGTGATCCAGTGACCCATTTTGAGTTAATTTTTATGGTGTGAGGTAATGATTGAGTTCTGTTTTTGTTTTGCATGTGGATATCTAATTGTTTCAGTATCATTTGATGAAGACTTTTCTCTTCCCATTCAATTACGTTGGCAACTATGTCAGAAAAAGTCAGTGGAATGTATGTGTATGTGTGTATGCATTGGTTTATTTCTGGACTCTATATTCTTTTCCTTGGGTCTCCATGGCTATTATGCTAATACCATGCTATGATGATTACTGAAATTTTATAGAATGTTTTGAAATCAGGGTAAATTCTGCAGCTTTGTTCTTTTTCAAAATTGTGTTATGCTTTGCATTTCAATATATGTTCTAGAATCAGCCTGTCAGTTTTTAAAAAATTGTCTCTGGGGATTTGATTGTGATTGCATTGAATCTTTAGGTAAAATTGAGGAGAACTGACATGTTAACAATTTTGAGTCTTCTAGTTCATAAACCTCTTCATTTCTTTAGATCTTTAATGTCTGTCAACATTGTTTTGTACTTTTTGGTATGTAGGTCTGGAACATATTATTATTGGATTTATCCCTAAGTAATTCATGTTTTTCTGTGTTGTTTTAAATGATATCGTTTTAAAATATTTTCATCTTGTTTACTGCCAGTATATAGAAATACAATTAATTTTTGTATAGTGATTATATATACTGCAACTTTCCTAAACTCTATCAGTTGTAGTTGGTTTTTTGTAGAATCCTTGGATTTTTGTACATGTACATGATGTTACCTGCAAATAAAGATGGTTTTACGCCTTCCTTTCCAGTCTGTATTTTATTTCTTTTTCTTGCTTTATTGCATTGATTAGGACCTGCAATGCAGTATTGAATAGAAGTAGTGACAGTCTGTATCTTTGCTTTGTTCCTGATCTTAGGCAGCAAGTGTTTAGTCTTCCATCATTGTTGATGTTAGCTTTGGATTTTTGAACATCCCCTTAATTAGGTTGAGGAAGTTCCCTTTGATTCTTAGTTTGCTTGGTTTTAAAAATACTATGAAAAGGTATTGAATTTTGTTAAATGTTTATTAAATTTTTTTCAGATCTGTTGAGATGATCATATGTTTTGTTCTGTTAATATGGAGGATTATATTTTGATTGGTTTTTAAATGTTCATCTAAGCTTGAATTCCCCAGATAAACCTTAAATTTATTGTATATTATTTTTATGTATTGTTAGATTTGATTTGCTAGTATTTTGTTAATGATTTTTGCATCCGTGTTCATGAAGGATATTGGCATGCAGATTTCTTTTCTATAAGAAATGGTCTTGGTATCTTGGCAATATTGGTCTGATAAAATGATTTGGGAATTAGTGTCTCCTTTGTTTTATGAAAGAGTGTGTAATATTATTTCACAAAGTAATGTGTAGAAATACTAGTGTCATTTCTTCATTAGATGTTTGAAGCTATCTAGCCTTGGAGATTTCTTTGTGGGCAGGTTTGAAATCATGACTTCCATGTTTAATAGGTATAGGGTTGTTCAGATTTTCTATTTATTTTTTGTGTTAGTTTGTTAATTCTTTCAAGGAATTGGTCCATTTAATCTAAGTTGTATTTGTTGGCATATACATGGTCTATAATAATTTCCCTATCTTTTCACTGTTTTTAGAATGTATAGTAATGCTTCCCCTTGTATGCCCGATATTTGTGGTGTGTCTTTTCTTTCTCTCTTGATTAGTCTAATGAGAATTTGTCAATTTTATAAATTTTTCTAAAGAATCAGCTTTTTAAAAAATTTTTTCCTTATTATCAGTTTTGTATCTCATTTCTTCTTTTTACATTATTTCCTTTCCTCTATTTACTTTTGGTTTAATTACTCTTCTTTTATAGCTTCTGACTTAGAGCAGTGATTTGATACCTTTCTAATATAAATATTTAAAGCTACAGATTTTTTTTGAATACTGTTTTATGGCCCAGTCCAGGGTAAAGTTTCTCTTGGTGAATGTTCTATATACATTTGAAAGAAAATGTGTATTTTGCTTTTGTTGGTGTAATGTTCTATAAATGACAGTTCGGTTATTTTGGTTGGTAGTAGTGTTCACGTTTTTTTATATCCATATTGATTTTCTGTCTACTTGTTCTATTGCTGAGAGAAGGCGTATTGAAATCTGTGATTATAATTCTGGATTTGTCCGTTTCTCCTTTCAGACTTTCTTGCTTCATGTATGTTGAAGCTCTGTTATTAGGTGCCTGCACAGTTGAGATTTTTAATGTCTTCTTGAAGAATTGACATTTTTATCATTACAAAATTTCCTTTTTTATTCCTAGTAATAGTCCTTCTCTTGGAGTCAACTTTGGTATTAATCTAGCCATTTCAGCTCTCTAATAATTAGTATTTGCACAATATACCTTTTCCTATCATTTTACTTTTAATGTAAGTGTGTCTTTATATGTAAAGTGCATTGCTGGTAGGCAACATATAGTTGGGCCTTACGTTTTTCAAAAAAATCCATTCTGAGAATCTCTTCCTTTTAATTGTAATACTTAGACTATTTATGTTTAATGTAATTATATTGATATGGTTGGGTTTAAATCCACTATCTTGGTTTTTTTTCCTATCTGTCCCATCTGTACTTTGTTCCTCCCCCCACTCCCACCTGCTTTTGGATTATTTGTGTATTTTTTTATGATTCCATTTTCTCTCCAGTATTGACTTACTACATATATACCAACTTGTTTTAATTTTTAGGCATTTATCAAGGGTTTATATCTTTAACTTATCACAGTCTACCTTTAAATAATGTAAAAGCTTCCCGTTTTCTCCTTCTGGCCTTTGTATTATTGTTGTCATACTTTTTTCCCCCTCTATGTCTGGCATATAGTCCACAATGCATTATTGTTTTTGCTTTAAACAGTTAATATGCTTTTAAAGAAATCTAAAAATGAAAAAACACATTTTTATATTCATTTATATATTAACTATTCCTGGTGCTCATTACTCTTTCGTGTAGATCCAGGTTTCCATCTGGTGTAATTTTTCTTGCACTTGAAGGACTTAAAAACAAAACAAAACAAAAAAAACCCCGTTTATTCTAGTTACATTTATTTTAGTGCAGGTCTGTTAGCTTTCGTTCATCCAGAAATAAGTGTTTTACTTTCATTTTTGAAGGATATTTGTGTTTGATCTAGAATTCTAGATTTGGAGGTTTTTTTCCCTTTCTGTATTTTTTCCATTGTTTTCTGTCTTGAATATTTCTGATGGGAAGTCTGTAGTTAATGTTATCTTTGTTTTCTTTTATATAATGTGTGTTTTTTTTCCTCTGCCCATTTTTAAGATTTTTCTTTTTATCACTGGTTTTCACAAATTTTATTTTGATGTATTTTGCTGTGGTTTTCTTTGTTTATACTGCCTGGAGTTCACAGAACTCCTTAGATCAGAGGTTTATTGTTTTCATGAGATTTGGAGACAATTTTTGTCATTATTCAGAAATTTTTTTGTCCTTCCCACCCTCCCCACCCCCCAATTCTGGGACCCTCATGGCATGTATGTTAGATTGCTTGATATCTGACTGCAAAAGTCACTTTGGCTTTGCCAATTATTTTTTTCAGTTTTTAGATTTCTTTTTTGAGACACAGTCTCACTCTGTTGCTCTGAGTAGAGTGCAGTGGCATCATTGTAGCTCACTGCAACCTCCAACTCCTGGGCTCAAGGGATACCCCTGCCTCAGCCTCCCTAGTAGATGGGACTACAGGTGCATGCCATGACATCCAGCGAATTTTTCTATTTTTAGTAGAGACGGGGGTCTCACCCTTGCTCAGGCTGGTCTTGAACCTCCTGAGTTCAAGCAATCCTCCTGCCTCGGCCTCCCAGGGTGCCTGAATTACCAGCGTGGGCCACTGTGCTTGGCCTACAAATTCTTTTTTCTTCAGGTTGGATAGCTATATTGTATGTTTTTGAGTCCCCTGACTTTTTTTTTTTTTTTTTTTATCAGTGCCTGATCTACTCTTAAACCCATTCAGTGCGTTTTTCATTTCAGATTTTGCGTATTGGAACTTTAGCAATTTTAGTTTTTAAAATATCTTCCATTTCTTTATTATGTTTGTGTTTTTCTTTAAATCCTTGACCATATTTATCATAGCCTGTTTTAAAGTGCTTATTTGTTAATTCCATCATTACTCTCATTTCTGGGTCTGTTTCTATTCATGGGTTCCATTTTCCTACTTGTTTGAACGTCTGGTATTTTTTATTGGTTGCTGGACATTGTGAATGTTGTTGAAAGTCTGGATGTTATTTCTTTCCTTTAAAGATTAGTTGAATTTTGTATTGTCTGGCAGTTAAGTTACTAGCAGTTAATAAGATCAGCTTATTACTGCTTTTTTGTTGGAGGCTTGATTCAAAGGGTGGGTTAAAATAGTCTTTATGTTAGAGCTAGTTGCCTACTTATGAGGTGTGGCCCTTTTATGGTCTGTATTCATTGCCCAAGGTGTTTAACAATGCGCCCCCCCCCCCCCTTTGAGTGGGTGCTCAGAACTTGACTACTTCCCAGCTTTATGTGAGCTCTTGGAATGATAGCTCCCTAGTAGTTCTTTGCCTGGCTGTGTTGAATTTTACTGTTTGAATATGCAGCTTAGTATTTAGAAACAGTTTCAAAAGAACTCCTATCAGATCTTCGGAGCTTTTTCTGCATGTTAATCTTCTTTCTGGTGATTTGCTCTCACAAATTCTAGCTGCCTCAGTTTTCGTAGGGCCCACCTCATTTGCTTTCCTTCTCTCAGGCATCCTAGCTCTGTACTGCCTGTTGTCCAATGTTGTTTATGGTGGGAGGACAATTCTAGTGCTTCTTACTTATATTTTAATTGTCACTTTTGCCTGTGTATGTTTTCCTAGTTCAAGGATCAGCAAACTTTTTCTTATAGGACCAGAGAGTAATTACTTCAGGCTATAGGCCCTACACACCCACTTGCAACTCAGTGGTTGTAGTGCGAACATATCCACAGACAATATGTAAATAAGTGGGCATAGTTGTGTACTAATAAAACTTTATTTACAAACCAGGCAGTTAGGTCCACAGGCCACAGTTTGCCAACCCCTCAGCTAGTTGACTAAAATACAAATGATATTAGAGTTATGAGTCTTATTGTTGGAAGGAATCTTTAAGGCTCATTTCACATTTGAAAGGTACCTTATAAATCACATTGTTCGACTAGCCCTTTTATGTTTGAAGCCACTCTGCAGTCCTCATCTAGTATTGACCAACTCTTAATCCTCCATATCTATGACTAACTCTTAGGGAATTTTTTCTTGAGGGAGCTCTCACTGTTGTTGTTTTAATCATCACTTTTTCCATTTGGTTCTGTTGCTACCACTTGAGAGTGTGCTGAACAAATCCAATTAATCTCCTGCATATCAGGTCTTTCAAAATAATGGAAGACTTTAAATAACTTCAGAATCTTCTTAACTACATATTAACTGTAGTTGCATTCATTCAGTGGGGCCCTTTTTTTTTTAAATCACGTGGCTTTATTCTTCTATTTTATTTTTGTTGCCATGTTAATTTGCTTGAAAGGATTGAACATGAGGCCAGATAGCTTCTAGCCATATGATGTTTAGATTTCCTACTAACCTGGTCTTTCATCTGTTATTTTGTTCTGTTTTATCTAGATTCTTCTCAAAGTGTGGATCTAGGAGCTGAAAGCAGTATTGGCTAGTGACATGATAAGTTAGGTCAGTTATATAGGATCTAGATTTCGTACTTATTTGTTAATGTAGCTTTAAGATAGCAGTAACTTTTAAAAATTTTATTAAACTTATCAAATAAAACTGAGCCGTTTCACTCATATTTCTTGAACTCTTTTTTAATAATCTTTATATTTGTGAAGTAATATTGGTAAACTGCGAGGTGAAAGGAAATTATACTTGAAGAATAAAGTTACCACGAATGAGCAAATATATATGTTAGAAAGCATCTTTTATATACAACCTCATTGTATGCAGGGGAATACCACATTGCATTTCTCACAACATGGAAATAACCAGTGAGACGGGAGGCCAATGTCTTGTCATTGGCCCCCCTGCACAGGGAATCCCTAGCCAGCAGCGTAACTGTGGCTAGGAAGAGTTTGAGCAGAGCCAGATGGGAGGGAGCATGCAGCTGAAAGGATCTCTCTGCCCAGCTGGAGTTTTAATAGTCTAAAATGGAGAAGAAAAACAGTCAACAGCAACACATTATTTTAACACATGGTAAATAACCTTTTGGCTTTTGCAACACAATTTATGGGATACTAAATTGTTCTTAAGCTCAGGAATTTCTCTAGAATCAGTCTGTAAAATGGTATAAGTTCTCAGTATTAGTAGGAACTTGGCATTAAATATATTACTACGTTTTGATTGGTTTTGTTCAAATTTCATTTTCTTTTTTTTTTAAACAGAGTTATATTCTTACATAAAGAATCAAATAGTTCTGCAAGGTTTATAAAAATAGTATCCTGCTCCTTGGCCCTTATTTTACCTTCTCTTCACCCACTTTTGTTTATTATCTTGGCCCTTACTTAATTGTTTCTAAATACTAAGCTAATGGTTATTTTTAGGTTTTTCAATTCTAGAACTTCTATTAAAGATGAAGATTTAGTTTGTTCCCTCTGCCTCCTACAAAGCACATATACCTTTTATATTCCTCCATTTTACCAAAATAATTACATAGTAATTTTGGTTAGCTAAATATTCGCCGTTCACATTCATTTGGATTATGTTAACGTATGGTTGAACCATCGACTAAACTCTGATTACTTTTCCTTTTTTGTATAACTTGAAGATGCTAATTATCTTTTTTTTTTGACCACTTACCTTTTGGTATATTTTATAATAACTCATCCCTCTAATTTTTTGCCTGTTGTCTGAAACCCCTTAAGACTTAGATCTGTTAATGTTTTTTCAGTTTCATCTTCCTGATGGAACCTTTCCTAAAGCCACCTGATCTGTCATAATCTGGATTGGTTGCCCTCTGCACTGGTGTGTAGTCGGCAACCTGGAATCGTCATTCACTGTAATTGTAGGGATTTATTTTGCTACTTCCCACGTTGGGTCTGTTTCCTAAATCTCACGACTTCTTGGTTTGTTCCCTCCTTTTGGTGAGTACACACCCAGTAGCTTCCTGAGAAAGGGGGTTTTTTAAAAATTTATTTCATGTTTAAAAATGCATTTATTCTATTTGTATATTTGAAAGGTAGTTTAGACTAGTATAGATACATGGTTTGGAAGTAATTTCTTAGAATTCTGGGTTACTGCACTTTTGCCTTTTTGCTTTTGGTATTGCTGTTGAGAAGTTAAAAATCTTGATTCCTGATACTTCGTATGGGATCTCTTTTTACTACATGGAAACTTGGAGGATCTTCTGTCTGCAGAGTGCTGAAAGTTTACAGTGATATGCCTCTGTGAGTCTCTTTTGAGCCATTGTTCTGGGTACTCAGGGAGGCCTTTCAATCTAGAAATTCACGTTTGTTTTCTGGGAAATTGTTATGAATTATTTTCTTGGTCATTTCCTCTGCATCTGTGTTTTCTCTGTCTGAAAGCCCTTGTATTTGGATTTGAGTGTCCTGGGTTGCTCTTCTAGTTTAGTCCCTTCCCCCTCATTTTTCATTTTTTGTTTATTTGCTTTATGTTCTGGGAGATGTCCTAAACTTTATCTTCCAGACGTTTGACTGAGTTTTATCATTTCTGGTATCAGTTTTTGGAAATTTCCAAGAGCTTTTTAAAAATTCTCTCTTCTTCTTTTCTGAAATAGTGTCCTGTCCTTTTTTAATGGTTCCACCATTTTATCTCGTTGAGGATATTAATTATAGGCATTTTAAAGTTTTTTTTTCCCTAAGTTTTCTAAGAAAACTGAGTCCTAGACATAGAGAAAGCAGGGACACAACCCAAATAATATAGAATCCCCTCAGCCTCAGGAATTTTAGATTTTCTTTTTTTTTTCTCCCAATGTCATCTCTTTCCTTTAAGTCACCTGTTTGTTTTTGTCTCTGTAGTTCCTCAGTGGTTTTCCTCAACTATTTAGTAATTCTTGATTGTCCGTTTGTGTTAAGGAATGGTAGCCAAAAACACTGGGATTTCTGAGTTTGCGAGTGACGTTTGCTTGCCCTGTACTTCACTGATCTGGGTTGGCTCTTTAGTTGGAGAACCTCAGATTTCAGTATCTTGAGGTCTTTCCTCTGGAGCTGGTGAGATTTCTCAGAAAAAGACTTTTCCACCCTCATATTTGGGGGATGAAGGAATGGCTGCTAGCGTTCTGGGTGTTTAGAGGGCAGTGGTGGGGAGAGGGTGATTCTTAGCCTTTATTCTGTATGTGTTCACCTAATGCCCTGTTTTCACTCTAGTTCCCTGTCTTCTGTTTGTATGTGTCCCCTAGTCTACGCACCCTTTGTTTTACTGTTTCCAGACGATATTCTTCTGATTATTTGTTGGGGTGAAGAAGGGGCAGTAGCTCAACTCTGTGCAGTAGGGAGGATACCTGGGCATCGGAGTGCCTTTTAAGCAGACTTTCAACCTGTTTTCCTTATTTTATTTCCTCTCTGCCTTTCAGCTCTACTTCCACAAATACTTGTATCTAAAATTCCTGAGGCCGAGGGGATTCTGTATTAATTGGGTTGTGTCCCTGCTTTCTCCATGTCTAGGACTCAGTTTTCTTAGATAATGTAAGTATCTTTACCTCGTGAGCATCTGCTTCTTAGCTTTCAAAATTTTGATGCTATCTCCTGTTCTACCTACCGTTGTGATTTTTATGATTTAAAGGAAAAAAACCCCAAAGAAACAAACTTCTTTACTGATGTTTTAGAGGGATTTAACAGAGAGCAAAAGCAGATGTGTGTGTTTACTCTGTCATCTTTACCTGGAGTTGATTAGTTATGTTTTAACAGAAGTTTTCTATTATATGTGACATTTTTCCTTCCTCTGAGTTGAGAGGTGACTTAATATGTTTACTGTGTCCCCCCAATCTACTAGAGTAGTAACCCTGTCACAGGAGGAAGTGAGGTTAGGCAGACTTGGAATTTCCTAATGTATTCATATGAGCCCCAAATGATCACAGCTGCCTTTTCTACACACCATTCCTGTGCGGAATTGATGTTAAGCTAATTGTTTTGTAATTTGAGGAGTCTTCCTTTCAATTGTTTCTTGAAATTTTGAATATCTTCTGGCCAGCTTTTCTGTTCTTGCTGATCATTTAAGAGGCTAATAAGGGTTCCATCTGGATTGCAAGTTGCCTTTGTGGGTGGGATGTAATTAGTCTGGGCCAGGAGACTTGAACTCATTTATAGTATCTAGGTCAGCCCTATCACTTTACAGGTCCTGAAGCTGAGGTGCCTTGAGGTGGAGTAGATTTCCTAACATATAGGTAAATTGTTAAAAAACCAGGCCTAGAACCTGTATCTCCTGATCTCTAGCCAGTGTTTTTTCCATGATACCATACGCTGGGTTCATTCTTACCAGTGTCTGTTAGTTTTACTGTTCTGTGACTGTGGAATATGGTTTTAACTCTGGGGAGCCATATTGCACGGATATGCTGTTGGTCACAAAGGATCTGGTTGTGATGGGTCACTGCAAATAAATGATCTCCACTGCAAGACTTTATCAGCTCATTTCGTACACATTGTACCTGAAGAATAGAACACTAAAAATCAATATAAATTTTCTTTAACTCTCATTCATGCAGTTAGGAAGTGCATTTATCCTGATTCGGTTGTAATCTGTTTAATTAGAACTGTTTTGAACTGACTGTAGTGGCCTTCCGTTTAGGCCAGGGGAGTCTCTGCCAGTTAAGTTCAATTTTCTGAGAACCTTGACTACCTCTATAACAGATGCCAGCCATTGCTGATCAAATTTCCTTCCAGCATCTCTTGCTATTAGAATAGTTATTTTCTTGGTTTGTTATATATATCCTCTAAGAATTAGTTTGTGTGGATATTGTCTTATAGTGATAACATGTAAAAAAAAAGGCATATAATTATCTGAGTAAAATAAAAAAAAGTCCCTTCTATTCATGGGATGATGTGTGGGCACTCTTACACTAGTTTTCTTAATACTTCAGGAAGACTAAAGAAAGATTCATGAAGTTTCTTAAATTAGAAAGTTTGGCCATGAGATCTAGTCATTGCTAAATTGAGTTGATGACAGTTTCTTTGTACTATTTTATAATCCTCTAGGGCTAATTTTTACCATTAGCTCTATGAAGCACCATGGCAGAGTGGAAAGAATTTATGCTTTAAATGCAATTATGGTTTAAATCCAGTTATATTTGGGATCTGCGATTTGCTATCTGTGTGGCTATGGGAGAGAATTATTTAACCTGAGTCCTAATTTCTTTAGCTGTCTGTTGTGAAGATTTGAATTATATATGAAGACCCTAGTAGGGTGCCTGACATTAAGTAGGTGCCTAATAGATGATGATGGTGGTGATTATTATTATACATACGTACATACTGGTTTTGTTCCTTGTATATTTTAATTTCATCTTTTGGTTCTATGTTTTTAAAACCATGCAATTTTAACTTAAATATAATTATGATTTGTTCATATTTTAGACAGTGAGAAATAATTGTGCTTTGGGAATAATTTGAATATAGAAATATTTTAAAGATTTGCTTCAAAATTCTGAAATCATTAGGTAAAGAATTTTGAGTTTGGAAAATTTGTCAGAAATTTGAACAGTAGAAGTTGGAGCGGACTTGATTTTTAACTGTAAACATGGTCATGGTATACGAAGACATTTTAATCTAATTGAATAAATATCCATAATGGGAGTTTTTTTTCCTTAGACAAACTATTTTAGTATCATTTAAGTTGTCTTTCCTCTTATCAAACATTAATTCAAAATTTAAAGGTAAGTCTTTATACTTACTTATCTCTGTTAGGCTTGATTAATGTTTCCTTGTTACATTTTCCAGTGAAGACTGGTATAATGATATTTAATTTTAGCTTTAAAGTAAAGGAATTAAATTGTTTAAAAATAATTGGACATTTTTCAGTTCTTTTGGCTGAATTAGTTATGAAGTGATTCAGTTTGTAGCCTTGCTGTTATGTCACTTGCATTTGTAACATATCACTTGCTAGAACAACTTTGTAAAAAGCATAGAGCAGGTGGTGGCAGCTTCCCTTTGCCACTGAGAGCATACAAGCGCTGATAGGAAGTTAGCGGAAGTGCCAGGATTAGGCAAAACATTCTCTTGAATCAAAGCCAAATATTTTGTCTGCTCAACTGTGCCGGATGTTACAGGTGAAAGTGTTCTAGTGAGTAAATTGCTGTGCATAGATTTTCTTGGGGACTGACTCATCTGGTGTTTGAATCTCTGATATGTCTTAATTTTCTAACCCTTTAAATATGGTTAATGTCAGTATTGATGTCATATTTATCGGTGTATTTTAATTCCTTGTTTTCTCTTACATCCACCTCCCACAAGATCCTTAGGCACAGAACACTAGCTGAGATGATAATAAGAAAAGTTAGTCTCTACTTAGCTTTTGAGATTTCAAATTGCCCCTTTTTATTTTGTTTCCTTCTTTGGCATTTATTTAAAGATTGATGTTAGGCTTTCTGATTAGAACACAAACACACACACACACACACACACAACTTTTATTTGAAGAAACAAAGGAACTTGTGAGATAGAAAAACAGACAAAGGATTTGAACAGACAGCTCAAAGTAAAAGAAATAGTACTATTATAATAATACGATAATGCCGTTTATGGTTTTTGGCATGTGTCAGACACTGCCTTAAATGCTTTATATGTATACTAACTCATTTAGTTAGCAACCCTGTAAGTACTATTACCTTCATTTTACAGGTAAGGCAGCTGAGGGACAGAGGTTAAGTAACTTGCTAGGTACTTACAGCTAGTAAGTACAGAGTTGGGATTAAAACCCAAGAAGGCTGGCCTCAGATTATAACTCTGATCAAATGTGTCATAATGACTTCCTCCAAGCAGAACAAGGACACTAAATTAGTACAGGGACACACCTTTCTATTACATTGACAGGTATTTTAAAAGACATGTAATTTGGGAGGTGGTTTGTATTGGGGGACAATTAATTGAAAAGCAGTGTGGTAGCACTCATTATGAGTCTTAAAGTATTCATATTCTTTGACTAGTAATTCTGTATCAAGCAGTCTCTGCTAAGGAAATAATCAGGAAAATAATGTTCAAGGATGTTCATCGATTATAATAATTATAATAGTGGAAAAAATGGAATATTGTCCGGTTGTTATTGGATGTTTAAATTATATTTTTCTGAACAGTGAATATAATATTATGCAAACATTAAAAATTGTTTTTGAAGAATAATTAGTAATATATAGAAATATTTATAATAAGTGAAAAAGCAGGGTACAAAACCATACAGTGTGGTTCTAACTTTCAACATGTATATATACAGAAAAACAGGAAGGACATATACAGTAAGATGCTAATAATTATTTCTAGTGTGTTTATGGTGTATTATTTTTTGAACGTTTTTACATTGACCATGTACTTTTATATTTAGAGGAAACCAAGTGGCATATAGGGAAAGCTTAAATGATGACAATACCAGCTTTTACTAAGAATATTTCTTAAAGATTAAATTTGTGTATTTCATACTGTAAAAGATAAGTTACTGAATTTCAGGTAGTTTTAGTTTGATTGTTATCCTTGTAAACTTTTTTTTTTTGGAAGTGAAACCTTTTTTATTTGGATTGATAAAATATGATTTTTTTTTTCTTAAATGTGATCATTATAATGATTGATTGTTTTAGTACTTTAAGTTTGTTTCAGTTGTGTTGATAGAAGATATGGCTACATTACTACCCAGTGGTACTTGCTTTTTGAAAAACATCTTGTTGAAAAAAGTGATTGACCTTGTGTGGAAGGAGATAAATGAGTAAGGATTGAATACAAGGGACACATGGGCTGTTCGGTACAGAATTTTATTATGAATCAGTTTTACTATCAGTTTTGAATGTGTAGTTATAGTTTATAGCTGCATAAGTAAGGATTCAGGTTTTGTTTGTGTTGAGACATTTTTCAAGTTTAGTTCTTAAGACCTAAGGTTTAGGAATCTTAAAATATAAATATATATAATGGAGTAAAGATACAGTGTCTGTTCTATGCTGGTTTGAAGTTCCCATGTTTTGAAATGTGTTTAACAAACAAAAGACCAAACTATTAATACATTAGGGAATTGTTATAGAAACAAAGCTTTCCTGTGTACAACCTGTTAAATAACATGAATACATTGCTGATAACTTTGCATTAGTTTTGTAAGCAAACTTCTATTAATGCTTAAATATTAGCCTTTTGGCATTCATGATGAAGCACTAGGGTACTTACTGCATGCTAACTGATACTCTGATTAAAAAGGATTTAAACTGTAGCTTCTGGGTGGGAAGAAATTGAGGAAATCCTTTGAAAGAAATTACTTCCTTATTTTTAATTTATTTTTTATTTTCTTATTTTTTGTAGAGACGAGGTCTCCCTATGTTGCCCAGGGTGGTCTCAAATTCCTGGCCTCAGGTGATCCTCCTGCCTCGGCATGGGAAAACACTGGGATTATAGCCATGAGCCACTGTGCCTGGCCAAAATTAGTTCAGTTTTACAAACTTTTTTTAAAACTCTTACCTAATTTCTAAACATAATTTATAGTTCAAATAAGGAGCAATAATATAGAAAATAGTTTTATATATAGGGATTTATAGTAAATGTTTAGGTAAATGAAATGGTTCAATAGGAAATAATGATTATCAGCTTGTTTTGTTGTTTAATATAAAGAGCTACGTAGACCGTCTTGATAGGAATTAGCTTCCCCCCTTTAAAATCAAGAAGGATTGACACACATTCTTCACTGGGAGAAATCTTATGATGTGAGGTTTAGTGTAAATATTTTAGCACGTTTACTTTTCTGTATGGAAGCCTGTTTTTAGTGGTCTGTAAGTAAAAAGAAAAATCAAAACTTGAAATTTTCTTGTGTTTTTCCAGGCTGAACTCACGGGAATCAAATGGCGTAGGTACAATTTTGGAGGGCATGGGGACTGTGGACCCATAATTTCAGCTCCAGCCCAAGATGATCCAATCCTGTTAAGTTTCATCCGTTGTCTACAAGCCAACCTGCTGTGTGTATGGCGTCGTGATGTCAAACCAGATTGCAAAGAGTTATGGATATTCTGGTGGGGAGACGAACCCAACCTTGTGGGTGTAATACATCATGAACTGCAGGGTAAGGTTTTGCTTTTTCTTAAAAATTATTTGCATCACAATTTTTTGAACAATGGGTAAATTTTGAAAACGTTATTAAGACTTGCTCAGAAGAAAGATGCCAAGTGTTTAATGGGTGTGTCTCTCAAAGGGAACATCCCTGCTCTCACCCCTCTTCCTTCCACCCCCATTTGTTCAATTCTCTTGTCCTTTCCCAGTCATGCTGAGAATCAGAACCTTGTGAACCTCTATTAAATGAAAATGTTGTGTCCCTTGGGTGTGTTGGGGGTGGAAACAAGGATAAAACCCACTATTTTTAAATGATAGTGAATTGTGAGTAATTAACAAGGCAGCGAAATGAACAGAATTGGTTTTTCTTAGACTGTGGCTGTTGTGGTTCGTTGGCAGCTGAACTCTGGTGGAAAATTGAAAAGTGATATAGAAACTTAGTAATGAGCTTTTTTTGGACAAAATTATGAGATGACACTGGATAGTATTTTGAAGAAAGATTAATATAAAGGATCTGGTCTGATTTTGGTGTAGCAAATTTTCTCTTGCTTTGTTCCTGCTTTTTATGTAATTCGGTGATTCCAGGAAATATTGGCTCCAGTGTTGCTTAGGTTTTAACCTCAGATTACATCTGATATCTGGAAACTTTGAATATAACAGTTTCATTATTCTAAGCTGCCTTTTATGTTTACCACAGATTTATAACCAGGGGAAATTTTATCAATATTCTTTGAATTTCTGGTAGAAAGTTTTTACCTCTTTATCTAAGTGTTTCTATCTAATATGCTAAGGAATTTTTCTAAATCAGGACCTGATCCCAGTCATTAGTTAGGGTATTAACTCTTTTTGACTTAGTCTCCTAGAGCCAACTTTTATCATCTCCAGACTATATTTTGTTAATTTGTGGTTGAAAAATTTCAGGTAGTGTTTGAAATATTTTGCTTGTTGATATTTTTAATATTTTTTAAAGGATGGAGTAAAACTAACTTTAATGTATGTTTGAGAGTCTGTTCTAAAGCTTCTAAATTTGCCTGAAGAATTTCGTGCCAGCTTCTACTTGACACTTTCCTTGCTTTTCATGGCAGCCATTTTTTATCTGTGATATCTCCTGCCACAGCAGCCAGAGGGCAGTAAACCACAATAGACTAATTGAGCTGTTTACCTTATGGGCCATATGTCTGTTCAACTCAAACCTTTCTCTTGTTATTTTTTAGGGTATTTGGTTTATAAATATGAGAACCCATTCTGGGTGAGACTACTTTCCTTAGCTGATAAATCAGCAAAATCTCAGAACTTACGTTTATCTCGAAACCTATTTTATGTAGTTAGCAGTTAACACAGGTAAAATTAGAGTTTTAGAACATCTGGATTCTGTGTATCAGAATTTTCAAAATAAAATATCTCCTAGAAGATGCTTAGAACATTTTTGTCCATTTAAATATCAAAACATATGTTTTTATTCTTTAAAAATTTTTTTCACATGGAGCAGAGGTATGTAGCATTTTTTTTTGTTTTGGTTTCTCTTTTATTTTTCATGATTGTTTCTGACTCTCTTCTTCCATTTTCCTACTCTGTATCGATCCCGTACATTTTAACTTTTTGCTCTGCTCTTCATTTGTTAGCAGCACAAGTCATCATTTTGTAATGATGAGGAAACCAAACCCAACTGTTAGTTGGGCTTATTTTGTTGATATGTAGAGTGAGGTTATTTATCTATACCAACAAAGAAAATTATCAGTGTTCTTTGAAATAGCTTGTTAAGTTATTGTGTTATTTCTCATGGGCTTTGTTATCGAGTTAACAAAAAGGTATAAGATATTTAAATTCTTTATAGTTGTTTTAGATTGCTTATGTCGATTCATTAATATCTTAAGTGTTTTTTGGTAAAGAGTTAAGCAAAGAGTGACTTATTTTTAAATTACTTTTAAAAATTAAGTTACTACTACATTTACATTAGAAAATTAGGAAAACATAGAACCACCAAATAAAGAGAACAGAGAAATAAAAATCCTGAAGTCTAAAACAGAATATTAGTAGTAGATGTTTTTATGTATAAGTGAAATTGGTATCATATTGTCCTGTATCTCAGTCTTTTTCACTTAACAATATATTGCGAAATTTTTCCATGGAAGTGATTACTTTTGAGTTTGAAAATGGTGTAAACTGTTTATCCTTTGTGTTCCACTAGGAAAGTATTGCAATGATGGAATAATTATAACTTTATGAGTGACTCTGTTCTTTTTAGTATGTTGAATTTTGAGAGAGTTATTAGATCCAATCATATGAAGTGTCCATTTTTATAGGTAAAGGTGGTTGAAAAGGGTAGTATTATGTGGTTCAATCTAATATTAGAAAATATCTGGGGCCTGATTGGAAAAATGAATGGCATAAAGACAACTTTGTTTCTAGTAAGGGGAAATATGGCAGGCAGAGCAATCATGAAGAAATGAAAGATAAAAAGAGAATATTTTATTGGTAGCCATATAAATTGAAGATATTTTGGAATCTATTTCATTCTCTAATATATTTGAGGCCCTAGGTTATTCAGTATGAAATGTCCGATTTCTTTAGGTACTAAGGCAGTTGATATCTCGACATTTCACTTTGACACTGCTTGTTTTATTTTTATTGTGAAAGTACATCCTCATTCTTTCAGATACACATTTTGGCTTGTGATTATCTTTCAGATTTTTTTTTTTAAGAGCAATTTTTGTGAAACCATGGATAAGTAAAAAATTCATGTTATTTTTGAATATGAGCTGTGTCGTGGAACGAATGCAGTACAGACAGCTCGAAATTATCAATGAAATGTTTGGGAAGGATGTGGCTAATGAATGCCCAGTATGTCGATGGTTTGAGAAGTTCTCTTCTGGTGATTTTAATCTTGAAAATGAGCCACATGGGCGACTGAGACCGAGGTACATAATGATGAGCTGAAAGCTGCAGTGGAAATGAATCCACGTCAACCTATGCGTGAATTGGCAACAAGGTTTGACGTTACTATTCCAACAATATTTCACCGTTGAAACAAATAGGCAAGGTGTAAAGAAGTTGGATAGACAGGAACTGCATGAATTAAATGAGCATCAGAAGAGAAATTGTCTCAAAGCTTTTCTCTCTTTGCTGTCACGACATACAGTTGAACCATTTCTGCACCGTATTGTTTCAAGTGATGAAAAATGGATTCTTTTTGATAATCACAAGCATTCAGTACAATGGTTGGATAAAGATGAAGTGCCGAAACACAGTCCAAAACCAAATATTCATCAAAAAAAAAGCTAATGGTGTCTGCTTGGTAGTCCAGTGCTGGTATTATCCACCACAGCTTCATGAAACCTGGTCAGTAGATTACAGCGGATGTCTACTGCAACCAATTGGACGAAATGATGAGGATGCTTGTGGTTAAGTGGCTGAGATTTGTCAATAGAGACAGGCCAATCCTCTTGTAAGACAGTGCTCGACCACATGTCGCACAAACAACGCTGCTCAAACTAGAGAGGCTGGACTTGGAAACTGTCTGTATTCAACCAGACCTTGCACCAACTGACTACCACTTCTTCCAGGCTTTGGACTACTCCTCGCAAGGAAAAACATTCAATTCTCAACAATCTGTAGAAAACGCCTTTTCTCAATTTGATCTCCACTTGCTCTCCAGGCTTCTTTGCTGCTGGCATAAACAAGCTACCGTTAAGAAGGCAAAACTATGTTGATAGTTTAGATGCATACTTGGCTTAATTGTACTGCTTCTTGTTTGAGATATAATAAACTAAACTTTTGATTTAAAATCAGACATTTCATATTTAATGACCTAAGTATTTTGGGTAAATTAAATTGTAGCAGAATCCTGTTATCAGGCTTCAGTGTTAAGCATGATGTTACCATTATTTGTAACATTCTTTTTTATAGGGATGTTTTACTGTTCCTTAAATTGCTTTTTAGTTATGTTATTTGGCATTTCTCTTTGTCTTCACAGTGTACTCAAAATAGCATACTACTAAGAAACTCTATAGTAAAATATAATACCAAAGCAACCATCTTGAATTTAAATGTATAAAGTAGCCCTGTAAAATGATAATAATTCTAACAGGACACATACATAAGTTTTATCATATTACATTTTTTGTCTAAATGCTTAAAATATCTATGACATAATCTGAGAGAAGACTATATCACGTTTATAGTCTATGTCCTTGGATAAACACTTTGGGCTTTTGTGCTGTTTATATTGTATGGCATTGAGGTTCAGAGCATGGGCTCTGGATTGCTTGGGTTTGAATGCCTGCATGGTCACTTACTAGCTGTGTATTCTTTGTCAAATTATTTGGCTTATCTGTACCTCAGTTTCCTCACTATAAATTGGGATATGAAATTGAAAAAGTAAATCTATAATTTTAGCTATTGCTGTTCTTCCTGTGATGACAACTCATACATTAAAATTAAAATGTTTTGCTATTTTTTAAACAATTGGTTCTGTATAACAGTGCTTATTAATGTTCATCAAGTACTAATTTTTAAATATGCATTTTGGTTGAAGTGATTATAATTTTGATTTTTAATGTTTGGGTGGAATAACTAGAAATGATAAAACCTTAGAGCAGTGAAGATTATTCCTACTTGTATGAAATTTGTTTTGACTTACACTATATACAAAGTTTCACACTAAACTAAATTGCCTTGTGAAGAGGTCCGTGCTTTAAGATTTGACACTGTTGGATCTCTGTAGAGTTGTAACTTCACCGCTGTCTCCCCATAGTAGTGTCAGAGCAGGGCACACACTGAATATGTGCGTATGTCCATCGTGGAGGTGCGTCCATCCGTTCTTGTATCCATATGAGTGCCTCTATCTGTGGATCCAGTTAGTCCCTATCGTTGATGAGATTTTAGTCTAAAAAGGATATAAGACAAGCATACAAATGTATACAAGGCTGAGAACGTAAGAATATAAAAGAAATGGACTGGATTGATTGCTTTCCAAATAGGCAGACGTTCAATTTCGGGACATCAGTTCCATCAGTGTTCTATAAACATAACAGGAACACTGTGAACCCTAGTGCCAAAGGTAGATACCCTTCCTGGTTTCTGGTCCATTTATTCAACCTCTGCTTTTGGCAGGAATAGTGATTAGTCCTGGATATGTAAAATGAGTCTTTATCCTTAAAGAGCTTGCAGTCTCATTGGGGAGGTGGCTAAATGAATCTCTAATTCTGACACAATAGAGTAAGTTCTGTAAGTGATTTAAGTGATGAGATCCTGCAGAAGCGTGATTCAGCCTTGGGAAACAAAGGGAGGGGAGATGATGAGGAAGCCCAGACTTGGTGAGGCTTGAGGTGAATATTTACTACATACCTTTTCTGTTTTGGCTTGACTAAATTCTTTCCCACATTTTCAATTTGAATTTGAGATTAATACAGTATGCTGAATTGACTTCTAATCTACCAAACAAAATCATTTTACAAACAGAATTCTTCTGGCCATTTCATTGTCTATTAGTCGGTGGTGGGAAAGACACACAACCTTGAAACCCCAAAGTAATACAAATAGCAAGTACCTCTAGGGACTGGAGATTGTTTGTCCCAAAGCATTGAGAATCTCTGATCCAGAAGGAGAAATATCAGATACAGCCTAGGATGTGCTTAAGAATGTTTGATGATTCAGTGAATGAAACCTATTTTGTGTGGTTCTAACAAAGCACAGTATTGCACTCTCAGAAGGTTGACTTATAGTCAATTTGCAAAATTTTAAAATGATTTCATAATGTAAGGAGACTGAAGCCTAATTAAAATAAGGCATTATTATTCCTGGTTTTAATTCCCAAGGGGGTACAAGTATCCTATTTTATATATTTTCCACAAAAAACTGAGCACTAAATAGGTGCTGTGTTTAATTTCAAAATTTTATTTATCAAACCTGGCATGGTGGTACATGCCTGTAGTCCCAGCTACATGGAAGGCTGAGGCAGGAGGATCGCTTGAGCCCAGGAGTTCGAGGCTGCAGTGAGCTATTATCATGCCCCTGCTCCAGCCTGGGCAACAGAGAGAGGCCTAGTCTCTTAAGAAAAACAAACAAAAAAAACCCCCAAAAGAACCACAATAATTTATCTGTGTTGTCCCTTTTTCTTTTGATTATTACAGATAGACAAATTAAATTATAACAGGAATTACATCTGTACAATCTAAAAATGGTTTTCCCAACGTCAGTATCAGAAGTCTTAGGAATTGGCTTTATTGTCCGTGTAGGGACGGATTGGTAGTTGCTACCCTTTGTTGTATATTTAGAGACATAATTATTGCTTTTTTCTGTTTTTAAGAGTGCTGCCACCTATGCCAGGAGGTGTGGGCCATTGTAAAAACAGCATTAAACATTAGAGAACTAGGAAAAATGGATCTGGTTTTCTGACAATGCTGAGTATAAGATAATTTAAGACACTAATGCCGTTGTTTATACAGTTGAACTAATTGCAAACCTTTGGAAAAAGAAGTGGGCATTTTGTAGAGGTGCGGGAAGGCTGAGAGAAGAAAATAGGGAGCCAGTTTGTTAGTATTAATAATCTATATCCATAGGTTGTAATCTATAGTCCTAAGTGATGGATTGATGTAACCTTTGATTAGATAACTCCAAGGAAGAACCTAACTCCTCTACTCTGCCCATCTTTTTATTCTGAAGAATGTTTATACACATACATGCCTATACCTTTTTTTCCCAACTAAAGTATTTGAAAGTAATTTTCACACTTTATGAATATGTACTCCTAAATACTTACCATGTAAGTCCTACAGGAATGTGGGACATTTTCCTACATAACCATAACACTATCCTGAAACTCAAGTTTAACATTGATATAATCAAATTATCTAATATTCAAATTTCCCAATACCTTTGTACCTCTGATGTCTCATCTCTTTAATTCAGAACTTTCTCCTAGTTCTCTCTCTCTCTGTTTTTGGTCCTTCAATGATGCTCATGTTACTTGAAGGGAGCAATTCAGTTGTCCTCTAACATGTTCTATTTTTTCAATTTGCATAATTGGAGTCAGGTTAAACATTTTTGGCAAGAGGCATATCATGTCAGTTTGTCCTAATGTATTGACGGTACTAATTTTGATCACTTGGTTAAGATAAGCCAGATTTCTCATATATAAAGATACTTTTCCTTTTGTAATTATTAAGTAAATCTGGGGTGAAGCTTTGATACTGTGTGAATATCCTTTTCCTCAAAGGAGCCTCATTTTGAACCTATTTAAACCAACAGAAAACTTCCCAAACATCTGCTTTTATAAAAGCAGTTAAAAGATCAAATGAAGATCTTAAGTCACAGTAGAGGTCAAGAGGAGAAGAGGAACACTGAAGATCTAGCAAAGGCAAATTCTGATGGCAAAGTCAAACTCTGAAAATTAATAGCCCCTATTGCTTAGCATACTAAAGAGAGGACTGTTGACATTGAATTTTCTAATACCATAGACAATACATAAAGTATGTAGGAATATATTACTGTGTATCTTAGAGTCTGTGAATTTTTCAGTTGATTTTTGGTGATTTTTGGTTGTCTTTGACTAAATGAAATAAAATAATTTTAATCAATATTATAAATGGGTATTATCAATTGAAAAAAATTACTTTCTGGGAAATTAATGACTCTTTTACATATAAAATTAACAGGAATGAAATTATCTGTAAGTAAAATGTCATTCAGTTTGAAAATTTATTCTAAGGAGAAAACTGATCTCTGAATTTTTTCTTCCTTGTTTTTATATATATGTTTTTTTCATTATTGGTGGTAAATTTGCAAATCATTGAAATTAATCTGAGTGAATTAGAAAATAATTTTTTTTACATTATTTGGTCTTATTTATTTTAAGTATAGAATTTTGGTGATTTTGAAAATATGAATTATATTGTTCTGTACTACCTTAGTAGATGTGTAGTATTTTATGAATCAGCACACAGTTTTTGAGATTGTTAACACAATGCACCAGAGAAGTAAATTTTACTTTACCTTTCATATTTGTTATTTTGTGGATAACAATAGAAAAATACATTTGTAGTTCATAAGAAACAAGCACTTTGAGGGAAAATACATATCCAATGGTGGTAAATGGTAGCTAGTTCTGAGTAGTTTATAAAGTATACCTTAATTTCACTTGAACCTAAATTATTCAAGTCTTGATATGGGATTTTCTGATTCTTTTAATAATTATATTACTGTTGTATTTTCCTGTGTTTGGTTTTGAAAGAATTAGTTAGACAAAGCCACAACATAGTTTTCATTGTTTGATGATTATCTAAATGATTCTAGTGCATACTTGCCTAAATATTAGACTTAATAATTATATCCTTAAGAGAAATAATAGAATACTTATTAGGTAAGCATACATTCATATTATAAAATTATGGTAAGACAATAATGACTTCAGAATTTTTTCATATGAAGAATAGAAAAAGATCTAATGAATTCGATAGAATTATTATGCTAAATATGCTTGAAATTGAGAGAACAAGCTAAAGTCTAACTTTCGAATGTAAATAAAATCGATGTGTTACCACAGGCAACTTACTGAACCATGTAATTAGTTTTTTCTATGAAAAATGAGACATTTATACTGAGATTGTGGTGAAATAGCATGTAAAAAGGGCTTATGTTCTAATGATATGAAAATTAAACAATTGGTAAAAAAAATTATAATTTAAAGATTGTTGCTTTAGGGAAAAATTTAATCTGTTGATGGGAGGGGAATTTATGTATTTGTAAGTATAGGCACTATGGTCTAATCTTTTTGCATTGATACAAAGTCACCTACTTGTATAAAGTAAACCTTAGTAAAATCCCCTTTAAAGAGGTATCAGAGTCACCACTGGAACAAATAGGGTTGAAAATTGAATGTTAGGTAAACTGTTATTTGGTGTATTATAGTCTTTTTTTTTTTTATGTGAGTAATTTTAGTGATGAATATATTGTGACTGGTAGTGTGTAGTGTAACAATTTAAAGGATAGCCATGTTTGATTCTCTAACCCCTTCCCACGTCTGTTTGTGTATATTTTATTTCAAAAGCTTGTGCATTTATAGAAAACTTTAAGATTTAGAAGAGGTTGTTGTACATTAATGTGGTAGATTTTTTTTGCCTGGTGATATAGTTTCTTTGTTTTATCCCTCGTTCAGGGAGGTCAACGTAAGAATCTGAAGGTGGAAAATTGGAGAAAAGTTTAAATATTAGTAGAATTTAAGGGCTTCGATAATTCAAGAAAGAATTATGTATTTGAACATTAAAATTGAATGAGATAGAGCTATAAAAAGTACATATATAGAGAACAATATCTTTTGCCTATAGGCAAACCCATTGCTGACATATAAATGGCATTATGTTGGTCTTACTATTTGGAGTATTTTATATAGCACATGAAATAAAAACCCCTGAAATAAAACTGTGGTTTTCTTAGGAAGGAAGAAATGGAGAATGGATCTTGGTAGGTCAACAATGAGTGTCCTCTCTCATTTATCTGTATGTTGAACTTAGCATACCCAAAGGGAAACTGGAGCTTAGAGAAAGTACATGACTTATTCATGTCACTAGTGGTAGTGAAAACCAAACCCATATTTTGTACCTTTTAACATTGAAACCATTATCTGCTAGGAGGCTATACATAGCAAACTATGTGATTGTGTCATATTAGGTGACTAAACTAACTTTACCTAACCAATTTAAGTAAAAGTCACAACTGTTATAATTCTATTTATATAAAATTAAATCTGTTTACTTACAGAAATAACTGGCTTGCATAATTTTGGACAGAGGACTTAGCTTTTTTGGTTTTAAATGTTTTCTATGACACTTGGCAAATGTTATTCAAATAGTGTCAGCTCATACATTTAGTCTAGATCCTCTGAACTGAGTACATACCAAATTGATTACAGGGGAAGTAAAAATAAATACAGTTTTGGGCTCATAAAACCTTAATATGAATACAACACTTGAATATTTAGACTTGATAGCAGTTAGCGTTTGGTTTTATAAAGTATAGGCATACCTCAGAGATACTGCCAGTTTGGTTTCAGACCACCTCAATGAAGCAAATATCGTAATAAAGTGAGTCATACAAATTTTTTGGTTTCCCAGTGCATATAAAAGTTATGTTTACATTGTACTATAGTCTATTAAGTGTACAATAGCATTATGTCCAAAAAGCAATGTACATACCTTAATTAAAAATGCTTTATTGCTAAAAAGTGCTAATGATCATCTGAGCTTTCAAAAGCAAGTTGTAATCTTTTGCTGGTGGAGAGTTTTGCCTTGACGTGGATGGCTGCTGACCAATGAGGGTGGTGGCTGCTGAAAGTTGGGTGACTGGCAGTTTAAAAAAATAAGACAATGAAGTTTGTCACATTGATTGATTCTTGTTTTCACAAAAGGTTTCTCTGTAGCAAGTGATGCTGTTTGATGGCATTTTATCCATAGCAGAACTTCTTTCAAAGTTGGAGTTTTAAAAAAAATTGGAGTCAGTCTTCCCAAACCCTGCTGCTGCATTATCAACTAAGTTTGTATAATATTCTAAGTTCTCCCAGTGTTCACAGCATCTTTAACTAGGAGTAGATTCTGTATCAAGAAACCATTTTCTTTGCTCATCCATAAGAAACAATGCCTCATCCAATTAAGTTTTATCATGAGATTGCGGCAATTCAGTCACATCTTCAGGCTCCACTTCTAATTCTAATTCTCTTGCCATTTCCACCACATCTGCAGTTATTTCCTCCACTGAAGTCTTAAACCCATTCAAGTTATCCATGAGGGTGGGAATCAGCTCCTTCCAAACTTCTGTTAATGTTGATATTTTGACCTCTTCCTGTGACTCACTAATGTTCTTAATGGCATCTAGAATAGTGAATCCTTTCCAGATTTTAAGTTTCATTTGCCCCAGATCTGGCACAGGAATCACTGTCTGTGGCAGCTCAAGCTTTATGAAATGTATTTATTTATGACTAAGACTTGAAAGTTGAAATTGCTCCTTGGTCCATGGGCTGCAGAATGGATGTTGTGTTAGCAGACATGAAAACGACATTAATCTTCTTGTATATCTCCATCTTGTGTGACGAGGTGCATTGTCAATGAGCAGTAATACTTTGAAAGGAATCTTTTTTTCTCAGCTGTCGGTCTCAACAGTGGGCTTTAAAATATTCTGTAAACCCTGCTGTAAACAAATGTGCTTTCATCATCCAGGCTTTTTTGTTCTGTTTATAGAGCACAAGCAGAGTAGATTTAGCATAATTCCTAAGGGCGCTAGGACTTTTGGAAAAATGAGCATTGGCTCCAGCCTGAAGTCACCAGCTGTATTAGCCCTTGGAGAGTCAGCCTGTCCTTTGAAACTTTGATGCTAGGCATTGACGTCTTCTCTCATTTCTAGGATAAAAGTCCTAGATGGCATCTTCTTCCAACATAAGGCTGTTTCATCTACTTTGAAAATCTGTTGTTTAGTATAGCCGCCTTGATCAATTATCTTAGCCAAATCTTCTGGACAACTTGCTGCAGTTTCTATATCAGCACTTGCTGTTTCACCTTGCATTTGTATGTTATGGTTTCTTTCCTTAAACCTCATGAACCAACCCCTGCTGGCTTCCGTGGCTTCCTCACCTCTCTCAGCCTTCATAGAATTGAAGAGAGTTAGGGCTTTGCTCTGGATTATGCTTTGGCTTAAGGGAATGTCGTGATTGGTTTGAACTTCTGTATAGACCACTAAACCTTTCTTCATATCAGCAGTTGGGCCATTTCAGTTATCATTCATGTGTTCATGTGAGTAGCACTTTTAATTTCCTTCAAGAACTTTTTCTTTGCGTTCTCTCCAAACAGCTTAGCTGTTTGGTCGAAGAGGCCTAGCTTTTTGCCTGTTGTGGTTTTGACATGCCTTTCTCACTAAGCTTAATCATTTCTAGCTTTTGATTAAAAGTGAGAAACATGCAATTCTTATTTTCACTTGAACACTTAGAGGCTATTGTACAGTTATTAATTGGCCTAAATTTCAGTATTGTTGTGTTTCAGGGAATAAGGAGGCCTGAGGAGAGGGAGAAAGATGGAGGGAAATGACCAGTCTGTGGAACGGTCAGAACACACACACAACATGTATGGGTTAAGTTCCCTGTCTTAATATAGGTGCAGTTCATAGTGTCCCGAAACAATTATAGTAGTAACATCAAAGATCACAGATCATCATAACAGATGTAGTAATAATGAAAAAGTTTGAAATATTGTGAGAATTACCAAAATGTGACACAGTGACAGGAAGGAAGTGAGCATATGCTGTTAAAAAAATGGTGCCAATAGACTTGTTTGACCCAGGGTTGCCACAGACCTTTAATTTGTAAAAAATGCAATGTCTGCAAAGCTCAATAAAGTGAAGTACAATAAAATGTGGTATGCCTGTATCTTATTGAGGTAATTGAAAAGCTAGAATTATATATCTACTGTCATTAGAGTTCTTTTCTTTCTTCCCTTTTCTTTTTATAGCTCTATTGTCATAGGCTCAGATATTGAAAAATCAGAAATACGTAGCAAAAGAACGGGATAGCTATTGGGTGAAGCAGGAGGTGGTTGCTCAGGCTACCATTTAGTTGTTATATGGTCTCTGGATCTGTTTAAAGTATAGTAGATGAAACTGATTTATAAATCTCTGTGCTTAACTTTCTGTGAATAACTGAAAAGTATTTACAAATGGTCTCCATTTGGTTTTGCTTTGTGATGCTTGAGCAAATGGAAATTAGAACTTTGAATACTCAGCCATGAGCATCACTAGGAGCTAGGGTTTTAAAATCCTTTTTAAAAAATCTTAATAGTAGAAATAACACATAAATATGCTTTTCCCTCCCCCTAAAATATCCGAATAGTGTAGAAATCTGTTTTAAGACCTAAAGAATCATGAAATTGGATTCTGTTGCTTTAAGCATTTCATGAGCTGCTGTCCTGATGCTACCTGAAGAGATTCTCACTGAATATCATTGTGGCTAGTAAGTGTTTGATAATTTTCTTTAAAGCTCCATCTATGTAAATATTTTTGAACAATTTTCCACAAGTACAGGGCCTCATACCTATTTCTTATAAACCCAACATTGCTAAAATGCACTCTGTATAATTGGGTCTTGTTTTGATCCCAGCTCTTTTCATATTGTGATTTGGCAGTGAGTTCAACAGAATAAGCATTATCCTCTCGAGGCCCATCTAGGATTGAACTAAAGGGCTTCTACAATATCCACATGATCATACAATTAGTTCTTTTTTTTTTTTTTTGTGCTCTGTAATAGTGTAACTGAATATGAGCTGGTTGCCAGGGTATTGTGGTGGAATAATACCCTATAGTTTGTAGTTAATCATGCAGCAGAACTAGCTTGATTAAGAAAAAATAAGATAAAAATTGGATAAAGATGAAGTGTCTGTGTTGAAAAAGATTAAATGTATACAATGATAAAGAGAAGGTTAGAGTGTTCATAAATTTGTCATTAGTAGCCTCTTCCTCCTATTTGATATGTCATATGCAAAGTATCTTCTTTTTTAAAAAATTTATTTTGTTTCTGACTTTTCTATCCTTGGGGTAGGTAAGACTTTTTGCTAATCTTCTTGAAGCCTTACTTTCTGACACCAGTAGGAAATCAGTAAATATTTATGGAATGATTGCCTGAATAAGGGAAACACGAACCTCTTCAAGATGAGTTCAGCAAGATTATTTTTCACAGGTAATCTTCAACTTGTTTAAATGTAAGCTGTTTTGATGTTTGCTGTTTATAGGAAAACATGTCATTCACACTGAAATATACTTAGTTTAAAGGAGAAAAATTTGATACTGTAAGTTAAATTTCAGGCATATTATTTTTAGCTTATTGTAAAAGTAGCCTAGTCGATATTTATAATGAAAAAGATGCCTGCCTTGGCATTTTGGACAAATTACATACAACCCTGATTGTTTAGGGAGGAAATAGCACTTGTTGACAGTGACTCTTGTTACAGAAACATTTGTCATTACCATATATTGGTTTCATGAAGAGTATAACAAAGAGCAGCTCTTGATTTGAGTAGCCAAGGTGGCTGGGACAATTATCCTCATTGCTAAGGTAAAGGCTTCATTAATCAGAGCTCAGCCAGAGCCCTCAAACAGATTTAAATGTACTCCCCATCATCAGTAAAACATGTACCATTTTACAAAAAAAGGTTAAATGACTTCAATATAGCAATATAAATGATTAGTCCAGATATGCGGATATCTATTTGATTTTCCGTATGGTTGGAGCAGTGCATTAGAGGATACTCGGGGGACAAAAACACTTTCATGGAATGTTCTGGGGTCAGTACTGATCAGCTCATTTGCCCACACATTTAAAATGATAGTGTTATGTAATAATAACAATCACATGGTTTATGAGAGGAAGCTTTAAAAACATTTGTTGAGATTTATAAAGTGTTATCACTATTTAATGATTTTTTATATTTAGAATTGCCACCGTTTATTTGTCTCTGTGCTGTGTTAGGTTCTATGCAGAATACAGAAATGAATCAGAAAAATTTTTTCATTTCAGAAGCTGAGAAACTAATAGAGCATATGTACACAGAGCATTGTTAAAGGGTAGAAAGCAATGTCTCCTAAGAGTGGCACACAGTATTTTTGGAGTTATGTGGAAAGAGGCAGAGCTTTGAGGAAGAGTTGATTCTTCAGCTAGACCATAAAGGATGGATAGAATTTGGCTATATGGCTTTGTCAGGGCAAGAACATATGTGTCATTGCATGTGCAAGGATACATAATTGCAAGTACAAGGATACAAAGTTTGGAATGTTTATCGGGGAACAGTTAAAGATGAAAAATTGATTGAAAATGCATGTTGGTATCTGTTGGGGATGGAGCTTAAACTCTAGGCTGGGTAGTTTGGACTTCATAGGTAGTTAGGGCTTTTGAAGATCTGTGAGTAGGACTAGGTAGAAGCTCCCAGTAGGTTATAAACTGTATGGGGGCAGGACCTGCATCCGACTTTTGTCCCTCATTGTATTTCCAGGACAGTGTAACTCCTGGCATGTATTTGTTGGATAAATTAATGAACAGATTAATGAATATATTAGAAGTTTGTGTAAAGATTATCAGTCTAGCACCATTGTTTGCTAGGAAGCCTGTCCAGTATCCTGGATGACATAGAAAACATGCTGCTATTATAGGATACTTTAAAAGAAAGAATTTAGCCAGATTTCAAAGATTTTCTGGATGCATTGATCTCTTTTTAAATGCATATTGAAAAGACAGTGATATAATTTTCTTCCTTTTTTTGTAGTTTCTTATTTTTTATAGTCTATAATTTTTAAAATGGAAATTTAAAATGTTATTTAAAATTGATTGAATAATTTTCCATAAATTATTTTTGTGTTGTAGGTAGTAAGTAGTTTGGGCATTTGGCAAAAAAAATTATGTTGTAATTGTCCTGTAGAGCAGATGGCTGTGGAAGAGTACTGTTTATTAGGTAAAAGTGCTTAATGGTATTATATGTCAGTATCCTTGTTAACTTATAAATACATCATGGCTTTAATGACCTTGGCTGTCCTACATACGTTATAATTGCCAGACCAACACTGAAGTTGATATTCGCTACGTGGAAATGATTAGTACGATTGCTTGGCACTCTCTGAGAAAGTTCTGAGGGTTTTACCATAGAATCAAATTGACTGATACCTTTCATTGAACTTTCTATTTCTCACTCTGAAATCCTGAATTAATTACTAGCTTCCTTAAGTATCATGGTACAAAATACATGATAAAATAAGATAATAAAATAAGGTAGTAATATGATTTAGGCAAACATTTTCACTGAAATCCTTAATAGATGATTTTTAGTGTCAGTATACATCTTTTGTTCAGTTGTTATCAAGATGACCTTTTGGTTGCATCTGCTTTCTAAATAAACAGGTTAGTACATTGCTAATTTTATAATTTTAAAATGTCATTTTTCAAAGACTTTTAGCAAAGTCGATCTGTCCCCTCAAAAGATGCTTGCAGACACACTCACCCATGTACCCAGAGTTGCTTGGATTTCCTGTGTTAGTCGAAATTTGGTTTGGCAACACATGGAATGCTGCTGTGTCTCCCAGAGGATGCCAGGGTCCTCCTGTCATTAGTGGGTCAGACTTTCTTGGTCAGGAATCATCTCTCTTTCTCTTTTTCCGTTTGTGACCTTAGCTCAGCTGGTACTGAGCAGCAGTATAGGTCAGGGATTGTGGATTACTCCCTCCTAATCACTCTCACATATTCAAAAGGGAACAGAGGCCAGGAAGAAATTTATCCTTTTGTTATCTTTTACCTTTGGAGAGGCAGAAGTCATAAGATAAGAATGGTAAGTAAGTAAACTGAAAATAAGGGATTGAATATTCATATCATGCCTCTTCCTGTGATGTATGTCATCATAGATAAGACATTTAAATTTGTTTGTCTTTTATTCTTATTGCTAATATGAGAATTATATTTTTATGATACAACATGAAGTATATCAAACAGATTTAAATGTTGTGTGAATGCATTTTATAGTCATATTTTTCCTTTGATGAATTCCACTCAAAATATTTAAATCTTCACGAATTTAGATGCTAAATAAGGATATAATTTTACATTTTACAGTGTTGGCCACACTTTCTACCTGTAGATAAAATTGAATTCTCTTCCACCTAGCGTTGTCAATATAGTTTCAATTAAATCATATATAGACATTTGATGTTTAAAAACATGGTCTTTATTACTGACCTTTTTCTGGCTTTGGGTGTGTAAGAATGATTATAATATCTATATACCCTTGTTCTTGAAGGTATTTTAGAATAAAAAATCAAAATTATGTTCTGTATTATTTTAAATAGGAATTGTGATCTAATCCCTCAAAAATTACAGTTTATGATTCTCTTAATTATCAATTGACCAGAGTATTTTTGAATTTTTTATTAGTATCACATATACAGAATTAGCAAGAGTATTTTGCTGGGCACGGTGGTTCACACCTGTAGTGTAAGCTACTTGGAAGGCTGAGGTGGTGGTGGTGAGGGAATCACTTGAGCCCAGAAGTTCAAGACCAGTCTAGGCAATAAACTAACAATGAACGATGGTTTGGAAGAGTTATATGTTGAAAACTAGGAACCAGACAATAATGGTTCAGTTCTTACATGCTAGGCATCATGGTAGGTGCTTGATGATCAGTCTTGCAGTAGAAAGTGGTTTTGGATTTATTTTTTCTTTCTAAATCTTAACTTGAATGATTTACAGGGAAAAATTCAAGATTCTGCTGATTTGTTTTTATACCTTTTTATACCTCCTTTTGTGTTTTTATTACATTCATTTTTATGTGTGGGATAGATTTGGTAGTTATGAAGTAAGTGGTAGCTTTTACCGTATTGAGATTGTTAATTTAACTAGTTGAACACTAGGGGGACTGCAAACTAATCACTGACTTTTTAGTTCAGTAGTATTAGGTGAGATGCTTTATTTAAATAGCAGAACCATACACATTTTTTTTCACCTTTTTAGTTTTCACAAGATTAAGTATTGTGCTTAAATTTTTACCTGGTAACTTATTCGGTTAATTAATACTCAGGTGTATATACTACAAAGTTTAACCTGTCTCAGTCTAGGTATTTCAAAGCAAAAATTGATTTTTTTATAGCCTCTTTTTAAACCCAGTCTGTGTATTTTGACGGCCTGCTAAGAGAAGTGGGAATCTAGCATTCTGCTATGTAAATAATAGTTTTCTCTTGGAAATCTCTGAGTGGAAGGCAGTAGAGTTTGGAAGTAGTAAATACTCATTGAAATAGTAATTCATATTATTATTTTATGGAGATTTTAATAGATTTCATGATTTGATGTGTATTTTGTGAAAAGATTAACCAGTTTATAATGACACTAATAGAGCTTGAACTAATCTGTTATAGCTTTAGTCCATGTAGGTGGTATTATAGATAGTTTTGCTATTTGACTCTAAAAACTGGCAGTTGAACTTAATTTGGTAAGAACTTTCAGCAGTTGAGACTTTAGGCATTAAAAGCTTGAATACTTCTTAAATAGAACTTTGTTGAATTTTGGCATTAACATTTAACTTTCTAAATAATTTTGCTTTGGAAATGCTGTACATTTTAAATTATCAAAATTTAAATTAATATGTATATAATAAATGAATACTTCTGAAAGTTAGGTTTGATGGTTATCCAGGGATTTTAATCGAGGCCACATTATGAACATAAAAAATGAATTAATATTTATATTCATTATATCTCTTTGTAAAGAAGTCCTAAATATAACTTAATGAAATGAATGAATTGGGGATAAAAGTCTTTATTCTCTTCACATAAAATTTATTTCCTCACTTTTATATCTGTAATGCTGATTTAACTTTACTTTATCCCTAAATAATTAAAATGCTGAAATTCTGGTAAAAGTAGGCATCTGCCTTTACCTTTAACAGTGTGCTAGGTAGATTTTTGTTTTAATGTCATGGAAATGTACAATAATAACAAAGTAATTTAAATTTAATTCTTTATGTTTATGAGCAATATCTTACTCTTTATTTCATTCCTTGATTATATGTTTATAAAATTTACTATTATAAGTTAAAAATAAGTCCAGTTATATATAGGAAAAGAAAAATTTAGAAGCTTGTGTCTTTATTATTGCTTTTCTAATTGCTTCCAAAATCTTTTGAACTGACTAAAATGATGTATGGAATTGGCTTTTTTACCTTGATTATCCATTTACACTTTTCATTCTGACTTGTAAGAACTATAGTATAAATTCTTAAGGTATACATTTGTTTAGATCTTTTAAAAATAAAATGTGTATATATAAAATATATAGTCAGTTCATTTGTGTTCCTTTTGTAGTAGAAAAAGTCTTTAAAGTTATCCTCCATGGGCTTCCAGGTTTCTGAAAGTAGGAAAATTTAAGTTACCAGTGAATTCTAAATATAGTCAATTCTTGGGAAAAACTAGTACTAGAATATTTTACTGCTTGCCTTAAATGCTTTGTGTAATCTTGATGAGTCCCCTATTAAATTATAGATTTTTCTTTGGGGTTATTTGGAGATGAAATTTGAAATTGGAGAGTCTTTTACAACTTCTTTATCTTTTTCTCAAGTCTGATGTTCATGTCATTAAAAAAATGCTGATGTATTAAGTACGAAACGGTTTTTTGAAGACTGAATTTCTGGAAAATGCCAAAAAGTGTATAGAATATTGAACTGTGAATTTCAGAGCCAAGGTAAAGACATGTTGGATATAAAAAACATGTTTTTGTTATAAATATTGTCTGGTTGACATAATTATAATTGTAGGAATTTTCAAGTGTCTGTTTTGAACAGGGTGAAAACTGACCTTGACTTTGTTATATTTAGAGGGAATGGGCAGTAATTGCCGTGTATTAAATATTAGATTTAAAGAGACTGTTTTACATTTGGAGCTAGGTTGAGGTTATTGGACACTGTAAAGGAAAGCTAGAAAAAGCAAAAATCCCATTTTATTATCTTTCATTCTGTGTTTTGGCTTTTTCAAAAAGTATGATTCGAAGTAAATTTGATCTTTAAATGCCTCTGGGTTAAAATAAAATTCAGTACTTCCTAGTCAAGGAAAGGCTGATTAGACGGTTATCCTCTTGAGTTTCTTTATGTTATCAAATCTCTTATACTTGGAGGAGGAGGGCAAGTACAAAATTCAATTCAACAAGTATGTGTTGAGTGCTAGGCACTGCGCTTGTGCTGGGAAAGCCATGGTAAGTGACTTCCAGGGGATTGAAGTATATAATTAGTTGCTCATTTTCCCCCAGAAACTTAATTAATGATTTTTGAATTTAGGGCACCTTACATTTTGGTATAATACTAAGCGATGCCTGTGAGGTTTTAGTGCGTTCTCTACTCTTACAGTGTCTTTTTGTTTGTTCAGTCAGCAGGTATTACACTTCAAATATGTGCCAGATAATGTGCTAGGTATTTGGCATTTGCTGTTGAACTGGATAACTCAATTCTTGATCTTTCAGAGTTTATTCTTTAGTGGGGCAATTAGATAAGTAAGCAGATAGGTACAATACAGTGTGATAAATACTGTGATTGGAGGAGTACTTCTGCTGTTTATATTTTTGCCTCTTCCAAGGTCTTGTTCCTGTTGCAACATCAGGGATTTGTTTCTCCAGTATAAAATGTTTAGCCAATCTAATTTTTTTGACTTCTGTCTTTTGTAAGATGTCATCACTTTCAGATGATAGAAAGATGAGCTGGATGTGAACTTTTTTTTTTTTTTTTGGTGGGAGAAGATGATAGGACTTTACTAATTTTATCTTTGAAACTATAGGGATGTAATTGTGGTTCAAGACAGCTAAACGTGCAGGTTCAGGATGTAAGGTTTTTTAGAAAAATAATGTGCTTAGTCATTTATCTCCCAGCTTCCCAAGATTTTTTACATGTTGCACAGCAGTTGCTTATAAAAACTCTACCTCTCTCACTGGGCTCCTGCTTCATTCCCACGTAGGTTGTTATCTCTGTCCAGGCAGGTGGGGGCCCATGCAACCTCTTGGTCTGCTCACAGGTCACGCTGTCTTTCCTGGGCAGTGAATAACTGTCATAGGGGAGAGCACATATTTCAACACAATTGAGTTAGGGTCTTCAGTTAACATTCTGTCAAGCTAAAGGGAAAGACTTCCCAGATTATCATTAAATCATCAAAAATGTCAAAGTATTAAGACTTTCTTCTTTGAGTGGAAGACAGTGGATTTTTGCTTGAAGTTTTCTGTCATTAATATTAACTTTGCTGCCATATATTACTATGGGGTGTTTTTATACATTGATGCCAGATTTCCTTGCTAGTTAGATACATTTTTGTTGGAGATTTTCAATTTCAAATCAAACACGGTAATAGCATGTTGGTTTTTGCTACAGTAACTATTTCTTATACCACTAAATTTCTCTTGACCAGCTGAGTCCCCTCCATTGAATAGGATGTTTGTGAGTATGGAACACGAGAGAACGTGCGGGGAGCATTGTTTGCGGGGAACATGGCCAATGCTCCCTGCAAGAATGGATTCAGTACTTGGTGTGGCTTCATGTTCTTACATTTACCAGTAAAGTGACATTTCACCATTTTTTCCCAACAGTCAGTACCTATTTAGACTAAACCTGGTGTTCTCCATGAGCCATTGCCATATTTTTCACTTTTTCCAACCACTATAAGACCTTTGCGTAGCTTTCTTCCAGAAGCATCTCTGTCTCCTTCTTTCCTGAGCCAAATCTTGATTCTTGAAGATTTAGATGCTGGTAGGAATGATGACTGTAAGTAGCAGTATATACTACATGTGTAATAGGAACCATAACGGAGATACAGTTTAAGCACTCTCGGTATTTAGAAGAGGAAAGGTGACCTGTAGTCACCAGGATTCAGCGAGTCTTATGGAGGAAGTGGCATTTAATATGATGCTTCAGAGAATGAATTGGAACGTGTGAGTTTCAGGGGCAAGAGAGAGAAAAGATCATCTAGTCAAAGTGTAGTCACAAGGGCAAAGACACAGTGGAGAAGTATAGGTCATAGCAACAATTTCAGTGTGATTGTTGAGAAGGGTGTGATAAAGAGAAGAGGAAGAAATAAGTTTGAAAAGGTAATTTAAATCAGATCATGGGGGACCTTGAATACTTCATTAATGCATTACCACCATTCAGTAGACCATTAGAGGGATCTCTTGAGAGTCTTGAGCAGAGAATTATGTGAACAGTTTGGAGGATTAATCTGGGCTACAATATGTTAAATAAATTGGGGCAGGGAAGTTGGTGGTAAGGAGAATATTAGGAGCTTATTCCATTATTCTTAGTGAGATAAAATGAGGGCTGTTAAATTGCTGTTTTGTGTATTTTTAATCACATCTGGTTTTTTGATCCTTAAATATTGAACTTTTATTAAAAGGAGAGTTTTAAATTATTGGTATTAAAATTAATCAACTTGAAGTGCAGGGAAAAAGGGGCTTTGATGCATTTTATCCATTAAACATACATTGAACAATTACTCTTTCCTAGATACTGTACTAGGCATTGTGGATCTGAAAGTAAGAAAGATATGAATGATCCTAGCACTTTAGGTTTTTGTATTTTATTAATAGCAGGTTGGGAGAAATGGAATTGGAATCTGAGTAACTCTGTGTGTTTAGCGCTTATAGGGAATGTGATAGAAGAGGGGACAGGTTAAGAGAGAGTGCTTGAGGCTGGAAAGGTAGGTAGATAGGAACCACATTGTGGCTTAATCACTTAACAACAGACCTTTGAAGGTTATATGGAATATGTGATAGCAGATTTCTCCAAGACTGCTGAGAAAAATAGCTCGTAATATGCTTTTGTTGCTTCTGAAAGAAAGATACCAGGGAATATTGAATTAAAGAAAATATTTATTATGTAGACGACTTCATTTGTGGGTGAAAAAGCACAAAGGTCATATTACAGTATGCTAGATTATAGAAAGTAACTAAAGCAAAAATAGAGTATTTTTAAATACTCCCATCCAAAAAACAAACCTCTTCATCAGAACATTAAAAAAGAATTAACCTATTGCTAGTTTAATTTATGCATATATAATGATATCCTTTGAATTTTTAGTGTAGATTTTGATAAGTTTGTTAAATTAATGGTGCCCTGAATGTTGGGATATATTATTTGATAGTAGTGTGAGACCAGATTGATGGGTTTACATTTTTAAATAGGATAGCTTGAATTTAGGGTATCAGTCCAATAAAAATACATATCTGTGAGGCAGCAAAGATTATTATGTTTGAGGATTTTACTTTGGCGTGGTGATAAAGTAGTACAGAGCTAACCAAATACACTGATTGGCCACTTGATAGAAATTGCAATGAGTTAGGTAAAAGTTTTTCACTACAGTGTGGACTCGATTGTGTTTGCTTTTGAGCATGTTGAATGAAGTAATTTTGAACCAGTCTTTGTTACTCCTAAGTTGTTTGAAGGAGATCAAGAGTAAAAGCTGTTATTGAAAATCATGTTTTTCTTAGGCATTGCTGGTGCCCAAATAGGGAGAAATTTTGATATTGTGTATATTTCATCTAAATTTTGGATAAATGTATTGAAATTTTGATTTGTGTTGATTAGGTTTTTGGTTTATATTTTGAAAATACTCAGTTCATCCTCACACCTTTGAAATAGATGTTCTGAAGCTCTTTTTTTTTTTTTAATTATTGTTATTCTTTAACCCTTTGACAGTCTAAGGGAAGAGAGAAGGTTTCTTGGTAATTCCGGTTTCATTAAGTGACTCTTGACTTTAAGAACTGAGGCATTGCACAACAAGATGAGTCAGACGGTCCCAGAAACAGTTTAGATTTTTTTGTTACCATGACTACAACATACTGGCAGGAGAATATTATGTTTTATAGTTACTAGTTATTATTTAACCTGACTTGTTGATTTAAAAAAAGAAAAGTTTTAGGACTTTGTATCCAGTGGAGTGTTTACATTACTAAGGAATCATAAACTTACTTGTGTGACTTAATTGTACTTTTGAAGACACTTAAAGGGTCCCACCCCCAGGGGGGTATGTATGTGTAAATTTTTAGGGAAATCTATACATGCTGGATGTAATGCTGTGTTTGTTAGATGTGAATTTTAAGTTCTGGGCTGATGAGCAAAGATTTCAGAAAGCATTTCTTGGCTTTTTCTATCTGGTAGCTAAATAATTCTCTACCAGAAATATGCCCCTTGAAATAAAAACATCTCTTATTTGGTAGTGATCATTATGTGTAAGTAAATCAGAAGCATCAGATTTAGGACTTTGGAAGAGTAAATTACAAAGTGGTAAAAATAAAAAAGAGCTTTTGCACTCTAGAAGAAACTTGCAAAAATTTAGTGTTATTATTACTTTTTACTTCGAAATATTTGCCCTTCCATACTTGCCTTTGCCTTTGATTTGCAGGCAGTTCAAAGGTAAAAATTCCTGATTTGTTTTTATTTAGCCGGGAGGTCCCTTCTTCCTTCCTGTCCTCCCTCCCTTCCTTCCTCCTTTCTTCCCTTCCTTCTTCCCACCCCATTTCCCATCCATCCATCCATCCATCCATCCATCCATCCATCCATCCCTGTGAAAAGGGCATTAGTGGGAAAGGAAACCTGCCTGGTTTATTGGTGAGGCATGGACTGAAGTCTAAACTGTAAAAGTTCATCAGGCCATGCAAATTACATGAGCAGTGGGCTTTATGGCTGCATTTATAAATGGCTTTTCTTACAGCATAGGATTTGTTTTAGGTGCTAATATTGAGACCATAATTGACAACAGTGGCTGGGTTTTTTTTTTTTCTTTTCTTTTTAGCCTAGCTGTCTCTGATAGCCACAGCAACATCCCAGAAGACAATCTGCTTGATCTAATGGCATCATGTCAAGGAGTTGCCTTGCGCATAACTCTCAACTTTCTGAGACTGTACTGGGATTTTTAGTTTGAGAAGAAAGGTGATAACGCATGTTATAATTCTCTGTGTCCTTTCTGCTATAGTTTTGTTGTCAGTGGAAACTAAGTATATTTAGGAATCACTTGAGATTCTCAATAGTATTTTAAGTCTGTTGTTTTGTATAATTTGATTATTAGGGCTGAACATATTTGATTTTATTTTCCATACATGTGTTTTTCTCTGACCGTAGGTTAAAGTTTTTTTGCGTGTGAGCTATAGGAGATTAACTTTGAATACCATATTAGGATGGAGGAGCATATTTTATTTAACTTGCTCCATAGTGCTCTATTTATGGAATAAATTTAACTACCTGTAATTGTTTGGCTTTAAAAAATCTTTGTCATAGAAAGGGCCAACTTATAAGAAATTCTGTCATAGTATACTCAGAAGCAAAGAAAATTGTGGGATTGAATTCTCTGATGCTCAGAAGTTTTGGATGATTTCATGTGAGAGAATCTATTATTCTTGAGTTACCTTTATTCAAATAGGAAAATAATATCAACCTTTAATCATTTATAAAATTAACTTAATTATTAATTATCAAATTAAACTCATGGATTTGTCTCTTAGAGGATATTATTTATAAACTAGCATTAAGTTTTAATTACAGAGGTGTTCAGTAACTTCTCACTTAATGTCTGTTGTTGATAGGTTCTTGGAAACTGTGGCTTTAAGTGAAATGATGGATAGCAGGTCCTCGAATAATGTTGTTTCTTCACTGTTTTTTTCATTATAAAGTTGATGAGGAAAAAAAAATTGTTGTACATCATTTTGCTTAAAGTCAGTTTCCAAAAACTTGTCGATGCTGCTAAGTGAGGACTTACTATAATGTAATATGATTATCTGGTAGATTTGGCTTCCTCAGAGAAAATGTTATGTATATATGACTTAATAAACATCTCAGAAGCTTTTATTCATTATTTTAACTTATTTCAGTAGTTATTTATTGAACTACGGTACTGTATTCCTATTCTCATTCTAATAGTATTGTCACAGGAATATGTCATGATACTATTAGAAAATGCTACCTAGAGGAGCCATATATAACAAAATTTTAAACTGAATGTAATCAAAGATTAAAATTTGGTATAGGCAGGAATATAATGGAGAAGGGGAAGTTTTTAAAGTAAGGATTTAGAGATAGGCCATTTGGGACTTGTGATGAGTCGTTGCTTTTATTTTTAAAAAAGTTTAAGCAAAATCTTGGAACTTTCCAGATTTATTTTTCTATACTATTCTTTTGTCACTTACATTTATCTTGTGTATCACAAAAATTATTCCTAACTCCCAAATTCAGCTGATCTAAAGTATAAGTAAGGCAGTTTCAGGGTATGCCTTTTAGTATTTAGAAGCCTTGTAGGATGATATCTTGAGATATACCTCAAGAAAAGTTTTTTTTTCCCCCCTCCTCTTGAGTTCCTGCAGAATCAGCCACCCTTTACTTTAAAGGTACATTTTGTCAGCAAAACCGCCTTCAACAATAAAATACCAGGGGCTTTGACTCTCAAGTTACACTATTCAATATGGTAGCCACTTACCACATGTGGCTGTTTAAATTTGAATTAATTAAAATTAAATACCATGAAAAATTCAAATTCTTGGTCTTATAACAAATTTCAGGTACTTACTATGTATGGCTAGTGGCTTACCCTGTTGAACAGTGCAGATACGAAACATTTCCATAACCACGGAAAGTTCGAGTGCTGGTGTAGGTTTCAACAATGGTTGGGAATGACCGATAGGCCATTTGGGGTGCCGTCTTAAGGGAGAGGCACTAAACGTGTTCTAACAGAAGACCACTAAGCAGGAATTTGGTAGGACGTTTTCTTCTTCTGGCTGGGGGCATAATTAGAGTGGTAGGAACTTCCCGGAGTTCTCCATCAGCCCTCTTCTCCTGCCCTCCTCCCTCCCCTTCCTTTCTTCCTTTTTGAGACGGTGGTAAATTTATTCATTATGGTAGGGAACTAGTTTTCCTGATGATTTTCTTAGGCTTTTCAAGTCCGTAGTTTCAGGTGGTAAACCCTGAGTGTGCTTTTCAACATCTCCTGATGAGCTTTCATTTATAAATCGCGCTCCACTTCCATTAGCTTTATTAAGAAGTTTCTTTATTCATTATCATGCCAGTTCACATTTTCTCTAAATTCAGGCAGGATTTGTGGAGGCTTATTTTGGTACATTTATGCTTATGTGCTAAAAAAAAAAAAAAATAAGTGTGACAGATTAATAGTGCTAGTTTTGGACTTTGAATCTTTGGTTGCTTTTGTGTAGTATATTTGTACAATTAATGTTAAGTGTTATACAGCTGTGGGCCCCCCCCCCCCCCCCACGGGTCTGTGGCCTGTTAGGAACCTGGCCGTACAGTAGGGGGTGAGTGGCTGGTTAGCAAGGGAAGCTTCATCTGTATTTTCAGCTGCTCCCATCACTCGCATCACCACATAAGCGCTGTCTTCTGTCAGATCAGCATCAGCAGGGGCATTAGATTCTCATGGGAGTGAGAAACCTACCATATGTAAACTGTACATGCAAGGGATCTAGGTTGCATGTTCCTTATGAGAATCTAATGCCTGATGATCTGAGGTGGTGATGCTAGTGCTGGGGAGCGGCTGCAAATACAGATTATCATTAGCAGAGAGGTCTGACTGCACTATAAATGTAATGCACTTGAATCATCCTGAAACCACTTCCCCTCCGGGCCCTCCTGGTCCATGGAAAAATTGTTTTCCATGAAACTGGTCCCTGGTGCCAAAAAGGTTGGGTACTGCTATATAGAACATATGCATTTTCCCTGAAGGACATGTGGTTGGATTGTAGGGCTCTATTATGCTATAATACTACAGAAATGTAAGTATATGTTGCTTACCTATTAAAGGTTGCTTTTGGGCCTTTTGAAATTTTTTTTATTTTGGGGAGATGTTAAAAAGAAATTTTAGGAGATATGATATATATTCCATGAAATAAGGCAGGCAGTTCATCCAATAAACATTTATTAAACGTTCTCAGAGGTTTGAGAGAAGTAACAGTATTATTCAAACCATTTGCTTTGCAGTTTTTCTCATTTCCTCTAGGAATGTAAATGTGGCAGAATTTCAAAGCAGTTAACTTTCCTTGACTGTAGCTGGAGATCCAGATATGCAGTACAATTGATACTCTATCCTGAAATGCTTTCACTGAAGATTCTGATCCTTTAAATATAGCTTAGAGAATATCTGTGTGCTATCACAGTGATTGGAAATCATTTCGAGGTGCCTCTGCTAACTTACCATACTTTTAAGACTTACTCTTTGGAATAATCGTGCCCAACCCACCTCCCACAATGCCACATCCTTGTCATATGTAAGTTGTAACAGGAGGGGAGGGCAGCTGAATTTGTCTTAAACTATTTTCCCTTAAGTTGGCTTAGTCTAGTTTGTGGTAATCGAATGACGAAAATGTTAGAAGAATTTAGGGGGAAAATGGTTAATGTTCTTAGAAGTTAGAAGAATATTTCAGGAGGAAACCTAATTTGAGTTAAATCATGGTTAAATCTTCTTAGAATTAGGAACCTAGAATAGAGTAGGACCACTTGGAAATCTTCTGGGCTTACCATAGTTTGAAGACTATAACATTTAAGGAATTATCATCTTGGTTTTATTTTGGCCTTGGGACCGTGTGAGTAGGTCTGGAACAAATCTCACTGTGGTAGGAGGTTGGGCCTCAACAGTTATCTGGCCACTCCCTCAGCAGTTGGCAGGAAACAATAAGGAATAATAAGAAAAATACTTAGAAGGAAAGCATAGTAGGGAATATATGGGTTGGAGTCTGTGAACCAAGTGAAGAGCCATGATTTTTGAGGTAGTATTTCAGAAAAATGTGGAGCGGTAATGGTTAGCTGGACAAGGCATCAGAAAGGTCCAGAGATTGATAATGTGGCGCAGTTGAAATAGTCGTGTTTTTAAAGAAACAAAACCATGAAGGGATAACCTCTAGCATATATGATTTTTCTGGGGACAATTTAAAAATATTTCCTCAGTGTGACCTTAATGCTTCTCATTTAATCCAAAGTAGAAATTGTTTAAGGATGTTGAACATGGAGGTATATAGCTCCTTGGTTTGTAGCTTTTCCTCAGGAATCAAGGCAGCCCTCTCTGTAACATACTTGCAGTTTTTGAAGTCCGCTGGTGATGGGTACAAAATGTTGGAAATTGTAAAAACCATTAAGTTCTGAGCACTCTTCATAATTGTTGATAATTTTTACATAGGTACATTTTATTTTACCAAGACTACATATGAAGACATTAATTGTAATGCATAAAATACACCACATATGATGACATGGGGGGGCTTTAACATTTCTATTTTTTTATATCATACTTTTAATTGAGTAAACGCTATTTCATTTTTTTCTGATGCTTTACTCTCTTGCCTGGGGCGAGTGCCATGGCGTCAGCGTAGCTCACAGCAACCTCAAACTCCTGGGCTCAAGCAATCCTACTGTCTCAGCCTCCCGAGTAGCTGGGACTACAGGCATGCGCCACCATGCCCGGCTAATTTTTTTTTTTTCTATATATATTTTTAGCTGTCCAATTAATTTCTTTCTATTTTTGGTAGAGACAGGGTCTCGCTCTTGCTCAGGCTGGTCTCGAACTCCTAAGCTCAGAATGATCTGCTCGCCTCGGCCTCCCAGAGTGCTAGGATTACAGGCGTGAGCCACCGCGCCCGGCCCTCTGATGGCTTTACTCTTTACACAGAATATTTGAATTAGTTTTGCTCCCTTTCCCCTATGTTTAGAACAGTTGAATCTTTCTTGAATTATTGAAATGACAAGTGTGATTTGAATAGCATTTAAAGAAAGGTTTTCAAAAAAATGTATCTATACTAACTTTACCTTATGGAGTTATAGTTAACTGTTCCTCCAAAGATGACTTGTGAGTTTTTATTTTTGAATATTATCATAAACTCATGAATTTAAACATACTGTGTTTCAATCTATTGCAGTTTTCCTTTTTGATGTTTAAATTTTCCTATCTTTGGCCAGTGGAAGCCTATTCAAAGTGGCTTTTGAGTCCTTTTGATGTGACTTCGAGTAGTCAGTCACTGATACCATCCTTACTTTTTTGTATGATAAGATGTTCTAGGCTTATCTTGAAAATTTTATGCTCCAGATCTGGAATCAGCCATTTTACTAAGGAATTATGGTTCCTTTAACTGGGGCATAGTATTTAGAGACCACAGTCTGAGCCCTGGGGATTCTTGTTGCTTCTACTTTAGTCATTGTTTCTAGGCCTTTTCAATAAATAGACCTAGATACATGTCTTTTGTTTTGTTTTGTTTTTAAAGATAAAAGACATAGTAATTCATACTAATACTTGACAATTCAGGTTCAGGACTATAGGGTTTTTGCTTAATACCACCATTCTTTATCTGTATTTTCTTTTTCTCATGCCATAACTGGTTCTCAACATAATTTCGTATTTGCTTTATCCCATGTTATAAATACAGCACTCTTGGATAACACTGCTATCAACACCATCATTGCTGGAAATGCTAAATTTTTATTGTTGCTGTCTATTATTGGTATATACTCATGTTGTTTAACAGTGGGGATGTGTTATGAGAAGTTCCTCTTCAGTCAGTCTTATCGTTGTGCACTTACACAAACTTTGATGGCATAGCGTATTGCTCCTAGGCTACAAACCTGTACAGCATTTTACTGTACTGAATACTGCAGGCAACTGTAACACAATGGAAAGTTTTCGTGTATCTAAATGCAGAAAAGGTACAGTAAAAATACAGTTTTAATCGTATGGGACTGTCATATATGCAGTCCCTTTGTTGTCGACCAAAACGTCATGATATGGCGCATGACTGTGTGTATTTTTACAGGTTTTATTTGTTCTTCTTACTATATACCCTATTACAAACATGTCTTTAACTACTGTGCTTTAAATTCACTCAGAATTCCTCTTGTGGTCTTGCCACCAACTGGTTACACAGTGAGGTTTCGATTTTTAGGGGTTATGTAAAATAATTTAATCTTTTCATAATTAGGAAGTGTGGCTCCAAAGTTAAATCTACGGAACAAGGCATATTCAAAGAAGTCTAGCAAGAACACACATTTTCTTTTTTAACTTGGTAAACAGTGAGCTCTGTAGAGGATGCAGATTTATTTTTGTGTTTTATCTTCTTTCAGGATGTTTAAATAGGAACAGATACATGGTTGCAAATCAATGCTTCAGTAACTTCTTAATGCTCTGGATCTCCAGAAAACTGACCAAATAAAGACAGGAAGAGAAGTGTTAAAAGAAAAAAGAAAAGGAGGGCTACTTGTCATTTTTCCCAGATGGCCCTTTGGCTTCCTAATTTTACATATTGTTATTACAATTAATAATACAAGCTTTTTGCCTTTCTGTGAGTTTTCTTTATCCTTCCTCACTGATACATGTTCATTCCTGAGACTGATGTCTCGAATGTATTGGTGTAGATAACATTACTCGTGTTCGATATAGGAGGAAGCATCATTCCTTCACTGTTCAAGTAGTGTAGCTTGGCTCTGTCTGTTAGCTTGTGCTTAAGGTAATATTTTAGATGTTCCTATTGTTTGACAACTTTTGAAATATAATAATACCTAAGTATCTCTGTATCTGCTAAAGTTAATCCCTAAAAGTTTAGCAGTTTCTAAATTTTGTCTAATGTATCATTACTGTTTGAAGTTTTATGGTTTTTTTAATACAAGTAAAACAAAAAATCGAGTTTTTAATAATGCAGTGTATCTTAAATTTTTCAAAGAAGAAAACATTGCCTACATATTAAATATATTTTTTATGGAGGATTTAATATGTGTGGTTATGATTATTCCAGTGGTGAAGTTTTTATTTCCTCAAAACAGGAAGTGTTATTACTTTCTAAGGCTTCAGGAATGGTAGAAGATAGATTTGCATGAAAGGACAGGGTAGGAAAATAATTGGGGTCAGTCTCAAATGGATGAGATTAGTGGCCGTTTATTAAAATATACCTGTTTTTATCGTTGTTTATAACCCATTTTATTCTTAATAGGCTGGTAGCCCAGGGGTTTTCCCCGATCTCTGGCCAAACAGAGTGCGGAGTGGGGTGCCCAGAGTAGGAGAGTCTAGGAAAAGGAGTCAGTGTTTCTTTTTAAAAGACTTTTTTATGGTGAAACAATTGAGAGGGTGATTCTTGTCAGGGTGGATGGGGATGGCCAGTCTTCTTCCTTCATGGGGGGACAAGGAAGGAATCCTGCAGCAAAGAGCCCATGTCTTTGATCCCAAGTAGCTGATGAAAAGAGGATTAGTTCTATTTGAGTGTCCCTGAGTGAAAAGAAACTAGGAAAAAAGAAGTAAACAAGAACAACTTGGAAAAAATTTTTTTTACAGTATATCTTTTTGAAGTACCATCTCATTTTTCATATATTATTGGAATATGTATTTAACTGATGTTTTGAAGTGCTCGTGAAGTCAAAACTCTTGAACAAAAGGAGACAAAATCTGACCAGGCACAGTGGCTTACGTCTATAAGCCTAGGACTTTGAGAAGCCAAGGTGGGAGGATTGCTCGAGACCGGCCTGAGTAAGAGTGAGACCCCATCTGTACAAAAAAACAGAAAAATCAACCAGGCGTGGTGGCGCATGTCTGTAGTCCCAGCTGCTCGGGAGGCTGAGGCAGAAGGGTCACTTGAACCCAGGAGTTCAAGGCTGCAGTGAGCTATGATGACTCCACTGCACTCTAGCCTGGGTGACACAGTGAGACCCTGTCTCAAAGAAAAAAAAAACGTAAAATCTGATTTTTCTCTCTCTTTACTGGTAGATACCTTTGCCTTTTCCATCACCGTTTTCTAAGTTCTGGTTAGGGTTTGGCAGCAGTATGAAGATCAACCTGCATGTCCCAGAAGGCCAACTACCTGAGTAATTTAGTGAGTAGGAGGCCATGTGCACTGGAGGAAAGGGTTGTCCACTTCCACCATTGTTAGTGTCCCAAGCAGCCATGAGAAGAGAGAGTAAAGAAGTGGTATTTGTAAGTGCTGACTGCGATCACCACTTTTACTATATTGCTGCTTTTTATTAGCAGCAATATTATTTTACAGTTCTTTCATATAAGCCATTTCATAAATTCTGAAAGGAATCAAGTCCTGTTTTTTGCCAGTTCCGAATTCTGGCTAGGTTAGTTTATGAAAATAAGACAGCAAACTGGGGTCCACAGACAGGACATGGACGGTTTAGGATTAAGGGCAGGAGGCAGATCTAGGGAGCACAGTAGGTCAGAACAAGATAGGGGTAGACCAAAGGAAGACATATACAATGGAGAGCTTGAGATAAAGAATGAACTGGTAGCAACTAGAGGAGCTTATAGTGGTGAATGAAATAAGGTGTTACATTAAATATTAAAAGCCAGGGCAGCAGTAAACACCAGAACACGTACGAGAGGCAAGGCAATTGGTGAAAGGTTTATAATTTAGGAATCAGAACATCCATCTACACTGAAAAAGCAGATCGCTGGGAGAACTGGCACCAATTACCTGCAGCGTGGACACTGAGACAGCAGTCTTCTCTCCTAGCCAGGAAAGTTCTTACAGGTTCTTCCTAGGCAATAGCTGCTCCTAGATGATAGCAGTCATAGAAAGCAGCAGTTCACTTTACATCTGGCAGCTCCTGACTCCCGAGCAGCTGTTCTAAATCACTGGAGTTTTATGGTAAGTTAGGTTCTATTAAATTCTCTTCTCTCTCAAAGTAGACAGATTTCTAGATCGTGGCCCATAAAAATCTTAATCTCTTTGTGTGAAGAAATTTGGAGTTAGGTCGACTCTTGGAAGCAGATCACTAGATGATTGTGATATGGCACACCATTGACATTTCTAAGAGATGCGTCTCGAAGCCTCCCAAAAGTCCCACTTTTGCCAATACCGTTATGACATATAATTTTCCTTCACAAAATAAAAATTTTGCCCTTGCTGGCCCATTCATCAAAAGTGTTTGTTCAGATGGCTTTTTCTTGTTTCTTACTAAGCATGTGGTTAACTGGTTTAATTCATAAGTCCGAATGATTCCCTAATGACTTTCCACCCTTATATTTTTGGGTAACACAACTAGTTCGTTCCTTAAACGTCTTTACTTTTACTAGCAGCTCTAGCAGTTGATTAGTTTTTTAGTTTTATGTCCATTTCCACATAAAAAAATCTTTTAAAACAATAGCTTCAGGAAAGTTACTGTGTTTCTAGCATGAAGTAGAGAAAAATAAACACCACTACAAAGCAGTGGTATTGCACCTACAGAATATCACAGGACTATTTTATCAATATTTTGAAAACGTTTGCAAATTTTTATAAGCAGAACTTACTTGTGAAACCAGGTCTTACGTGGAACCCTAATGTATAAAACTGTTACTGTTCCTGCTTGAAGATGGTATGAAGACATTTGTCCTGAGGTCTCTGGGGCACTTTGACAAAACGTGAGAGTTCAGAGAAATGTGGTTTGAAGACCACTGATTTAATCCAGACCCCCCATTTTTGCAAGGGAAGAAACTCAGACTAAAAATTCCTGTGTTGATTTCTGTGGAAAACAATCATGAAATAAATCTAAAAAGTTTAGCAAAGCCCATTCATTTGCTTTCCAGGTATTAAGCTTTGAGTCTTGACAAGAACTGGAGTGCTTTTGTAAAACTTGGTAATTTCTCTTTTATTCTTCTTTTGCCAGATTTTCTTAGATTTTTGAGAATCTCCTCTATATTTACTCCCAAGCCTTTCGTGAGAAGGAAGCTTTAATTTTTCCGAAGCATTAAAATTGCCTTATTGGGGAGGACTTGAGTGAATCTGTGGGAAGATGCTGACCATGAAAACCCCACAGGCTGGGGGAAGAGAGATTAGAGGTTGGTGGTTTTTAGGGTGATTTAGGGGTTCCTTGTGCGTCACAGCCGCAGACAATTTAGAAATGAGTAAACCAAGGCACTGAGCAGTGAAGTAACTTGCTCAAAGGCATGCAGCTTGTTAATGGCAGAGTCAGAATTGCAACTCGATCTGCACTTTTTCAAACATTTCCATTGCCTTTTTGTCTTTTGCCTCTAACTGTTGTCTGGATAGCTATAATATTTAAGAAGATAAAGTGTTATATTTCTCAAGTAGATGATATTTCATCCTTAAATTCAAGACTTAGGTCCTATAAATTGGTGTTTTTCTTTATCTTTTAAAAAATCTTAAGCTCTGTAAAAAGATTCTGCTTTGAACAAGGGTGCTTATATCTGCCAAAATCATTATCGAGCTTCTCTAGTCATTTATTTTCTTGAAATTGAAATGAAACTTTCTGAACACAGCCTTACTGAATATGGATTTCAGAACCATAATAATGCTTCTTGCCTGTGCAGATTCTGAATTGATCTGAGTTTGGCAGTGAATTATGTATGTGTTATTTCAGGAATTTTGCACATGCCCTGCTTTAAACCACTGATTATTTTTGTAAAATGCTGTTGTGTGGATTTGGCTCATTCCATTGACGCTGAACTCATCAGATGGCTATATTGTCTTCTAGGAATGTGACTTGAATTGATTAAATGGCATAGGCAGCAACATCTGTTTTGTAAAGCTAGTTTAGTTTCCTAAAACTTTAAATTTTCAAATTTATAGCTTACAAATAGAATGAAGTATATTTCTTTAATTCTATAAAAAGATTTTTGTGGAGATTTGATGATAGCTTGTTGTAACCGTATTTTTAACCTGTTCTTTTTATAACTTGTTTTCTTATCGTTCATTTTCAAGGAAAAGTTACGTTAGGAATGTTGGAAGCGTAATAGTCTTAGATGAGTGGCTCTTAATGTTTTTAGGTCATTCATCCAGTTGAGGAACTGCAGAAAGCTTTAGATCGTCTCCTAGAAAAAACACCTATGCACGTGCACCTAAAACTCTGCATGAAATTGTGGGGAGGTGAAACTCCCCTGTGCAGATCCCCTGAATTCTGTCACCTCCTCCTTGATGTCCTTTGCTTCTCATGTGCTGCTAAATACATTAATAATGTTGCTGTGTACTGAAGTTACTTTTCTTCATACACAGCTTATAGACTTAGAGCCTATTTGGATCACGATTTAAAAAATAAAATATTTTATGTTGTTGATCTATGTATATGCCATTTTTATTTTCTTGTGTTATTGTCTATTTTTATTCTTTTTCCTCGTCCTTAGAATTTCTTTCTCAGTCAAGGAAATGTATTCATCTCAGGGTTTCTTGATTTATTATCACAACCCTTATTTGGAAACATTTGATAACCAAAACTTATAAATGGTTTTTATGGTATTACAATAAACATGTGCTTACCTGACATGATTTTGTAGAGGTTCTTTCCTCTATGCTTTCTATGTGTAATATTTTCAAATGATATTTTCAGTTTGGGATACAGTACTTTAAAAAAAACTGAGCCTTTGGTAGAGATAGGTAGTCTCATACGCCAAGCCATGGGGGCTCCTTTACCATACTAGTGGATGTGATGCAGTAGTCTTTGTGCAGTCAGTTTTCTTTTACAGTATGGAATTTTTGTCTATGACTTCAAGGCTAGCATGGGTATTTACTAATTAATCTTGAGGATGGCTGTTCTTCTTTTGTAACCTCCTAGCTCCATATCTGATCTGTACTTATTTTAAACTCAGAAGATGGGCCCTTTTGCCTTCCCCATCCCCTTGTGTTAAATTATAACAATAACTATCCCATCTACTATGTAATGGGGACTACTATGTAATAGGGATTTTTATGATATTTTGTACACCCCCAGCCCTTTATTTCAAAAATTAAACTTGCTGACTAGATAATTTATTTCATCAATTATCTTTAATTCTTAAAACAATTCAGATTTATTGATTAGAAAATGAATTGAAGCTCAACAAGGGTACTGTCTTTAAAGGGTGCTTCATATAGACTTAGTAGGTTTCATGCACCAGAACTGTTTGCTTATTGTTTCTTTCCCTCCCAGTGGGCTATGGGCTCATTGAGGAGTCTACATATATACTCTTCTATTAGCACTGTTAACATAGTGCCTGTGAAGTAATTCAACAACAGTTGAGCAATTGATAGTTGAATGAATCCCCAAGAGTTTTACAATTTAGAACTGATGGGAAAGATTATTTTTCTTCATTTTTTCCTTGATGTTTCGAGTTATTTTGAACTACAAATGGTATTTTACTAGTAAGTGTGATAATTTATTGTGAATATAATTAATGTCTTGGTTTAGCACCATTTATGCAATGTGTGATGAGAAAGGTGGCTATAGTATACTAAATTGTCAACATTGTAAAAAGTACAAAAGTGCTTCGGAAATGGTGAATGACTGAATGTGGCCACTGTTGCTTTTTTCTTGGTTTAAGAAGTACGTGCGACACTAAAAAAAGGCAGAGAATTGATGGCACTTTATTAAATCTTGTGTTGGTAAGAGAATTTAATCATGTGTGATTTCGTTAATAGGCTACTTAAAATGGTTTTTTTTCCCCTCCTTTTATTTCAACCACGACAAAGTATTTTGGTTCTCTGCTGCTTTAAATTATATTACCTAGAAAACAGTGTAGCTTAGAAAATGCTCACATAACCGTGAACTCAAAATTATTTTCCTGAGGAAATTTGCCCTTCTAATTGATGCTCTTTAGCATAATAGTTTAGCTGATTAGCTTCTTAAATGTTGGAGTATGATGTTAGGGCAGATATATTTCTTTCTTTTTTTTAAAAAAATTAATTTTTAATTATTGGTGTCATTATAGCTCACTGCATGCAACCTCAAATTCCTGGGCTCAAGCAGTCCTCCTGCTTTAGCTGAGTAGCTGGGACTACAGGTGTGTGCCACCATGCCCAGCTAATTTCTGTATTTCTTGAAGGGCAGAGGAGAGTGGGTTTTTTTTTTTTTTTTGAGACAGAGTCTCACTCTCTTGCCTGGGGCGAGTGCCATGGTGTCAGCCTAGCTCACAGCAACCTCAAACTCCTGGGCTCGAGCAATCCTACTGCCTCAGCCTCCCGAGTAGCTGGGACTACAGGCATGCGCCACCATACCCAGCTAATTTTTTCTGTATATATTTTTAGCCGTCCAATTCATTTCTTTCTATTTTTGGTAGAGACAGGGTCTCGCTCTTGCTCAGGCTGGTCTCGAACTCCTGAGCTCAGAATGATCCGCCCGCCTCGGCCTCCCAGAGTGCTAGGATTACAGGCGTGAGCCACCTCACCCGGCCTGGGAACTTATTTTCTTGAAAGCGCTTTAGGGCAATCAGTGCTAATGCTTTTATATGATTACCACAAGTAAAAAACTTGGGCATTTTATGAAAGTATTTTCTCACAGATAGAGAATGTTTAAAAGTCAGATGATAAGCTTCTTCAAGCCTCAAGGTGACACAATTTAGTGTTCCTAAATAAGGACTTAGTGTTTCTTCCAGATGAGGATATTGCTGTAGGAAGCTATTTGACATAAAAATAAAGTGTGCGTGAAGATTGTATCACTTTATTGTAAACTCTTTTCTTGATTTTCTTAGGCAGAAATGGCTGAGATTAGGTTTAAAGAGTGTATTAAAATTAAAGCTTGCTTTTCTGCATAGAATAAAATGTGTTTCTTTGACTGACTAGCACTGAATGAAATGGCCCAGCCCTCTCATGTGAAAGCTGATGGAGGACAGAAGATGGAAGAGATGGGCAAAGAAAATGGGCTATCGTGGAATCACGGAGGTGGCCAGTATCAGATTCTTAGAGCAGAGAAAGAAGAAGCAAATAAGTTTCTGGATGGATCGGGCAGTAACCTCTACTTTAACAGTCCCTAATCAGTGTGTCCAGCTGTAGACATAAATTTTAGTAGTTCCTAGGGGCAGAGAGGGTGGGAATTAGGGCTTTAAGAGAGGAAGTAGGAGACTTTAACTTTGTGTTATTGTCCTCTGATACACTGAGACTCAACATCTTAGATTCTTAGCATCTGTGTCTTTTTATTAATACCAAAGCTATAGCTGTAATTCACTGTATTAATTTTCTTAAAGTGTGTCCATCCATTTAGTTTTTATTATTCATTAAGTAATTTTTGCATGCTTATTATGTGGAGAGCAACTGGTAAAAGCTATGACTGCAAGGGAAATTTCTTGAGTCCTTTCCTTTACTGAGCTCTTAGTCTCAGGGAGGTGTTGGAGGCAGGATGGTGAACAGTAGAGGTAACTATGAAACTTAAGTTATGACAGCAATAACTAATATTGAAGCTGCTTCTCACTTGAAACACTACTTTCTGGACCCCATGAGTGGAGTTGTCAGATAAATCTCAAAGTGCAGAGGCAGATCTAAACTTTCTCTAGGGGGTCTGAGAAGAGAAAGCAATTTATTCTATTTGTGGTTGATAACAACTTTGCAAAAGTGGGTGAAAATACTGCCTTTTAGAAGAGGTGGATTTCAGTAGGCGAAAAGGAAGGAAAAGGTATCTAAGTAAGACAACACAACATAAGAAATGCATAAACTTTTTTGTTTTGTTTTTGAGTCTTTGACGGGTGGGATAATACATTGAATACCCTTGGGTCACTTGATCATAGAATTTTGTGTCAGCAGGGGAGAAAAAGGTAGGTTGAGACCAGATTGTGCTACAAGATCAATGCTATAGTTCAGACCTAAGTAGAAGAAAAACATGAAATAATTTAAAAATGATTTTTTTTCATTGTAGTTCTGTAGTACCTTTTCTTCACTTTTAACATTCAACAAAAAGTTACTGGGTTCTTGGTGTGTGGAAGGAAAGTAACAAATACATCATGTGTTGGTTTTCTGCCATACATAGATAAACACTGTTGATGGTATTTTTATTGTTAATGAGCTTGCGCTTTCATAGACGTTTTCTAAGTAAGTGTTCTCCTATGTAAAAATTTCTTATCAAAGGAAATTTTTGCTTTTATGTGAACATGTTAATTTTTTTGGCTTTCTGTAAAAGAGGATGGATTGCTGGGTGATAAATGCCAATTTAAAATGTTATACTCCTTTGATTAAAAAATCATAAAGTGTCGCTTTCTAATTTTCATGATTTTTAGCTAGTAGCTGCTGAGTAACTGCTTTTGAAGCGGTTGGAGCTCCCATTTTTGTCCCTGAAGAACATCTTACTGAAGAAAATAGAGTAGTGGTTGTGCTAAATGTCTGAGAATGGACAAAAAGATAAAGCAGAGAACAGAGATAGAGTTCCTTATGGCAGTGGGCCAAAGGCCTACTGACATTTACAGATAAGGGAGGAAAGCGTGTGGTGTGCTTCTTGTACTGTCAGATAACTGCCTGAGCTGTGCTAGTTAGCGAGACCAGCCCTTCTGCTGTGTACACAGTTCCATTTTTGCAGTGAGGCTGCAGGACTGCTGCTGTATTTTCATCCATCGGAACTCAGTGTAATTTTAGGGATCACATGGGTAGAGGTTTAGACTAAAGTAAAGCGAATATGCTGTTTATCACCAGAAAGAATATGCTTTGGTTTTAGAGAGACACTGAACTGATGTTCTGTCTTATAGTTTGTGTTTTAGGCTTGTGTGGTTATAGTTCAAACTACTATGTATATATATCTTTGAAAGATTCCCATCAATATGTATTCCTGTCAAAATAAATTATTAATGTAGATAATTAGATATAAATACCTTTATATTTTGAGCCATGTCTACATAACACTGAAATTAATTAATGCACTTTTATTAATCCAGTAGTGCCCTACCAAACATACAAAACTTTAACCAGTTCTGAACCACCAAAAAGATAGTTAGAATTTTATCGTGTATTAATAAATGCATCCTAAATTATCAGCACTATTTCTTTTCTGACTACTTATTTTAAATTTAGAGGGAAAGGTTAAGAGAGATTTTTGATTGAATAAATTATTGTTGGTGATGCTTTGCCTTTTGTTCACATATTCGGTTTTAGTTAACAAGAAGTTTTATTCTTTGTTAGAAATCCTGTTATTCAGTTCTGTAATCTACTTCTCTATTATTCCTTTACCCTAATCACAAGGTTTATTACCACAGTTTTGGAAAGAAAGCACTCTTACCTCATGCCTCATTTCTTTGGGTGTAGAAACTGAATTTTAAGGACTATTGAGTTGCAGCTGAAGACTGGGGCAGTCATACTTTTTTGTTGATTGCACCTTGTTTATTGGCCTTCCATTTCAGTTTTCCTCTGTGGAAACACCCAGAGGGACATCTATAATGCTCTTGGGTAGCATGTAGGCTATGCAAATTTTGGCTCTTCAAGGCAAGGTCAGGTTTAAAAAAATTTTAAAAAATGTAATTTAAAAATTAGGTTAGATGGGTTAAACTAGCATTTTTTTCCTTGCCACTTGAAAGATTATCCATTAGGTTATAATTTTCTCTTTGTGTAAGATTTATACTGTTTATGTATCTGGATGATACATGATTCAGTGTGAGTAATTTTTTTTCTCTTTTCTGATATAAGGTTAATCTCTTCGCGTTGCCTCTTTGCTTGTTTTGAAACTGCTGTTAAATCTCTCTCGCTCTCTCTCAGAACCTTGTTATCTTGCCTCCATCGTATGTATTTTTAAAAACTCTGTCTCTGCAACTTCCTGGTTAAATTCTTCATTGTTATTTTCTTTTTTTTGTTGTTGTTGATTATTATTTTCTAGTTCATTAATTTCTCTGTAACATTTGAACTTTACCCCTCTATTCAATTTTTCATTTTCATTGCTTATTTTAAAACTATTTAAAACTTATTGTAAATTAAAATATTTATTTTCAAGCTAATTTTTTGTTTATACCTAATCTTGTTTCACTTGTGCTTGTTTTATGATTTTTTTCCCTTTTATAGAAGAAATTTTATAAATTTATTTGTCATTTAGAAACTGTTAAGCATACTATTTTCAGGTATTTTTTTCAGACTTTTCTGTTTCTTTTCTCTCTCTCTCTCTCTCTCTCTCTCTCTCTTTTTTTTTTAAATTTTTTAGAGACAGAGTCTTACTCTGTCACCCAGGCTGGAGTGCAGTTGTGTGGTCATAGCTTACTAGAGCCTTGAACTCCTGGGCTCAAGCAATCCTCTTGAATAGTTGGGACTACCAGCACGTGCCACCATGCCTGGCTAATTTTTTCTTTTCTTTGTAGAGATGGTATCTCACTGTGTTGCCCAGGCTGATGTGCAACTCCTGGCCTCAAGCAACCCTCTGGCCTCAGCCTCCTAAAGTGTTGGGAATACATGTGTGAGCCATCATGCCTGGCCCAGACTTTTCTGTTTCTATTTGTATTTGAAAGGATTTCATATTTCTGTTGCTGTGCTTGTAAACTGTCTTATTAGTTTTCTTCATGTCATGGTTTGGGAAGTCCCCCCACTCTCCATAGTCCTTTCCTATCTGGTGGTTTTGCAGATGTTCTTAATTGGCTCTCCCTGCTGGGGCTCCCATCCAAAACCAGGTTTTAGATTGGCAGCTCAGGGCACCCTTTTGTGATGGTGGATATACCAGTATCTTTGTTCCAGTCAGCCAGGCTGTTGGATGGTGTGGCTCAGACCCCAGTATTCTCACTTTCCTAGGCACTCAGCTTCTGAGAAGCCCTATTTCCTGGAAGCACACAAAGCTGCCTTACCCCTATGCAGCTGTTAGCAGCAGTTCATTTTCAGCCCATTCTCAGCCCTGGTCCCTTATCTGCTTTTATTCCTGTTTCCGTAGGATCTGAAACTTAGTCCTCTACTGGTATCCTTCTGAAACTGGAACCCAGCAGGCCTGCATCTTCTGTCCCTCTTACTGTTACGTGTTTCTGTTTCATGGGATACTGGTCCCCACCCGCCCCCCCCCTTCTTCTTTGTTTTAGGGTGGACATGTCTTTAATTTCTCTTCCTATATTTTATCCATCATTACTATGTATTTGGAGCAGGGTGGCTTTTTAAAGCAATTTATGATGCCATCTAGACAGGAAGCCCTGAGGTTTATATCTTTAATTATAAGTAAGGTAATTTTTAAAAAACAGAATCATTCCTAGCTTTTTGTATTTTAGTCATATCTAATATTTAACACTCTTGGTTTTTTTAAACAATCTTATGAATTTTTTTTTATATTCTGTAGGATATATAAATTTTTCCCCTTGTGCAGTTAGCCAAAATTTGTTTAGCTTTGTGGGCTTTTTATTTTTGCAGTATTTCTGAATGTGGTTAAGGTGAATTTGATCAAGTGTGAGGATTTGCAAATGAAGTAGTCTTGAGTGGTTTTTACCCTCCCTGTAATGGTTAGCAAATACCCTCTCCTTAAAAAGGAATAGGGGTGTGGGTATAGACAGGGTTTCTTCTTTTATTCCCTTTTTCCACTTCTCTTCTCCTTCTCTCTTGTCATTTACATCTACCTCTATAAAAAATGGAGATAGGAAAGATTCTAATTGAATAATCTTATTTATGTTCTGGTTATTTGTAGTTTATAAATTGTTAGAGGTCTAGAAAGTTAATTGGAGCTTTTAATAATGAAATTGAACTATATTAATGTTTACTCGCTAATTACTTTAAGTGATCGTCTTTAAGCTTTTTACAGCTTCTCACTGAGTTCACTGTTAAAAGTTTTTCTTAGGATCACTTGTCAAGTGATCAGTTTACTTGTGAATTGCATTTCTCCTTTGGACTGGAGGCAGTTCTTGATTGTCACTCGACTATTCCCATGATGATTTCCTTCTCTTGAGAAGTCCATATGTAGTTTTGATTTCTTTCTGCTTTTTCCTTTAATTTTGGGAATTCTGATTGTTAGGAATTCTTATCTTCTTTTTTTTTTGAAGGGGGTTATTGGTGACTATGAGGAACTGGTTTTTCCTGGGAGGTTCTACTTTACACTAAATCTTCATCTTGACGAGATTTGATAGCATATTTAGATAAACTACTTGAGAATTGTTTCTGGAGGAATATTGAAAAATAATTAAATGGCTCACATTTCAAGTTACTTCTAAAATAATAAATTAATATGTAGATCTATTCTCAGTTGAAATTTGTCTTTATTTAAAGTTTAGATTTTTAGTTTCTAAAACAAAGCATGGACAATATAGTACTTTTATTACATTGAAAAATATTTTTGATTATTTTTAAAATAAATAAGTTTCAAAGTTTTTTTATTTCAGAATATTAACAGACAAAAATGTTTTTGTTACATGGATCGCTTTCTTAACGATTGAGTCACAGCTGTAAGTGTGCCCGTCATCCTAATAGTAGTGAACACTTACGCTCCGAGTCCTCCTCCCTGCTCCCCTGCTTGATTTTCAGTGAGTTGTGCTTCCCTCTGTGCACACGTGTACCCATTGGTTAGCTTCGGTTTAATAGAGTACATGTGGTGTTTGTTTTTTCCATTTTTGAGATCAAAGTTATTTTTATTTTAGCATTGGAGTACAGAAATAAGGATCAGTTTTTCTTATTTCCTTAAATTGTTTTTGCCTTTTCCTGAAAGTGGAAGAGTCTTGAACTGTCCAACTTCCTGAATAGGTTTGTTAAACATGTTGACATATTCATGTTCCCAGTATATCTAATAGGACTTAAGGAAGAATAGCCCCGCATCCCTAGAATAAGTCCTGTGATATCATAGAGAATAAAACCTTTGTACTAATAAAGTAGTATATTCTGTTAAGTAAGATTTTATTTTCCTCCTTTTAAATGTGTTTGAGATTGTAATTTTCATTTCTGTTGTCAGTTTTGTTTTTGCATTCATATTTGTATTTGTTTTTTTACTTTTCCTATGTTTACTCTCTTTTAGATTAAGCAGGTATAAATCCCGCTTGTTAGGTTTATCTTTAAAGCATACATAACTAACATAGATATTAAAGAGTTAAATTCTCTCCAGCTACATTGGTAGTTTTCAAATTTTGGTTCACTTCCTTTGTCATTTCAGAGGCAAGAAATGCCAGGCTACATGGAGTCGGGGGATCTGTTCATGAAAGGGAGATGTGTGGAGGGCACTGGTTGTAAAAGGCTATAGCCGTCACCCTTCCATAGCCCTGGAATTTTATTACTGCTGTTTTTTGCTTTTGAAAATCAGTTGTTTTAATGAGCATTAAACCTTTAAAATAATATTACCTTAACCAGTTTATCTGCTTTCCTAGCATTTTGAATATTAACTGTTTTAGCATACTCATTTTAACTACTTTCTATTTATTGTCGTTATTAACTAAGAAAGTTAATACTATTTTAGGTAGAATAAAAATTATTAATGTTTTGGGTGCATTTTTCCTCTTCTTTGCCTTCCCTTTGATAGCTCCTTGGTGATTTGAAATAATTTGCGTTTTTACTTGTGATGGCATAGTACTTTTTAATTAAACGTAGATTTCTCTGCCCTTAAAATTCTCATTTTTTGAGAGTTAAAGACAGACGCATGTTTAAATCCCAAGTTTGATTAATGTTACACCACTGATCTTTGAAAGCACCAGTGTACTTAATAAACTCTAGGTAAATGGTATTTAAAGGATAGAATTTTGTTTGAGGTATTTGACAGGAAATGGCTGTTTCTTGACTGAACTAAGCAGTGATTTCCAAGGTAAGCAACAGGAACATACCAGGATAGGAAAGTCTCATTTTTACTGACAAGTTCAAATTGTATTGTTTTCACATATTTAAAATAGTACTGTACATCACAATTTATGCTGTAATTAAAACGAGTGAACCTTTTAGCATGGAATGCAAAGGAGTACTTAGTTTTAATGAATTGATTTAACAAAAAGTATCAGATTGTTTGACAAGTTGCCTAAATGATAATGTTTTGGATTGCTTCCTGAAAAAAAATAGGACTTGAAGCTGTTGATGTAAGGCATATGTTGTATAATAAGGAAGAATGCACTTTTATTCAGATTTGATGCAGTGAGCAATTTTTCTGTATTTCTCAAGCTTCATACTTAACAAAAATGAACAAAGTTGAAAAACGATTTCAAAACAATACTTCATGAATTCCCTTTGCAAATTGTGACAAACTCAAGTCCAAACATTACTATAATTCATTCATAATAAAAACTGTCAGAAGAATAGTATTGGGGGAACATGATAAAATTGCATCTACAAAATTTGATAAAGAATGTTTATAAAAAACCTGTAGCTAAGATTATTTTTAATGGTGAAGGACTGAATACTTTTCCCCCTAAGATCAGGAATAGGGCAAAAATATCTGCTTTTACCATTCTTATTCAATATAATGCTAAAAGGTCTAGCCTGTGCAGTAAGTCAAGAAAAAGAAATAAAAGACATACAGATCAGAAAGAAGGAAATAAAACTGTCCCAATTTACAGATAACATGATTGTTTACATAGAAAATCCCAAGGAGGCTAGGCCCAGTGGCTCATACCTGTAATCCTAGCACTTTGGGAGGCTGAGGCTGGAGGATCATTTGAGCCCAGGAGTTTGAGGTTGCAGTGAGCTATAATGAGGACACTGCACTGCAGCCTGGTGACAGAGTGAGACCCTGTCTCCAAAAAAATGGGGGGGGGGAGGAGGGGGGAATCCCAAGGAATCTTAAAAACAAAACCAACCGAAAAAACCTCTTATAACTAAGAAGAGAGTTCAACAAGGTTGTAGGATACAAGATAAATATACAAAAATCAAATTTCTGTATACTAGCAATGGTCATATGCACACCAAAATTAAAAATACAATAATACCATTTGTAATTGCTCAAAAAAAAAAAAAAAACAAACCCACCACACTTAGGTTTAAATCAACATATTATAGGTCTCATGCTGAAAACTACACATGGCTTTTCAACCATTGGTACTGTAGTGATTGGATATCCATACTCAAAAAAAAAAAAAATGTGTCCTGACCTAAGTCTCATACCTTATGCAAAAATCAGTTCAAACCAAATCACAGACTGAACAGAAAATGTAAACTATAAAACTTTTGCCAAAAAAAAGAAAAGAGAAAATCTTTGGGAATCTAGGATTAAGTAGAGTTCTTAGACCTGATACCAAAAGCACAGTCCATACAAAGATAAATTGGACTTTATCAAAATTAAAAATTTTTGCTCTGCAAGAACCTCTTTGAGAGGATGGAAAAAACTACACAGTGGGAGAAAATATTCGCAGACCACATATCTGATAAAAAACCAGTATGTACAATATATAAAGATTTCTCAAAACGCCAGTTAGAAGGTGGGCAAAAGACATGAAGAGACATACACACATGACAAGTAAGCACTTAAAAAGATGTTCAATACCTTTAGCCATTGTGGAAATGCTATTTAAAACTACAGTGTGCTGTCATTACGCACCCGTAAGAATGGCTGAAAGAAATGTGACAACACCAAATGCTGGAGAGAATGTGAAGAAACTGGATTACTTCTGTTTTTGCTGGAGGGACTGTAAAATGGTACAGCTACTCTGGAAAATAGTTTGGCAATTTCCTAAAAAATTAAACATGTAACTACCATACTGTCTAGCAAGTATGCTGCTGGATATTTATCCCAGAGAAGTGAAAATGTATGTTACACAAAAACCTATACATCAGTGTTTATAGCTTTATTTGTAAAGGCCAAACTGGAAACAGTTTGTCCTTCAATGGGTCAAAAGTTAAACTGTGTATCTATACAATGGAATACTACTGATTAACAAAAGGAAACAACTTTTTTTTTTTTTTTGGGACAGAGTCTCGCTCTGTTGCCCAGGGTAGAGTGCTGTGGTGACAGTCTAGCTCACAGCAACCTCAAACTCCTGGTCTCAAACGATCCTCCTGCTTCAGCTTCCCAAGTAGCTGGGACGACAGGTGTGTACCACCAACATCGGGCTAATTGTTTCTGTTTTTAGTAGAGACAGGGACTCACTCTTGCTCAGGCTGGTCTTAAACTCCTGATATCAAGCGATCCTCCTGCCTTGGCCTCCTAGATTGCTAGGATTACAGGCATGAGCCACCATGCCTGGTGAGAACCAACTCTTGGTACACGTAGTAGTAACCCAGATAAATCTCCAGAAAATTATGGTGAGTGAAAAAGCAAATCCCAAAGGTTACATACCGTATGATTTCATTTATATGGCATTTTGGAAATTCCAAAGTTATGGACATAAGAGATCAGTGAATGTCGGGAGTGCAGGAGAGGTGGGAGGTGAGAGGAAAGCTGGTGTAGCTATAAAGGGGACAATGAGGGATGTCTGTGGTAATGGCAGTGTTCTGTATCTTGACTATCAATGTCAGTGTCCTATTGTACTATAGTTTTCGAAGCAATTAGCGTTGGAACTGGATAAAGCATATGTGGGATCTTTTGGTATTATTTCTTAAAACTGCATATGGATCCATGATTGTCTCAAAATAAAACTTAGCTAGTTTTAATTAGCTTCTTGGCATCTGTATATGTTGCTGGCTATGTAAAACTTGAACTCAGATCATTATCTATTTCTGGGACTTTCCATCCTTTATTAGTTGTTAGAAATTGAGTATTTTGAACGATGTGTCCTTTAATCTCGGCATAGATTTTTTTCCCTTTACTTTTTTTTGCAGGAGAAGTTACCTATCTTCAAACTGCTCAAAAAAACATCGTTTTAGAAATGTAAAATTGGCCTTGTTAGCCATAATATAATTAATTTTTCTTTTATGTTTAGAATTTCTTTTTAGGACTAATACTAGCAGCTGTGACATGACAGTGATTTTTATAATTTGTTAATTATGTCATGTAAAATGTAATACTGGTGAGGAGCCAATAATGTTGCACAGATTATTGTAGTCCTGAAAAACCACCAATAAAGCCAATGAATGAGTGAGAAAAGTGACACTATTGTTGGCACTCTGAAATTCTGCAGGGACTTTCATTGTAGCTAAAATCAACCCTATCTTCTTGCTGTGTTCAAGAGGCTTTTCATTGATTTCTGTTGACAAGAAAAGCCTTTCTCAACTTAAAAAAGAAAAAGAAAAAAGGCAGTACTCTCCAGGCTCTGTGTATTATTAAGATCTTTTAGTAGTGAGTTGCTCTTTCTCTGGGAAATTGGCTGTTAAAGTCAGAGGGAACTCTTAATAGTTTGCATGGTGTTTGATTAAATGGAACAGTTGGATCAGCACAGATTCCAGATTTAATGGAGCAGATATTCACCTCTATACATCCCCTATGATTAGCATAGTTGTATTTTTTATATTATAGAAATATAATTTTAGGATATACTGTTTTACATTGTAAAATAAAACAAGCATTTTAAAGAAAACTTGATAAATTGAACTTTTTTGGGGAAAGACTTTAAAGCATATTATTAAAATATAACCTATAAGTAAAACAATATGTGTTCAGCATTGTGGGATAGTTTATAGTCCTGAGGAGATCAAACTAACTGTAATACTGGAAAATGACAGTGATAGCTGCTGCCATTGTAGTGTTATTTATGTGTCAGGCTTTGTTCAAAGCACTTTTTATGCATTAACACGTTTTATCATTTTATGATTACTATGAGGTTTAGGGACTATATACTATGATTTCCTGTTCATAGACAGGAAACTAAAGCATGGAGAGACCATGTCATGTCATCTGCCAAACCAAGGGTCATGTAAGGAGTAGAGGAGGGCATTTGGCTCCACGGTCTTTGGTCTTAGGCACCACTTTATATTGACTTTTGCAGGGAAATAAGACCACATATGCATGTAATAAAATGTGAAATTTGACTGCATATATAGTAGGCTGGAATCTGTGAGCCGAGTCACTAAGGCAGTTTGGTAAAAACAAAAAACCAGGGCAAGTGTGGGCGGGGAAGTGATAGCCGCCTGAGCACAAAGCACTGGGTATTAATAACCATGCTGTGTGTGGCAGAGCAGGGAGCAGCTGTTTGGAGATGAAGGTTTGCTTGGAGAGCCGTAGAAAAGATGGGTTAGATTAGTCAGGGAAAGAATTTTGAATTGAAAAGTGTGGACTTCACACATTTTCTATGTTGCTGTTTAGAGGAACATCAAAGATATATCACAGATGAATTAAATATGGACTTTTAGAACTAGAGGAGATTATAATGATTATCTTTATATCTTTGCTCTTTGGGCTGTTTGCCTCTACCCTAAATTTTGTATTTTAGGTTTTGACCTTTTACCTCCTGATTATTCAGAGACAGGGTGGTATAGTGAAACAAAACCAAGTATCACAAAGCTTGGACCATAGTGCCAGACTTTTCACTTTCTTGCTGTAATGACCTTAGTGGGTTACTTAACCATTTGAGATTTATTCTCCACCACTGTATAATGGACTTAGACTCACATGCCTAACTCAGGTTTTCTGTGACAGTTAAATATGATATTTTTAAGGCTTTTAACTTATTGGATCTGTATAAATTATTTCTGAAGAAACAATTTGCTGTGTAATAAAGGCCCTAAATCGTAATGCAAATGCAGGTCTGTAGATCGTCGTATGTTGTCACAACTCCCCCACACTGTGGTGTGTGTAGGAAGGCCTTGCTTCTTTCTGTAAATCTGCTGCTAATCCCTTCTGGCTTTAGGTTTTATGCCTCACTGATTATTTTGATTCATCAGGTGTGATCAGGTCACAGGGAACTCAGTGAAGGAGGGGGAAGAAAACATAAAGATACGTAACTAAATAAAATGTTACATACAAAATGATGTTTCATATGAAATAATTATAACTAGGCTATGGTAATTCCAAAGCGATTATTGCTGCTTAGGGAAAGTGGGAAGGCTTTGTGGAGGGGGTAGTATCTGAACATGATGAGGTTTGAAAGAAGGGTGTGATGAGGCGCTAAAATGAAGAGAGAGAGTATTTGTTTCAGAAGAAGGGAATAGAATGAATAAAGACATGGAGAAAGAAAAGCCTGTGATGAAAAAAAATGATACTTTTGTAATAAGTGTGCCTGACCAGGAGTAACAGGAAATAGATCAGTAAGGCAGGATGGGCCCAGATTACTGAGGCCCTGATTGGTATACGAAGGCATGTGGGCTTCAGCGTGTTGTTACATGTCACGGTCAGCACTCCCCCTAGTAGCAGTTACAGACTTACAAAGATATTTGTCACAAACTTGGAAAATTTGTGTTGGAAATTGCACTTCAGGAATTAACTTGTATTATAGTGATCAAGAGAGTCTTGTTATCCATAGTCTAATTACTATATAGGTTTTCTGTATTTTGAGAAAGAAGAAAGGTATTTTTGCCTTAATTGGTTAATTTTAGTTATCCAATATTGCTTTCTACTGACTTGTAGGAGAGTAAAAATTTTACGGTTTTTCATAGCTCGATTAAAATGAATCTGATCTTCACCAGTTTGACTTTTTACCCAATGTGGTACTTCAAGACTAAAGATGTTTGTAAAAATTTCTTGGTGTACATTTTTGGTAGAATTTATGTGATTTGCTGTCTGCAAAACAAATACTTTAGGGGTGCGGACTTTTCTTAGGCCTCTTGCAGTTCACTAACACAGGAGACACTTCCTGTGAAGGTATTTCTAAATGTATTCTTTTGAAACTCAAAACACTGTTTCCTTGTGAAAAATTTCACCACCATGCACAATACTATTTCCAATAGGCATGGGTCATAAATATTTGGTAATGATTGTCAAATAAGCCTTACACAGTATTGAAACTTTAATAGGAATGATGTTTAGTTCTCTTGTAAAACTGAGAATGCCAGTTTAAGTGATAAATAGTTAATGGTTTTTAGATATGTGATTTAAATCAAAATAATGGCTTTTATTGACTTTTTTCTCTTTTTTTTTTTTTGGTGACTATTTGACATCAGAAAAGTAGTTTAAACCTGCAGCTTAGGTAGAGAGGTCTGGTATGATTGACATCTCCGGAAATTGTTCATGTTCCAGGTTTGGATAAATGATTTATTGTTACTCTATTGTTATTTTGAATATTGGCCACAGAATTTTTTCTTGAGCTATGTTTCTTTGAAGCCTAAAGTTTTGTTATTCTTATTGTTTCCTGGAAAACCTCATTTCAGTGACAGATTTGATTCCAAGTGAGACATTGGCTTTTTGCCACCTCGCTAAAAACATCCCTCTCTTCATTGTTGCACAAACCCCGTGTTTCCTGAAAGTATAGTTTCCATTTATGCACTTTTAAACACTTCTATTTTGCATACCATCCATGTTCTGTAACTGCTAATTTACCTCTATTAGTTTTCTTTAATGCTGCTATTCAATATCATCCACCAAATTTACTGCGGATTGGTTGTAATTATCCTAAAAGTTTAAGGTTTAACTAAAGATTGTGGCAACTTTACCAAGGGAGTCTGATTTTCTGAACATTGAATAGCCTTCTTCAGTGTGTTCTCTGTACATTTGTTGAAACCCCGTATTTGTTTAATCAGTTCATTGTACCACTGAAACAGTGGCAGAGTGAGGTTAGATTGGAGGCGGTAATCCTTCTTAAATGAGGCTTAAAGGGTGTTGGCATGGCGGTTTGTAAACTGTATTTGGAGCTTTGCTGGCTTCCACTAAGGGTAATGTTACAAACCTCGGGATTTTATGCTAACCCAGTTATCTTAAAGACAGTCATCTCATTTGTTTGTTGAGGAAGCCAACATATGTATTTTTCTTTTTCTTCATTGTCCTCATTATACATATATACACACACACATGCACACATCCTTTTTTCTACACAAGGAGAATTTATAGCCCATTTAGGGAAATACTCTGTTGGGTTTTTTCCCCCTCTTCCAAAAAAGTAGTGCTGCCTAATTTCATAGAGTTCTATAAATTTTTAAAAATAAACTTTCAGATATTGTAAACATATTAGAATATTTGTCTTATGGTTGAAAAATAACATTTCACCTTAATGAGTGTTTCATTGTGTTACAAAATTGACTTAAAGGTCTCAGTGCCAAAGTACATGCTTGTTTATAAATGCTAGGGATTGGCTGTTTAGGATTTTATGAAATGTTCAGAAATTTGAAATTTGATATTTTGAAGTCAGATGTCATTCTTGCTAATACCTAGTCATTTTACTTTGGTATATTTTATAATACTATTTCATACCTTAATTCAGTTTTATAGATTGATACTACAAATTTGTCTTGTAAAACATAGTTTACCAGTCTGATACTTAAGTATCACTGAATTGAAGAAGTTGCTCATAGGTGATGTTTAATTTAAAAACATCGTGTATTAGAATATTTATTTTCCCACAAAGTGGTTTGTGAAAACTCAAAAGTTTTAGTGCAGATACACTCTCTAGAGCAGCTTTAATCACCGTGAATTATTTCCCCAGTATTTTAGACCCAAGTAGGAGCTGTTATTATGCAAACTTGTCAGTTCTGGACTCCTATTGTTTTCACATGTCTCTGATCCTTTTAAAAGTTGGTTGTACTACATTTAAATCAGCTTGTCTCTCAACAAATTTTGGTGATTTCTTTTTTCAAGTTTGTAAACTCTAGGAAATACATGCAGTAATACATTCATTTTTTTCCTTTGATGAGCATTCACTGCCTGCCTGCTGTGTGCCAGGCAGTGTGGTTACTAAGACACAGTTTTTCACCTCAAGTAGCTTAAAATCTCAAGAGGGAGATAAACATGCATACCTTTGTGTAGTACATGAAGAGCAGCAAGTTAGCAGAATGATCAAAGTGCTCGGGAAGTGCCCCGCAGGAACGTTGGGTGGGAGGAGGGTGGAAAGACTTTGGGCAGGAGTGTCCTTGAACTGTGATCAGGACTTTGGGGTGGGGACAGTAAACATGTGATATATGTTACAGTCCACTGGTTTCCAAATTTTGTTTCTTGGGTCTCTAACTTATTCACCTTTCCGCCTTTTGACTTGTCTAATGTTGGGAATGATAAAATAGAGAATGAGAATTGACATTGTCAGAGAGGGTAGAATTTCCTGGAGCAGTGTTCTTCTTCAGTAAGCTCTAGGAAATGGGAAAAAGTACAGAAGTGAAGGGTTTGCCTTAGATAAGAGCAAGGCCATATCATCTGTAGTACAAGAGAGAAGGCAGACTGTGGAGTACAGAGGCAGATAAGTGGTAGATGTGGAATGTGGAATTTCTCTTTCAGTGGTTTCTAACTGTCATTGAAAAAGAAAGCAAGGTCATCAGTTGAGAGCAAAGATAGAGGAAGAGGTGTGAGAAGTCTGGACAGTGCATAAGAAAATGGTTAGTCATAGTCATAGAGGAGAATGATTAAAAGTGCAGGATCTGTGGACAATGGCAAGGACCCATTTAAGATGTGGTTATACCTTTAGGAAAAGTAAGACCAGTTTGCATGGGTTTGGGTTTTTTCTAGTCACATTTGGCTGCACAGGTTTAGGCACAGAGTAGGTGGGGAGATGGATTTAAGTAGAGTTTTGCTAGTGTAAACAACAAAATGAAAGACAGCCAAGTGAGATGAAAGCATGTGCACGGGAGTGATTATAATGACTGGCAATAGAATTTAAACTTCTTGGGAAAGCACGAAGGAAGTGAGGAATAGTGAAAGGTGGGTTGAACCTGTGGAGTATAAACTCTAAGGAGTCTTTCAGATCCCCGGATTTCATTGTGAAAGTAGTAATCTACAATATGATTTTAGGTCCTAGCATTGGAAGTAAGAGTATGTTTAAACAACCAGAAATTTTTGTTGAGATTCTTGTAGTGTTCTGATTTAAGAAAATCATAATCTGAAGAAATATCTTTAAGATTTTGTACATTTTGGTCCAACTCACAAACATTATTTTAGTTAGAACTTTGATTTAGTTTAAAGAGGTGATTATTTTATAGTGTAATTTGTGATGATGCTAGAGAGTGTTTTGTATTCCTGTGTCTAAGTTGCCAGTACCATATTCTAGTTGGCTGGTATTCAAAGGAAATTTAGGTTTAGCTGATGTCATGCATGTTCTTGAACAGAAGACTAAATTCTTGAATGAGAAGTTTTTTTTTTTTTTAAAGTTGAATTGGTAACTTTTTTTAAAAAAAGGAAGATTGTTTATAAATGATGTGTACAGATAAGATTTCATGGGGAATATTTTCTGTTTAAGAAAGAACTCATTTTCACGTTCTTTAGAAATTTCCTCCACATGTAAACAATGTAATTATATGGTATGGAAGAACTGCTACAGCTCTGATTAGCCCTTTAGATTTGCTTGGTACTTTAGATATTATAAAATGTATGTCACTTTAAATAAAATTCTACTGAATCCACTTAATTAAGATTCTGTTTGTGCACACAAATAGATGCTTTGGTGAGAGGTGAGATTTGCTGGACCCATGTCTGTTAGTAGTTGAGAGACGGTGGGATCTACTGCATAGGTAGAGGGATTTACTTTAGATAGGAGCCCAGATAATTCATTTATACCAGGGGTTCTTACTCTTGGCACTACAGGTTGGGTGTCCCTTATCTGAAATGCTTGGGACCAGAAGTGTTTGGAACTTTGGATTTTTTTCAGATTTTGTTCTATTTGCATATACCTAATGAGATATCTTGGGGATGGGACCCAAGTCTAAACATGAAATTAGTTTGTTTCGTATATACCTTATAGACATAGCCTGAAGTTAGTTTTATATAATATTTTTAATAATTTTGTTTATGAAACACACTTTTGACTGCATTTTGACTATGACCTATCAAATGAGGTCAAATGTGGAATTTTCCACTTGTGGCATCAAAAAGTTTCAGATTTTCAGATTAGGCATGCTCAACCGTATTGACCTTTAGGCTGGATATTGTTTGTTGAGCTGTCCTGTGCATTGTAGGCTGTTTAGCAGCATCCCTGGCTCCTATTTCAAGACACCATCAGTACAACTCCCCCTCCGCCAAATCTCGGTGATGAAAACTGTCTCTAGAAATTGCCAGGTATACCCCAGGTCATACTTAACCAGATTGAGTACAACGATTTATGGTAATAGAAGGGAGACCCGGGTTCTGGCTTCAGAAGGTGGTATTTGGGTAGAAGTGGAGTTGGGAGTTTGAAGAAATTATTTTCTAATTAATTTTCTTAGTTAAGTTGGAAGTGAGGTCACCAGAGACTGGGGGAGAGGCAGGTAGGTGGACATTTCTTTAGCTTTGTCTTTGTTCTGTGGTAGTTGGCACTATTTGAAACATTGCCACTTTATAAATTTACCTTGGTTGGTCAAGAAAGGGTCCCTGGCCCAGTGTTGCACTTCAGCCTGACCTGGTTAGCTGTCATCTTTACAGACTTATTCAACAAATAACGTATTTCTCCTTAGATCCAGTGGTCCAATTTTTTTGAAAAAAGTTCTTATTCTTTTTTCACTTTAGGCATATCTTACCATTGTTCTTAACAGAAATAATTCTTTGCTTGCCCATTATTACACTTTACTTTCTTGTCTTTGTGTCTTCTCTTTCTTGAGTTCCACTCCACAGATAGCCAACAGTAGTAATAAAGACTCCTCTGTTGAAAACTACACTAAGCTTGGAGTTCTATAACCAAGGCTGTGTGGCCAATCCACAATGACTGAGGTGAAATCCTTTCAGTTACTCTTCTTAACTTAGTTAACTGTGATGATTTGGATTGGAAAAAGCCACAAAGTAAATCACCTGGATTGTAGAGATACTCAAAGGAAATTCACATTTGAGATATGACCGGCATCATACTGGTGCTATTCGTATGTCATCAGAATCTTTAACAACCCTTTCACGTAGTTACTTGGAAGTGGCCACAGACTCAGAATAGAGCTGATTGTAGTTGGGTAAACAACTGTTAATTATCTAATGGGGCACTGTCCCACGGAGAATGGCCATATCCATTCTTGTATGTCAAGACTTTGCCCTGATCTCTTTGGTTCTCCTCACTTATCTCTTTTCTTTCTTCATTCTTATTTCCTGTAGCATTTTTTTTTTCTTTTTCTTTTTATTTATTTTTTTTGCACCTCACTGTTGACACAACTCCTGTAGCATGTTTAAAAAAGGTTCTTCCCTGTTCAGGTACCTGAATGTCCCCATTACCTGACACCACTGTTTGACTTTGAGATACCATCACAGTTACTAGCTCACATGCATAACATTATTTTTGGTCTTATGTGTACAATTTCTCTGAGCTTTAATATAGGCAGAATCAGTTTTAGATTCAAATTCTATATTGTTGTATGAATTAAGGAAAAAAAGGATAATCTCCAATACTGCTTTGACAGCAAAACATCCTCTTTTTAAAAAATTGTGTACATACACAGATATAGGTAAATTGTAGATTTTTTAGTCTTTTGTTGAAAGAACTTATTAACAACTTTGGCTAGACTTAAGCATAACCAAGTTACTCTGCACCTTTCTAGTTTGAATAACTGTGTTCTGCTTTCAGTATTTCCCTTTTACTTTTGTTTTATACAGAGGTTATATTTGTGTATATATTTTTAAAATGTAACTTCCATGGAGAAAATTAGGATACACTATTCAAAGTGGGTAGTGGAGAACATTAATTCATGGCATAAAAATTCATTCTAATATAGATTTGCTAACAGAGAGCAAAACTGTATAGTCTGCAATGAATTTTTTATATTCAGAGTCTGTTTAAAAATATGAGTTAGATTAATTTCTCATTTCAAACTGACTTCCAAACTCAAAGCAATCAAAGTATTTTAGAAGTGAATATTAAGTTTGATTTAGCAAGAAAACTTGGAATTCCTAATATGTGCTTGGGTACTGTTAAGTTGATTAAGATGCTATCTTTTGTCAAGAGGCTAGTGGGAGGAAAATAAAGAAAGACATTCTTTACTATGAGGTGAAAACAAAGTAAGTGGGTTGTAAGAACAGTGTAAATGTGTCACAGGATTAGAGTGTCTATTTTGCTGTTAATAAAGATATGTTCGCATTCTTCTGTTTATATGTTGGATACTTTTAACGTGAGTAGGGAAACTGATATTTTTCATTTTAAATAACTGCATAGCTTTCATAGTTATGTAGTTGAACTTAGCTCTAAAATTGGTTTTAATATTCAGAATTATCTAGTACATAGCTTTGCAGCTCAGTGTCAAGGAGGAATTTGCTCTGCAAGTCCTTAGGACTTTAGTTTCTCCCAACTATGCAAAAATTGGACTCATTTGTCAAACTGTATAAACTTAGATTTCTGCAAATATTTCCATATAAAAGATACTATTTTCAGTCTTTGGTTAAGTACCAAAGAGTACTGTAACAGCTAAGCATCATAAACATAACACAAATCTGTATAACTAACTCTGAAAATTCTGTAACGTGTATTAAGAATTGTACATCGGGAGTTCCAAAGAAGGAATTGATCTTACAGATTTAAGATTGGTGTTAGTAAATACTTTTCCTGACACTGACTTTCTTCTAAATATAATAATGGACTCTTTAAATATATTAATTTTTTCTTATAGATTTATCTTTTTAATAACAAAATTATGCAGGGAGATAATCAATAATGAAAGAGGCCTATCTTAAAAATAGTACGAATAGTGTGGCTAGGTACCAAGTAAATAATGTCAATATAAAATGGAATTTTGAAATGATGCTAAGTATCATTGTATTTAGAATTGTACAAAATATTACTTGAGAAGCTTTCATGTGAAATGACTGAGATTTAAGGCAAAGTGAAGTTTCTGGGTCCACTTAGGGACAAAGTGAACAAGCATTACATTGGGAAGACACAAATGAATAACTGTAAAAATGGACATAAATAATGTAAAAATTTGTTTTTACCTGAGAATTTTTCTGAGACTGAATGCTTCAGGTTTGAAAGATTTTGAATTGCTATGATGGTTTTGAGAATTGCAAGTGGTATTCCGATTTCTTTTGTGTAAAGTTTAGACACAGGCAAAACTAATTTATGGTAATAGAAATCATGATAGTGGATACACTAGTTGGGGAATAGTGCCTGGGAAGGGCCATGATGGAGGTGAGAGGGAAGTTGATTATGTTCCGATGTTTGAGCGGTTGTGGTTGGGGGTGGGTGCTTATTACACAGGTTGGTGTTCACTTTGTGAAAATTAATTGAGCTGGACCCTTAACATACTTGTACTTTTTTGGTATGTGTGTTTTCTGATACTTTGATAAAAATTTACCTAATTAACAAAAATGTAGTAGGAGCTAATTTAACCAAGTTATTCCGGTACTTAAGGATTTGAGGATGAGAGGGTGTATTAAACTCTAGGCACTTAAAGAGATTCACAGAATTTACCCTCTTTATTCTCAGTTCTCAGTCTCCCTTATGGACCATAGGTCAGAACCACTGAGACAGTTTGAGCTCTTCCCCCTCATCACCTCCCCCCTTGAGGGAGACTTGACCCTTTGTCATGCCAGCTGTATTCTTGTGATGGTAATCTACCTTTTCTCAACTCCTTCATGACTTCATCTGTTTTTTATTTTCTATTTTTCCTTGTCCACTCTCTTCTTTCTCTCCATCCAAAACCTTTTGGTCCTTCAACTAATTTTTTTTCTTTGATTTTGCTCCTTAATGCTCTATCACATTTTCATTTCATTTTCAAAATGCTTCAAAGCACCAACTTCTGCTGTGGCCTCTGCCTATCTTCAACCCATTACAATCTCACTTCTTTCCCTACTAACCTGCTGATGTCCCTCTCATTGTGATGATTCAAAGGCCCCATCCCAGAGCCACTTCTTAGCCTTCATCAAATTCAGCTTCTGTTCTTCATATCCTCTTGTTGCTGTCTTTTTCTTTGGTACTGTTCTATTTCTCTGTCTCTTACTATTCTTTTTTGATAATGATGATGGCAGCTCATAATTATTGAGACTTAGTACGAGTCCGGCACTGTTATATGAGCTTTTACATGTGAGCTGTTGTTTCTCTAATGTTTTACATGTGGGTTATGTGATGACAAAATGATGTAATTCAACAACTGCACAAAAGAGGGTCTGCTAACATCCCCATTTTACAAGTGAAAAAAAAAACTGAAGCACAAAAAGCTTAAGGAACTTGCCCAAGTCACGCAGGTTAAGTGGTAGAGATTCCTTTCTAGGTAGCCTGATTTCAGGAGCTGTCCTCTTAACCTTAACTTTCTCTTACACGTAGTGAGTCCTTACAATTTTGTTCTTGTTCCTCTTTCCTCCCCCCTCACTCCACTTGGATTTTTCAGTAGTCTTTTCCTTTCCTATGACTTCTCTGGTTGCCTCTCTGGGATTGACACTTTGGAGTACACCTCTGGCTGGATTGTTTTCTTGAGTTCCATTTTTATATTTGCAATATTATGTTGGACTCCTCCAGATGCATGTTTTACCAGCATCTCAGGTTTGACATGATTTGATTAATCATTTGGACCCTCCTCCACTTTTTACTATTATATATTACCGTGTTTCCTGTCAGGGTTTAATGGCATTGTTTGTTAGTTATTTACCCATATTTGAATCCCTGGAGTGAGTTTTTCCCTCTTCTGTCGTCTCTTCATTTGTAATTGTAGTCACTGAACTTCTGCCATTTTTTTCCCCCTGTTGTATTTAGTATATTGTCCTGTTTCCTTTTCATTTCCGCTTTCCCAGGTCCCCATGTGAAGGCTTCCTAACTTGCCTCCTAGTTTTTAGTCTCTCCTGTCTCTAATCTGCATCTTCCAGGTAGCCCCGAGAGTTTTATTTCTTAAAAGTTTTATTCTTAATACTCCTGGGTTCACAAACTATTGTTTCCTATTGTATTTAGAAAAAGTACAAACTCCTCAGCATGTTGTTTACATTTTTCTCCTGCTCTTGTATTCAGATACTCCAATGTCTTAGTTTTTCTTGTTTGACTGTACCTAACATATCCCTTTTTTAGTCAGCATGAATTTCTTTGAGTTTTTTTGGGGGGGGGGTGTGTTTCCCATGTGGAGGAGTGATAATACTTTTGTCAAAAATTTCACATAGTAGGGGATTCAGGAAATAGTTGTTAAAGTGTATTGAAATAATTTAAAATGGAATGTAATCATGATCCAAATCTTGCTTGGGAGAATACTTTTTTTGTGTGGGGAGGCTGGTGGTGTTGAGGGTAAGTGTATTAACTCTTTGGAGTCTTAATACTCTTTTTCATTTTCTGGTACAGGCAGTAGCTAGCATTTTTCTCTGTGAATATTTTTATATATTTTCAGGTATACAGGTTTACTTTATATCTCGTGTAGTAGACTTTCACATTCACTTTGAAAACTCTAGAAGCTAAATTTGTAATCTGTTCAGGTAGGCATTGGCAACTAATAACAGCTATCCCATAGTGATATCCCATAGAGATAAATACATTAACCAAAACCTGAATTGGAGAAATTTGGTCATGGTGGGACTTAATCTGTTAGCATCAAAATCCAATATTCAATTATGCTTTTGACCGTAGATTACCTAGAGTCAAACCTTTTTTGTTTTTTTTTCCCCTAGTAAAGAAATAACCAGTATGTAAATACTGTATCTAGTTCTATATATAGATCTGGCTCTGGCTTTAACAGAAAAGGGACAGTGAATCTACACATTTAAGTGAACCAATGTCTCTCTACCTATTCCTTTTCCTGGAGTTTGTGTTTTAGAATTGTCATTCACCCTTGGTCAATTAAGGTGAATTGAATTTCTTTTAATTTACTCACGTTAACTATCAAAAAGAAGCCTTACATCTTATGTGATGGCCTTTTAAAATTTGTACACTTGTGGCTGGCACTTTCTCTGTTTAGCCACTAAGAAAGCTTCATCTCTAGGTTACTGTCTTTTTAATTTATATTGTGTAATACTTCTGCTAACTTTTGCCTACAAATTTGGAGTTGGTGTGCTTTTAAATTTAATATACGTGTTTTTGTACTATGCTATCGTGGCTTTTTCATTCTTCCTGTTTCTCATTTGTAGTGTAAAATGAGAACATTCACACAGTTGACCCTTTGTATGGAGAATGGTTTTTCTTCCTGATTCCATTGTAATTAAGGCATCTTCTGTGATAGTGAAGTGTGATCGCAAATTTCATTAATTTGTCAAGGTGGAAATGAAAATAGAATTGGTTGTATGGGCGATGTTTTCTCTGTCAGTTGTTGAGTCAATATTTAAAAATACTTATCAATTTTACTGCATCTCTTATCTCTCTCTTTTTTACCTAAGAAATGCACACTCTAAGGCAGTCGAGGAAAGGAGTTGTAGTATGTTAAACATCTCTGACTGAAATGTTTTTACCACTTTCGCAAAGGAAGAAGGTAACATGCTTAATTGGACTATAAAACAGGAATGTACAATTATTTTTCATTATAACATAACTTTTTGTTATACTGTATTTAAAATACCTGTTTTATTGATCTATATACTACCTTGTTAAAATAAGTCCAATGTCTTATTAAAATAGTAAGGAAAAAATAGTCTTGTCCATGTCCTTGCTTTTGTCTCTGGATCACTGCAGTATGGTTTCTTGAGTTTGTCTCTCTGTAATGGTTTTATTCATATATGTGATAGTTACATTTGAAGAACACCTACAGTTCCATATCTGGCCAAGTTATATTTAGCCATTGAAGTTTTTATTTTAGGGTCCTATGGTCATTTTTGAAAACATGAAAGAAGAGTTTTTGATTGAAAAATTTCACTCTTGAACCTTGACTTTACTTGTTTTTTTCCACGGGTGGTAGTTTTTTCAGGTTGCAGATACAGAATCACCAATTTGGCAAAGGGTTTTTTTTTTTTTTTTTTTTTTTTTAAAGTACTTCTAGTGTGCCATGCACCTTATGTCCAAAGGTGAGCAAGGCATGTTTTCTGATCTCAGTTATTTCACAGTCTGTAATATCTTCTGTGAAAGTTGTTTGCTCCTGAACCGGGAGTGCCAACTTTTGTCTGCTATGGGAACTAAGGATACTACTTGATTTTTGTCTTAAGTGGGTTGGAAGGAAGCATAATCGTGGAATGTAGGAATGCTTACTCCTTGGATGACACTGTGGCCAGAAGGATTGAAACTAATGTATATTGAGAACTTTACTTTGTGCCAGATAGTATGTGAGGCATTTTCATATATATCTCAATTATTCTTCACAATGATGCTATGATGTATGCAATTTTCTGAGTCTACTGAGTTTCCAGTAAATTGACAGATTCAAGGTCACACAGATGCGAAGTGAAGGCTTAAGGTCACCACTCATTTTTTAAGGTGGTAAAGTGAGAACTCTAGGACTTTTTGACTTTAGTGCTTTCCAGTATGGCCTGCCATGGTGGCTCATGCCTGTAATCCTAGCACTCCGGGAGGCCAATGTGGGAGAATCGTTTGAGCTCAGGAGTTCGAAACCAGCCTGAGCAAAAGTGTGATCCTGCCTCTACTAAAAATCGAAAAAATTAGCCGGGCATGGTGGCGCATGCCTGCAGTCCCAGCTACTCAGGAGGCTGAGGCAGATGGATCACTTGAGCCCAGAAGTTTGAGGTTGCAGTGAGCTATGATGACACCACTGCACTGTAGCCCTTGTTACAGAGCAAGACTGTCTCAAAAAAAAAAAAAAAAAAGCTTTCCAGTATCCTGTGTTGGTTCGAGGTAGATGCTTTTAGCATTCCAGGTAAAGTAACTAGTTGGGGGGTAGGAGATCTAAATTCTTTAAAACATACTTTTACTTTCTATAACCATTTATAGAAAACTGAAAGATTCTCATTTCTAGAGCGCGAACCCTGGAAGATGCTGTCCTTTCAGATATACCTGGGATGTATAGCCAAAAGGATCTCTCTGGCAGTGATGCCACAGGCTACCTGGAATAGTGTAATTGCAGTTTACCATAGCCTTTCTCAGTGTGGATGGGCGGCGGAAATCACATGCTAATACTGTCATCTGACTGAATTTTTTACATCTGGAAACATATGATTCTTTCATTTTTAAAAAGGAACTCTTGTTAGGCCAGGCACAGTGGGATTACACCTGTAATCCCAGCACTTTGGGAGGCTGAGGCGGGAGGATCTTTTGAGGCCAGGAGTTTGAACCAGCCTGGACAACATAGTAAGAACTCGTCTTTATAGGGGAAAAAAAAAGTTAGCTGAGTGTGGTGACTACATGCCTGTAGTCCTAGCTACCCAAGAGACTGAAGTGGGAGAATTGCTTGAGCCCAGGAGTTTGAGGCTACAGTGAGCTTAAAGATCACACCACTGCACTCCAAGCTGCCAGGGTGACAGAGCAAGACCCTGTCTCTCAAAAAAAAAAAAAAAAAAAGGAGCTCTTCAGTCCTCATCGATTAGAAGGTAAACAGTGGTAGAATTCTAACCTCTGTGAAATAAAGGGTGTATGTAAGGGGGACATATACCCAAGTGGGTCTTGATTCAGTTGTTTGGCTCGGAAAGAAGAGCCACAGTTTTAGGTCATTGGCTCTACCTGTGGTTCTGTCTTATTCAGCACTTACTGATTTAGAAACAGCAACAACAAAAATCTTGGATGATGAGAAATAAGTCATATTTATAAAATCTTCATAAAGTTGATATTTCTTTTTATAAAGCTGATAGGGACAACCAGTGTCTATATGGTAGACCCAGGTTTTCAAAAGATTGTCTTTGGTCTGTATATCTAATCAAAGCCCTGCACTGAGGTTTTTAAAAAGTAGATTGGCAGATACTGGACAGGGAGTTGGGGTTTGTCAGTTCTGTGAGTGAAAAAGAGCTGGATGTTTTTGGTATGTGATAATAAAGTTAATATGGTAGCTAGGCTATCTTATAGAAGCATTGTGCCCAGATTAGAATAATTAATAGTTTAACTGCTCTCTGTCTTCATCAGCGATACTGGAATGATACACTTATTTTAGAAGGCTTTGTTGTAAGAAGGACTTACAAAACTGGAGCCACTGCAAGAGGGGGTGGGTGGGATGGGGCTAAATCTGGGGACCATGTCATATGGGGAATGGTTATAACAATTGGATATATTTACCCTAGGAGAGGAGAAAAAAGTATGTGTTGGATTTTTGGAGACCTATTAAATAGTCTGTACTGCAGGCAGAAACTTACTTTGTGTTATTTCACAAGAAGTAGATGTAATTTACAGGATGAAGTATTTAACTCCAAGCAAAGATTATTAGATGTCTCCATAAATCCTTTGTCTCCCCAAGTAGGGAGCCCCATCTTTGCAGCTAAAAGAAATCTCTGGTGTCCAACCATGTGGCTGCTCCAGGCAAGGCTTTCCAGTGGGCACATTTTTTTATTTCGCTTTATGTATTTTTCTGTAATGATACATCCTTCATAAATCTTCGGCCAGCAATTTTTAGAGTATAGTCTGCAACCACCAGGGGTTGGGGTCAGTGGGGTGGGTCCTTTAGACACTTTCAGGAGATCCCACAAGGTCAGAACTACTTTCGTGTCATATTAAGACATTATTTGTGTTTTTCGACTTTGTCAATATTGGTACTGATGGTGCAAAAGCAATGGTGGGTAAAACAGCTGGTGCCTTAGCGTGAATCAAGGCAGTGACGCCAAACTACACTGGTAATCACTGTATTCTTCAGAAAACACAACCTTAGATTTTACTTAAAAATGGCCGTGATGAAGGAGGAAGAATTACTAATTTTATGAAATCCTGACCCTTCAGTACATGTCTTTTTAATATTCTGTGAGAGAAAATGGCAAGTATACACAAAACACTTCTACCACACATGGCGATTATCTCAAGGGAGAGCATTTGTGCAATTATTTGAGTTTTTTGTTGAACCAGCCACTTTATTGATGGAACATCATTTGTACTTGAGAGAATTACTGATAAACTGTGGTTATTCAGACTTAGGTATTTGGCAGGTATTTTCTCCAAAATGGACCAATGAGCTTGTCAAGGAAAACTGACAGTATTTGTTGCTTATGATAAAATTTGTGATTTCATGCGAAAATTAGAGTTTTGGAAAACTTGTGTCTGCCACTGTGAGTTGATAGCTTCTCCATACCTAAAGATTTTTTTTGCAGAGGTCACTGGTAATACCAATAAATGTGATTTTTTTTTTTTGGATATTGTATGGTAAAATGTGTCAACAAATAGAAGATCTACATAACTCAGTGAACCCCAATGCATATTAAAAATTATGCGTGGGTAAACGAAAAAGATCCTTTCGAAGTACAAGGTAGACTGTTAGGTTTTAATGCAACAGCATATGGAAAATACACTAAATAATTTATTTTTAATTATGCCTACATAAAAGTTGTGTATATTTTGGGGGTACATGTGATGTTTCAATACAGGCATACAATGTTTAATCATCAAATCAGATATCAGAGATATCTGTCACCTCAAGCATTTATCATTTCTTTGTGTTATGAACATTCCAATTTCATTCTTTTAGTTATTTTAAAGTATACGGTAACTTACTGCTGACTAATACTTACATTTTAGTAATGTTTTCCTAATTTGATTGGATTCACCAGACATTTTTGTTCTGTTATACTTTGAGGACTCTTTTAGTCTTTAGTTTTAGCTTCCGCAGCCTATTGGCTTTCATTGCAGAGGGTGTTTTGTTATTGTTTTTCTGGACCTTGTCTGTAATATCTGAGAGATTTTGGATCATGCTGTTTCAACAAATATTTGAGTGCCTGTGTTATATGCCTGGCACTTTTTTTCCCCCCTCATACAGCCATTTTTGGAATTGTGTAAACAGAGGGCTGTGTTTTCAGTGATGTATAAGGAGAGAATTCTTATTTTAGTTTACATGTTACCCTGGATCACCCCTGTATTACAACTAAAGCCTTAAGAGTTTATAAAACAGGAATACTGTCGGGATTAAATTGTTATGCATATAGAATTAGTTGGATTCTGTAGGCCTGTGGGTCACCTAAATTTTAGACAGTTTCAGTTTTCTCACCCTCCTTTCTGATTGGAGACTGGGGAGTAATTGGGGAAGGAGCCTCTAATAGCTTCTCATCACAAGGATTTGTGCCATTTGTTTTTCATTCAGTCAGAAAAATGTTCTGGGAGTGTAAAAGAGGCATGTTGCTTTTATTTAGTACTGTTATTTTTCTATTATTAATTTAGTTAATCTTTGTAACATTTGGGGTTTTATATTTATGAGTAAGTGTCTTCATTTTGAACCTTAAGAGCGACATTCACATATGTTCTTTGTTTCATACTTCTTAGAGAGCACAGGAGGATTAGATCGATCCAGTAGGTGATGGTGATAGAATTGGCACATGTAGTTTAGATGATCTATGAAAATAATGTGTTTATGAAAATTGTATGTGGTGTATTATAGTGTTAAAGTGATTTTTATAAGTTGTTTTTTAAAAAAAGCTAACATTTTATCTTTAGTATTTTAAATGTGGTAAAAGTGGTATCTAGAAAATGTCATTCCTTTGAATAAACATCATTAAATAAACTTGTTTGTCAATTCGTATAGATTTTTATAAAATCTAGTCTATCAATTCTAGGAACGAAAGTCAGTATTATAGCTATTAGCACAATCAATACATGTCAAAAGGAAATGTTAACAATGAAGCAATAATGAAAAAGAAAGTCAAGAAAACAGAAATCTAGGTGAAGAAAGTCCACGCTGGAGTGTCTACTTGGTAGCAACACAGTCTTTTTCAGGGTAGCTAAGTTTAAATGGTTACCATGTGGTATTTATGTTAAGGTCTCTCCATGGTAATCATGTCCTAATGGAATACAGTACACAGAATATGATGAATTGATCTCTTGACATCTCAGAGTGATCTCCACATAAAATAAATACTTACAAGTAATGGTCCTTACTGAAACAACAAGATTTTTTAAAAGTATAAATATTAAAAAAATTAAACCTCCAAATCTGTAAGCCAGTATAACTCTAAAAAGGAAAAATGAATAAATGCAATATCTGCTGGCCTGTTAACTGACATTTTGATAATAAAATATTGCATCCTTAACAGGCTGGCATCTAATCTATTGCTCCCCCATTTCTGGATCAGTCGTTTAGTTTGCTTTTATTTGAGGGATCCCTTTCATTTGCAGACACGTAGTATTAATCTTTTCTTGCCAGTAGTTCCATACGCTAGTATCTTTTTATTGTAATAATCAATTAAAACGAATTCTTCTTTATAAAACATTTATTCTCTTCAAGGAGTTTCTTTATTGTCTGAGTTTTCTTTTCAGTCCATTTTTCTATCCTTTATCTTTACAAACTCATCTTTAATCTTTCATCTCTAAAGCATAGTCTGGTTTTTAAAGATTTAAGCCTAGAATACTCTATTATTTTTGTGATATAAATTCATGGGGTCATGTGTGAAGAATTTTGTCTTCAAGCTTGAAGTCAAAGGATGAAAAACTTGATCCCTGTAGAGTTCTTTTCACAAATTTTCAATTTAGTGGAAATAAGGAATTGTACAATTGTGACTGGAAAGGTGGTAGTAAATTTTTCTACTGATTGATGCATGTTAACTTTTTAAATCCCTCTCTTTACTCATTCATTTAGCAAATATTTATTAAGTACCCAGTTTGTGCCAGTCACTGTAGTAAGCACTAGGGAATATAGTGGTGAGTTAAAACAAACTTGGTCTGTGCAGTCTTTGGATTTAGGTTATTGGGGGGGCCGGGGCAGACATTAATAAAATCACACAAATAAATGAAAAAAATTGCAACTATTAATAAGTACAATTATGAACTGTGTAGTTCCATATATTAATAAATAATAGAATTTGACATAAGAGGAAGTTAGGAAACTTTTATCTGAAGAAGTGGTGTTTGAACTGAGATCAGAAAGTAGAATTGACATAGATGAAGAGAGAAGTGACAGTATTTTATGGCAGAGAGGACAGCAGTTCTTGGTAGCAGGAGGCATAGTGTATTCTGGAAATGAAAGAAGACCGGCGTAGCTCTGGTGGAAAGAACGCCTGGGAACATGGTGTCACGTGAGGCTGATCTGAGGGTAGATGGGGATAGACTACGCATAGCCAAGCCACGAATGGCCTTCCAGGTCATGATAAGGATTTGGGTCTTTAACTTAAGAACAAGGAGAATCCATGTGACATATTTGAAGCAGGACTTGGGAGTGGAGGTCCAAGGTGAATGTATGGGAAGTTAGACAGGATTGGTGGGACTCTAGCAGTCTACAGTGTACAAAGTGGGCAGAAGTGGATGTGGTCAAAGAAGACATAGGCATTCTGGTCAGAAAACTCTTCTAGTAGTCCGAAGATACAGTGATGCCCTTTTCATTGCTTCATGTTCCTTTCTCAGTCTTGTACAGACCCTAAGAGGGTCTTCAGTCCTTCCTCTCTTGGAGACAGATTCTGTCATGTTTTGGTGTCAGGGTTCTGAATGTTGATTCCTCCAGAGTTTTTCTGCAGTGCTAGTGCAGAAGACTGCTGTATTTGGTTGGATGATTAACACTGACTCGATCCAAAAGCAGGTATATGAAGGCTAATATTCTTAACTACGTGTTATGTGATGTACTTTAGGAAGACTGATTGAAAAAAACTTCCATGAGTGTAAGATGATCCCTTAATTGGTTTGCATTCCAGCTATACTTTTTGCTAATTATTTCTTTGACAATAAAAGCTTCTGACATAAACAAATGACTAAAAGGAAACATAACTTGAAAGGTTTATTAGTATAGAGTAGTTCTTGAATTGTATATCAGCTATAGCCTATAATTCAGGCATGTAAAATTGATTCTATACCCGGATTTTAAATTCTTTGTAACTAGCAGTACTACTTTGTAACTAGCGACACTCTTAAAATTATGGTAGAGAAAGTAACTCCAATTAGCAGTTATAGCTAGAAATCCCCAGTCCGTGGTCCTGTGTGTAATCTTCAGTGGTCAATCTGTGGTCCTATGTGTAATTGTACTGAAGCTATAACAGAAAACTAGTGCCTTCTTCTTTGGCAAATGTGGCTGAGTGTGGGAGATAATGCCTGAAGCCTTTATCTGAATAGCCATCTGTTCAGAGTATCTGTTTTTAAATGTAGCAACTCATGTCACATCAGTCAGAAGAGGCTCTTGCAGCTGCAGAAGCCTCTGTTTTGGTTAAATAAACAAAAAGTGTTCCTTTTTCATATTTTATTGCTCTATTCCAAAGCCATTTTTTTGTTGTTGGCTTTTTTTTTTCCCCACATGATTTTGGTTGAGGAAGTTGAATTGTTTATAGGCAGGTGGATTTAGCTCATGAGTGGAATTATCTGAGATTGTTAAATACATTTTTATGCGTATCTCTGAAATAAGGAAAGTGAAACTGTATGGGAGGAAGCTATTCTTTTTTTTGGATGTGTACTTGGTCTTGGCACATAGTGCTGAGGAGAAAAGAGTGAAATATGGATATGATCAAAGATGATGCTTGAGGAGCAGCAAATAAGTACCTGGGATGTGAGCAAGCCTAAAGCATTTGAATTCAGTCATAGCTCGTGAGTCTGTGGATGGATCTGTTTCCTTTTTAAATACGTAAAAATTTCTGATAAATATTCGATAGGTTATCTCTTCCCACTGCAAGTTAAAATGTTTTCCTTTTTCTTCCAAGGAGAACATTGTCAGTTTTACTACCTTTTTTCATGTGATGACTTCAGTGAATTAAAAAATATTATTTTATTCTCTCGATATTTTGGCATTGAAAATATATCATTACTGTGAATTTGATTTCCCTAATCCAGTAAAGCCTTAGCAATTCGAAGATACTACTGAAGGTCAGTTTATATTAGGGAAAAGTCTGTTTTACCAAAATTTCCAAAATGCAATTTCAGTTTAGTTCACGTCTAAGCAAATAGTGTACATACCTCACAATATGTGTATACTTTTCTATTTAGAAGAACTTTACTATGAATTTGTATAAATACCTTTCCTAGCACATTGTAAAATTATTCACCTTATAAACAATGCAATTATTCATGAATTTTATTTATATAAAGATAGACTTAATATCTTGGATTTGATATGGTTTTGAAAATTAATAATTAGCTTATTGATTTGTAAATGGCTGCTTCTAGTGTCTTCTATTATACCTAAACCTTTGTTTTTTGTTTTGTTTTGTAAGCATATTAGGCAGTTTTGTTTATATTCTGCAACTATTTGAGAAGAAACAGTTTGTTAAGTAAAAATAAACTTGTCTTATTGTACCAAGTCATAAAAATTCTGAAATTTATTTTGCATTAAAGAGGTCTTGCTTTAATAAGACTTTTTAATGATGAGTAGAACATGAATTTTTAGCAATTAAAATTTTAAGGTATGATAAAAGAAAAATTGAAAAGTTCACTTGGCCCACAAGTATAATTTATAAGGAATTATATATAAACATTGATGGTCAGGATAACAAATTGATCAGATTATATTGTATATAATATATATATTATTTGGAGATATATGAGTTTTGTGGCTTCTGAAATAATCTTATAGTTACTCTTTAGTAGTGACTCTGTTCTTCTCAAAGTGTTGATTAAATAATTTCTAGGTTAAGTTGAAGACATGTGACAGCACTGAAAAATTTAAAATACCTTTGGGCCTGAAAGATATTGAGCATAAGTGGCTCTTACCCTCAATAGGAAATGCATGGATGGAGTTTATATATAATAAATAACCATGCAGCTTTATCCATCCTTAACCCTCTTGTATTGACTCATACCCATGTGGATATTTCCATATACACTTTTACTCACTCTTGTGTCAAAAGACAAAATTAGAGCACATTTAGTTATAGATCTAATTGGCTTTTATTCATGATTCGTGAATGGGACAGCCTTCATTCTGCAAAATAGAATGGGAACTCCCACTGGGCTATGGCAGAATAGTGGGTTTTGTAAGGTGGGAACAAGGAAACAGAACAATAGGAAAAAGCTGATTGGTTAACATCAGATTACTTCAGGTCACTTTTTTTGTATGGGTTAAAGCAGAGGGACTTCCTTATTATGCTGACCCATGTAGATTAGAATCTCCTTTTTTTCAAGAAAAACTGGTCTATTTTGGGATCTCTCTGCTTCCTTAGAGTTTGAGTTTGATTATGTGGCATTTAGCATGAGTGACTCCATTTTGCTTAACACTTGAAAGGTTATTAATATTTCTCCTCATCTGGATACTCACATGAACATGGCCATGTTAGTTATAATCGGAACAGTAGATTGAGGTTACAGTAAGGTGTGAGTAAAGGAGAGATAGAGCATGTGAATGAATAGTGAGGAGGCTTGGTGGGGGGAGTGGTTAGACGTGAGGGAATTCATTCAGGGTAGAAAAACTGTCATTTAATATTTAAGCCATATATATTTGGGTTGTTAGCGTAGACGTTGTTTATTCTGGGAAGGCTTTCATGACCTTCCAGTGTGAGTCAGCTGCCCCTCCTATGTGTTTTAGCAGCACCCTCTGCTTAACTCATAGTAACTTTTACTTGTTTCTGTTTTAGTTGGTTGAATCTGTCTCCTCTATAGCTCGTAGGCTCTTTTTGAGGGGAGGGGCTTTTCCCCATTGGTCATTAATCCTCAGGATACAGCACCTAGTAGATATTTGTTGAATTTGATTGCTTTATCCATTTCCTGATTGGTATTCTTGGGAGCAGCAATGCAGGGTCTTTGTGTTATTTTAATCACAGTATAAAGAATTAGGGGGTTGATACTGGAAGATGCTTGAGAGTTAAGGTATATATATTTAAACTCTGAAGATTTTCAAATTGTGATCCACTAAGGCCTTAAGTGCTCCCAGAACTTGTTTTTTCTCCTCCCCTCCCCTCCCCTCCTCCCCTCCCCTCTTCTCCTCTCCGTTTTGACTAAGTTTGTTTCATTCTGTAGTGTTGAAATGTATGTTAAAAAAAAGCATCACAGTTAAAAGATCTTACTGCTTAAAAATTAGTTACCGTTTATTAACTATAAGTTAAAGAATACTTATTTAGGACTTCTAAATTCCTTTGTGATAAATTCGAAATTTCTGTCTATGTCATCGTAATAGAATTTGACCTGATGGTATATTGGTGATTTGAATTGTAGCAGAATTATTGGAAAACTCAGCTATAGCCATGGTGTAAATTATTTCTTAGTTTATGTCATTTCTGTTCCTGTGCAAGTAGTGAAGTAATGTTCATGGAGAAGAAATCACAGCGTCTGCATAACTGATTCCACGTGGTCAGATACAGGTAGTAAGTCCTTAAATAGGACAAAAAGATGAAATTTTAATGAAAGGTACAGTAATCGTTAGGACCACATTAGCTCTGTGTTATTTCACACTGCTGCTTTGAAGTAGAGAATAGGATGTGGCACATTTGTAATTCTTTTCTCTTGAGGATCAGTTAGTGTAAAGTTGAAGATTTAATCTAAAGAGCAAAGAGAAGCCTTTATTATGGAATTAAATGTATACATGCTGCTTACATGATCCATGAATAAATTTATTCACGCAGTACTGCCTTTCTAATTCTTCCTAGACATTTAAATGTATCCTTTTTATGTCTTTTAATATTATTATATCCTTTTAACGGATGTCACCTTACAAAATCAGTATTGGTGGTTGAGGCCTTTTTCCTTAAAAACTCCAAAATTCAATTAAAATACAAGTTGAAAGTTTGTAGGAATGTGAACTCTAAGTTAACGTGATAAAAAATGAATTACAGAAATTTTTTTAATAACCTGCTTACCTTCCTAAATCTAATTATATATAAAAGTAATGAGAAAGGAAATTGTATTGCGGTGTTATTTAGACCTTCTTAGATATAAAATGGAGTTCAAATCTATCCGCTTCGTTTTCCGTCCACTTGGTTAAAATGTATTCTGGCGTTCTCTGGGCAGACAGCCAGTTCTAAAATAACCGCTTTTATTGAAACAGTTTTTGTGATGTCTACATAAACTCTGAGATTGGGACCTTCATTTGTTGGACATAATAATCTCAGAGCCTCTGCTTTGACCCTATTGTATTCAATGGCATAGAAAAGAGGATTTATTTATTTATTTTATTTTAAAACGCTTCCAAATAAATACACTGTTGATATTTCACCCTTAATGTTGCCCTTCTTTTTACAATTTAGAAAATCTCAAGAAAATTCTTTCCTAGAAAGTTATGGTAGTGATTTTCTGTTTTTGAAGTTGTTATTGAAGGAAGTTAAAATTGAATGTGTTTTTCATTTTCCCTAGAGAAATAAGATGTTAAGAACTATAGGTTGCTGGTGGACATGAACCATTTCTTTTTAAATTTCTGGGTTTGTTATAGAATAGCAAAATATTTAAATATAGATGAACCACTCCCTAGCCATGTGATGTTAACTTTAGCTTTTTGTGGCTTGGTATCTTCATCTGTAAAATGGGAGATATTAATAGTACTTACTTTATAGGATTATAGAAATTATTAATGAGATAATGTATTTAAAGTGACTGACACAGTAAATTCCAATATAACAAATAATACCATGTTGAAATTGGCTCTGAATTGAAATAGTTGGATTTCTGAAACAGGGCAATTTGTTTGTATACTGATTTTCAAGAAGCAATCTTCATCCAGAATTCTAATAATTAGTTCATTACTGGTAATATCAAAGTAAATTTCAAATCTCTGCTCCCAGCTCTGTCACTTCCCTTTCATTTCAAGTTTAAGGCAGCCTAGGCTTTGAGACAAGCTTTTGCCTTGGCTTACAGTATATAGAATGATAGATAAGCATAATTGGTTTACCAGGTGTTTTTTTCCTTGTATTTTGCTGCCCTGAACCCATGTTCGTCAGTGTCCTGCTTGGGTTCTGGATTCCTACAGCTTGCATCACTAAACAACTCATTCACTGCTTATCCTTTGATAGCTAAATTGTTTTTTACTCTGGACTGTCTTCTAGTCAGAAAGTGTCAGTCAAAAAATATTCCAGTCCCGCTAGCTGTCAGTTCCATCCCGTACGTAATACCCAGTTGCCTCTTTGCTTCTGCTCTCCTGGTGCGAGGGGCTTGCCTCACACTGACTTTATTTATTTCTTTATTTTCCAATAATTGTGACAACTAAATCACACTAACTTTGTACGCAGATACTAAGGGCTGTGTTTACAGTGTATCTTTAAAAACACAGTGGGAGTTTTACCCTTTTCTCTTGAAGTACACTTTGAAGAGAATAAAAGGTTATCTTTGTGGGAATCGCGAAAGCACCATAATGTTTGCCCTATAGGATTAGGTATTGTAGGGAAAATACTGGTTTATTTACCTTTGCAAGGACTGACTTCACCATGCAACAGGTGTTTGTGTGCTTACTGTAAAACTGGTGCTAGAATGCATAGTGCTTTTGCATTCAAGGAGTTCAGGTATGTTGAGAAGAGCGGAATTATACAAAATAGTTGCACGAGGAAAGAATAGTATTCCACTGATAGCCTTGCGTATGGTATGGAGCATAGGTCCTGTGGGACTGTAGGAAAGAGGAAGATTAACAGGGGCTGGAGTGCTGACAGATTCATGTAACTTGTTCTTTTTCTCAAATGTATAGTAGACACTACTGGTGCAGAGGATGCATTTATGAAGACATAGTCCCTGTCCTCAGTGTATTTCTTGGGGAACAAATATAGTAAGTAAATAATTACTAGTATAGTGAGTATTATGAAAGGCATAGCACAGGTTGGTTCATGAAGGGAAGAACATTTAGGTATGCGAAATACCATAACGGTAAGGATGAAAAGGTTCTTTTATAATAACAGCAGCTTAAATGCTCTTTCATTTGAGGGCAGATAGCCCTGGACTATTATGGTAGTTTCATGGTGTCAGGAATCTTCTTGCTTTTACATCCTCAATGTGCACCTTCCATCTCATGCTCAGCATCACTCACATCACCGCATAAGCTCCACCTCCTGTCAGATCAGCATCAGCAGGGGCATTAATTTCTCATAGGAGCACAAACCCTACTGTAAACCGCACATGTGAGGAATCCAGCTTGTGTCCTCCTTATGAGAATCTAATGCTTGATGATCAGAGGTGGAGCTGAGGTGGTGATGCTAGCACTGGGGAGCGGCGGCAAATACAGATTATCATTAGCAAAGAGATTTGACTGCACAATAAATGTAATGCGTTTGAATCTTCCCCAAACCATATCCTCCCACCTCCCCTTCGTCCATGGAAAAATTGTCTCCCACAAAACCATTCTCTCATGCCAAAAAGGTTGGGGACCATTGCAGTTAACACATGGGAATCAGTTATCATAGCACTTAGCTCATAGGAAATTCAATAAGGATAAGCTGTTTTTAATGTTATCATCACTATTTATGCTATTCCTATAATTGCAATGTTCCAGGCAGCTGTGATTTTTATTATTATACCTACTATTCAGTAGTTTCCCTTTCACTGACACTGATATGTGTATATGCATTAGGGCCTTTTCTATTTTTAATGAAGGAGTTATTTGTTTCTTTTTTATCTGAATGTTTTCACTTTGGGAATGAGAAGAACCCGTGAGGCCATGGTGTCAGTAAGTCTTTCGTGTGCTTATGGGAAAATATATTCTAAGCAGAAAAGGAAGAGTTAAGCCAAACATAGTCTTTGTATTTCGAAGTTAGAAGGATTTTCTGTTTGCTTACAAAATTTCCTGCAGTAAGGAGAGTGGGTTAAAGTAGAAGCAGGTGTGTATATATTTGTGTCTAGTCTTTCTTTCAAGAGGAGAGGAATCATTTGCTACCTTTGTGGGGGTGCCATTGGAATACTGGCCATTATTTCTTCTAAGAGAGTGAATTTAACTTGCTTTTGGCCTTTAAGGGTATACAACTCTTGACTTTAATTCTTTGTCATATGTGGTATCAACTGGTTTTTGTTGTTAATGGCATATATCTGCTTATTGCTGTTATAGAAATTGATTGCTTCCTGTTCTCTTAAGACTCTGCAGTTAGTGGTGGTGGTGTGGATTTGTGGTTGCTGTTAGACTGCACTCTGTGCCTTCTCTTGCTGATGGAGGTGGCACTCTGGCTTCCTTCTTTTGTTCCATGTTGTGGCTTTTAGCGGTCACCATAGTCTTCTTGGCAAATAGTGGACTGGAGAAAGGTGAGTGATCTTTTCTTCCCGTCAATACAGGAAGAAAAGGAAGTTCTGTATACAGTGAACTTATAGTGAGAAAGTAAGAATCTTTAACCAGGTTGTTGTACCTTCCAGCACGAAGATTAATAAAAATAATAGTTCATGTTTATTGTATAATTACTATGTGATGTCACTGTCCTAATTATGTTACACGCTCATTTAATTCTCAAAGAACTCTTTGAGCCTTGTGTTACTGTCATTGTTTAACAGATGAAGAGCAGGGCTCAGAGAGGTTTAGTAATTTACGTGTGCCCATGTAATACATGTCCACCCGGACTGAAATCCAGGTCTCACAGACTGAAAAAATTTTTTCATTCTTTTTAACTTCCATTACGAAAAATGTGAAATATATGAAAAGCAGTAAGGCACACAATTGGTTTGCATGGTTCCCATAGCCACTAAAGGCAGATGGTACGATTTTACTTTCTGACATTACGGTTAATTCTGATTTTTTTAAAACTTGCTATAGATTTATTCCTGCAGTTAGGTCTGTTGTAATGTAACTTCTTGTTGCTCAGTTTCAACTACTCCATAGGATCCATCACACCCACATTTTTAAAAGGCCATATGTAATACAGTTTGCACTGTGTTTTATTCCAAAATCAATGTAACAAAGGAGATCCATTATATACGTTTATTGTTAAATCTCTGTCCTAACTCTTTGCTAATGGAGTTTCTTCATGATACCTTTTACAATAATTTTCTTTTTCATTGAGGAAGCAATTTAAAGGTAGGACATGAAGAAACGTTTTCATTTAAAGCGTTTAATAGTTCTGACATTTCTATAGTAACTTAACACATCTTTGATCTGTTAACCAATTATATATGAAAATTGACTTTTTCAGAAAGGCCTTTTATACACACGTCTTTTCAATAACAGAATGTTGTAACTAAGTATTTTTCCCCCAAGTGATTTTGGTTGCTAGCAAGCCTGGTTAAGATGAAACTTAAATTATGGGCCTAGTTTATTCTCTGTAACTTTAGTTTTCTCATTTTTCGCCTTGATCTTCTAGTCCTCTGAAATCTTCTCATTTTTTAACAATAAGGTGATGTGATAGACTTGCAACATGTGAGATGGAAGGGGGTACAAAGTTCAATGATAATAACAGCAGTCTTGTGTTGAGTCCCTACTATGGGCCTAGCATAGCGTTAGGTGCATTATGTACAATAGCTCTAATTTGGAGAACAACTGATAGCCATATGTTGTAGATTGCATTTACAAAACAAGAAACTTGGATTGAGAAAATGAAATGATCTATCTAAGGTCACACAGCCAGGAAGTAGTAGATCTGGGTTTCAAATCTGGACTTACCTAATTCCAAAGCTTATGTCTTTCCATAATTCTAGAGTGTCCATCAATAAAAATAAGTTTTCACTGTTTTCTGGCTTCAAGTCCTACAAGCAGATAACAGTAAAATTTAGGAAATGGCAGTTGAGAGCGGTATGCCTGAATTCCGTGGGAGCTTAGAGAAACAATAGATGATTCTAAATGTTAGAGGAGCTTGTATAGGAGCAGTCAGTGAAGTGTAGCTGGAGAATAGAGGTGCATCAGAGGAGCAGTAGGAAACTAGACCAGAATGGATGCTCGGACCTAGTTGTGGGAGGTTTAGAATGCCAGCCGGGGGTTTAAAGGTTTCTCACCTCATTCATTATAGAAATTCGGTTTACTAAATTATGGCATCTAGATGTTAACAAGAAGAGTAGAAATGACTTCTTTTTTTGTCTTCTTGAATTTGCTTTCAAAGACTTTTTCGTAATAAAATTTGAGTATGTTGATAAGTTGGAGCTACTATAAGGGAAGGTAGGCTCTGGCCTTAGGCAGACACAAGCAGACTAGACACTTGGTGGCTTGTTGCATGTTGTGTGAAGTTAATGTCCAGTGACACAGCCTGCATGGTCAGCCGGAAAAGAGATTTGGCTTAGGGCCATACTGGTATCGCAGCAATCTCAACGTCAGCTCTGATTCCAGTTAGGTCTTTGCAGAGATTCTTGCAGTTAGAGCCATTCTTTTGACAGATAAATCTCTCCTTGTGTGCATTTATTAAATGTATATACTTGGGTTTTGTTTTGTATTTGATCCAATTCAAGGGAATCCATTTATCTCACTACTATATCCATTTATATCACTAGTGTAGTTAATGAGGTAAACAAATGTAATTACGGCCAAAGTGAAAGAAATGTCATTCTTCTTTCTCTCCCTTTTTTTCCTCTCCCTCTTCCTTCCCTCTCCCAGTCCCCCCTCTTTTAAATGTTATTTTATCATTTTCATCAAATATATTTCATCAAAAATATTTCATCAAATATTTTTGATTGCCAGCAAACTTTAGTCACTATGGGGACATGTGAAAGGAACGTAACATCCCACTCACTCATCTCTAGTCAAACCATTCTTAATGCCTAACTCTATTTTCTCTATCTTTATTCATGTTATTTCCTCTGGTTGGGTCACCTGTATTCTTCATCTCTCCTTAATCGTCCTGTTTCCTTATTTTAAATGTAACCCACCCTTCAAGGCCTGGTATAATATTGTGGGGGGATTTGGCATTTAGATGACATGTAAGAAACTTCTATCACAAATACCAGATACCGTTCTTTAAGTTGTTTGCTTGTTTAGTTATAAACCATTTGATTTCTTGGACATAGTCTGGGCCCTTCTTCATAGCCAGCCTCTTTGTTAAATGAGATTTTAAAAAGCAAAAATGTGGGAAGCATACTTCACAGATGGGAGATGTGGTGAATCAATCAGACATATTTATTGATTATCTAAAACATGCATAATTCTTTTCTAGAGTTGTTGGGGGAGTATATTTAACAATAGGGGATAATTGCTGAGCTCTGGGCAGCTTCTGATGTCTGTAATCTAGTAGACTTGTATATTGCTAACTATAAGATGAGAAGTTTTGTAACAAAAACATAATCAAGAATGCCTTGAGTCAGGGAAGAGGGAAATTAATTAACTTGGGGGGGATATGAGGACAGTTTTGTGGAAAACATGGCATAGTAATAAGCAGAGATGGGGGCAGCATAACCTATTCTAGACACATGGTACATCCAGTGCATGAGCAAGGGTGTGAATACAGGTATGTTCAAAGTGTCCCAGACGGCGAGTTGTTATTGAGTAGGAACAAATAAAAGGAAGCTTACAGAGAAAACTGAACAAGTAGGCAGGACAAAAAAGTATAATTCTAAGGTCATTACACTGTTTTAGGCAGTGAAAATTTTAAAACATGATCAAAGTTGTGTTTTAGCAAGGTAACTTGGGAAGTGGTGAGAAGAATGCATCAAAGGCAATACTGAGGAATAAATCTAGATGAGAAATTGAAGATAAGTCAAAGATTTGAAAGTGTGGATATTGACTGGTTAGGTGAACAGTGTATCCAATACCCCATCTTCTCAAAGCTTCTCCTGCTTTCTCTAGGAAAATATAAACTACATTTTTTTCCCAAACTTAAAAAAATTTTTAGTATAGATTGTCACCTTGACACATTGCTTCTGGGATTTTTATCTTTAGGTGATTACTATGTAAACCACTACTTTGTCATTGACAGAAAAGTGTTTCAAACTTTATTGCATCTTTTTCTTTTTTGAGCCATCTGCAGTAGCTTTCCTCATTTTGTAAGAGAGAAATATTATATACATTTATAAAGTTCACTATCAATAGTTATGTAAACAATTTTAATATATGGTTTTGCGTAGTTCCAAAGAATGTATTTAGTACTTGCTCTTTGTTTAAAAACAAAATATAATTGTGGGGGAGAGGGTTGAGTGGTGTATTGGCACACTAAGTGAGAAATTCAGGAAATACTTGAATTCTATTGATCTTCTTTTGAACTTTTGTATGAATAAATAAATACATGTGTATATGTGTATGTATATGTACATGAATAAATGGAAATTAGTGACTTTAAGATCAAATCATTCCTAGCTGGTTGGAAAAAAATCCATCTTTTAATAATACGTTTAATAATTTCATGTTATCCAATACTCATGATATTAATAGGGTTGTTTCTTAGATTAAGGGATTAGCATTTTTGGACTACAAAATTAACACATTCTCACAGTATAAAAAATATTTGAACAGTACAAGAATGAATATTGTAAAAAGTGTGTAAGTACCCCACCATTCCTCTTTTAAGGTAACAAAATTACAGTTTTATATATTAAGGATGGATTCTTTTAAAGCCTAGAAAGAAATCTTCAGTGTTTATATATCATGCTGTCAGGATTTCTGTAGCAGAGTCGCTAATGCAAGATGCCTTCTTCAGGTCGCTTATAAGCCAAAGACGGTGTTGTTGCCCAGAGGCATGTTTATAGGTATTGGACATATTTCACCATACCTTTCACATTAGTTGTATTTGGCAAGGATAACAGTGAAATTTTGTTTTACTTTTTGTTGCCACTGATAAAAATTACTGATGATGTGGAGAGTCTGTTATATAGAACGATCTATATATATCTATATATATATCTATCTTAAATTTCAATCTCAGCAATGCAGCCATGCCATGAAGAACATGAGATTCTTAGACCCAATATTAGGGGATCTAAGAAATTAGACCCCCCCAAAATTAGAAATTGTTGCCAAATTAGACAAGGATAGTGAAGTCAGGTGCTATTTTTTAAGTATGTGAAATGATTAAGTGATACTAGGGTTTCAGAACATGGGTGTCCCTGTCATTTGTAATAAGAAAAGGAAAGAAGCTATTTTTGGTAAGTTTTAGGTTGACCATCTTTGCTTAGTTTTTGTCACAACCTGACTATATAGTACATTGGATTAGCCACTCTTATAAGCACAGAGTTGGCATAGTAAATACTTTTTGAATTTTGGTTAAATGGACATATGTCTTGTCTTCTCAGAGGCAATGGGCCCAGGGCTATATTTATTATTCTTGTATCTCCAGTAATACCTTTTTGTGCATAGTAGGCCTACCATAAATATTTATGAGATAATTATTTTTGTTGTAATATATTTGATACTTTTTTGTCTATACTTAGACTCTTGCCTCTCTTCTTGAGTTAAGGCTATTTAGAACATTTTATCAATACTTAAAGTGTTCTTGCTGGCTAGATTTTAAAACTTTGTCACAAATAGAATTAGATTTTTCTTATTTGTTTGATCTATTTAGCTATTGCAGAAAACCTGGAGCATGCTGTTAAAGCAAGTTATTTTATGTGGGAATTTTTTTTTTTTTAAACCTTATTAGGCTTAGGCTAAAAAGGTACTTGAAGCAGCTACTCAGGAACTACTATATGCCATTGACTTTGACAACCATATAGCAGTAGGAGAGAGCATAGAATCTCAGTACTGGAAGGGACCTTTAAAGATGAGCTAGACCAAGCATCCACTTGTCCTGGACTCAGTTCCAGAAAATCTTTTCCTCGTTGTTTTTCAGCCTGTGATGAGTAAATCTTTGTATGCACACCATGGAGTCCTTTTCTTAAGGATATATAGTGTTGTGCATGGAGGTTAAGTGTCAGAATTCCTTGTTAAAGATTTCCATCTGCCATTTAGAACTATCATTGGTTTGATTGACATTAGCATTGCCTTGTCAAACAGTAGGTAGATGTAGAAGAACTAAACTCTCCATTCCCTTCAAAGAGCAGTTTGTCCTCTCAAAGTTTGTCTACCCTGTTTGGTATCAGGCAGATATTAATTTGTTGATCTGAAGGAGATGATGTTGCTAAGACAGTTTTATTTAAACGGGCATAGGAAAAAATAGAAAAATAATATGAAGTTGGTGTACTGACAACAGAGTTATGTGAAAACTGAAATGTGTTTCATTAGATGCTCAGATACATGTAATTACCCTACTAAGTGGTGTGGGATGAATGAAGTGGAGCAAGCAGGGGGCAGAAACGCTGCAGGGGTGGCCGTGAAGTGCAACTTGAAGCAGTCTAGCGTAGATGTTGATTATTAGATAGCAAATAATTAAATCTCTTAGATATCTTAATGTGTAACAGTCAGAGGTTGCTTATTGCTTATTGCATATCACATTTAGTACACAGACTACTTATTTCAGGGAAAACAACACCCACAAACTTTCATGGAATATTTACTCTCTGCCAGAGACATTCTTTTTAGCACCTTTACATATTGTATCAGTTAACCATTAAAAGTCTCCGCACGAAGTAGTTGGAACTTTAGAGAACATAGTATGAATTCATAGTGAAAGTTATACTAGATGAACTATTAGTTGTATTAGCTAAATTGATTGACCATTAACATGCAGAATTTATATTGTGGATGCTTTGAGCAAAAATTCCTTGTTTTGGGGGTAGCCTTTCTCTTTGTGGAGTCTTCTCGAGAGGAAATAGATTCGGGACAAAGATCCTCAGACTAATCTTTGTTTGGAATCATCCAGCATTTCAGAAATGGGATCTGAAATCACTGTCAGGCTTGGTCTGTTGGGAGCTGGGCTCTTTGGAGGACAGGATATAGGGAAATTTCAGGAGTAATTGGGTACCAACTTGACTTTTTTATCCTAAATGAGGCTGTGGACTTCCTTGGTGATGACTGAGTTTGATTTAGGAATTGGGAGAGTTTGTTGTCAGAGATACCTTTAAATGGAGTCACATGGATTAGTGGTGTGAGTACTTCTGAGTGGTGAATTAAACCTTTGGGACAGTGAAATAGCAAGAATTTCTCTGCTTAGTCAGGACCTTTCCCTGTGTGCCTCATGTGGAACCCAGGGGCAAAGGAAAAGCCAAGCAAAGATAAGCTGCGTATATGGCCTGTTCTGTGACTCTGTGTAACCACCTGGCTTCTATTAAGTTCTGTAGCAGTGGCTAAATAATTGGGGATTTGAAGGAGGTGTGTGTGTGTGTGGTCTCTTTTAGCCAATCTGTAACCTGTTTTTATAAAGGTACAAATTGCTCTGATTTTCTTCTTGCTTGGAAATAGTTTTTGTGTACTCATTTTATGTGGTTTGGATTTGTAATTTTAATATCCTATCTATGGATATGAATACCTTAGTAGAGCCCAGTCTTCTCTAGAGACATGAGTGTTCTCAGTTGTTCTAACTTTCTTGCTTTGCTTTGTAGTTTGTTTGCTTGTTTTCCTAGTGACATACAGCAAGTATGTGGTTATTTATCTAGCTTCGGCCACAAGTCAATTAGTGCACGATTTGATTGAAACATTTTGGAAGAATGAAGTCCCAGAGGATAATGGAGGCAAGTCACCTCTGAGAGGAAGTGTAAATTAAGGTGATGTCAGCTACTGTGGACAAGCCAGGAACCTAACTATTGTATGTAATGTTGTTCCTGTGGGAGAACAAATTTTTGGATTCTAAACTTGTGACTTAAAATGAAATTTTGGAACACACCTGTTTATAATTGGTAACCTTCTAAGTAGACTTTCAAGAAGCAAAGATATGCCTAAATTTCTGTGGCTCTGGTAATCAATCATTATTTATTTTTAATCAGAAATATTTTATAAGAAATACTATTATATTTCATTTGTTGTGTGCATAAAATATGGCATGTTAATTTTCTTTCTATGTGTACTGATGTGGCAGAGTAGCATGTGGCCTCATTTAGTTTGACACCAGTGGAAGAAGAAAAACATTCAGTGTATGTTAAACTCTGAAATTTCTCTTCACGAGGGCACCCCCCAGTTTAAAAAAAAAAAAAAGAACAACGCAAAGTAAAACCAAGAATCTTTTCCAAGCAATTTTGTAAATTTTTCTTTGGAGCATGTGTTGTAAGTATACTGTGGGAAAAAAAATGCCCTCACCACATAATGCAATTAAGAAGCAACAGTAAGCCAGGCAGCACACCTGTAGTTTTAGCTGCTTGGGAGGCTGAGGCAGGAGGATTGCTTAATTTCAAGACCAGCTTTTAAAAAAAAATGGCAGTGATGGGTTTCTCACAATGTGTTTAGTTTAAATACTTTATAAGTCACTTTTTAGGAGGTTAACTATAATACTAATCATCCTGACAAAGGACATGTGAGAATTTTAGAGGTGTACTATATTTTTGAAGTCCTTTAGTATCTCTATCTCTTGCCCAAATGTTTATTCTACAGTATGTAAACCGTAAAGAAATATACTAAATCTGGGCATTTCATAATCAGTGGTTAGCTACTGATGTAGTTCAGAATTAAGCAATCAACACCGATTATAGAGTCATTTGGCTGAGAGCAAACCTGTAATTCTTTCTCTTTCTGAAGCCAGCAGTCTGAACTTACAAAGCTTGTCAGTAGATAAGATAAAATGTAACAGGCAATTTTGAATTCACCTGTTTGATTTGAATATAAGGAAGAGCTTGGTTGCTTGCAATTCTAATAGCCAAAGACATTGAATAATAAGAATAGTTTTTATTTAAAAATATGTAATTCTAACATATGATGGTCACTTTAACACATTTGACTTTCAAATATAAAAGTGTCACTATTTTTATACCACACATACATGAATTGTGCATACTTGAACTTACAAAGTAGTAAACAATGAATGTCTTCAACTTTTAATGTAGTCTTTTATCTTGAGCAAGCAACGGCTATAGGACTATTGCTATGCACTTATTTGATAAGAGGAATCATTTGCTCACAGATATTTGAGTGCTGCTATTTACCGCTCACCGTTTAAGGATTTGGGAATAAAGCAATGAAGAAAACATTGAAACACTGAAATCTTGGTGGTTGTGGATTTTAAGCTCTAGTAGAGAAGATAGTAAAAAAATAAATGCATAAAATAATAAAGTATGTCAGATGCTGATGAGTGATGTGGAGAAAAATGAAGCAGTGAAGGAGGATGGTTGTTTTATATAGGCTGATGGTGAGAGAAAGTCTAACTGATTGAGTGGCGTTTAAGGTGAGGAAGAGAGAACAGCAAACGCAGAGGTCATTAGGTGGAGCTGATTGATCTGATGAAGGACTAGTACAGCATGGCTGGACCGGAGTGAGCAAGGGGGGAGAGTAGCGGGAGTGAAGTGTTGGGGTAGGGTGTTCTTCATGAAGGGTGCTGAAGACCTCAGTAGAACCTTTCTCTGATTTGGAAAACCATGGAAGGGTTCTGAGCAGAGGGATGAGGTAAGTTATGTAACGATTTTAAAGGATCCCTCTAGCTACCACGTGGAGAGAGAATAGACTGGGTTAGGGATGGGTGGCAGGGCTGGCACAGATGCAGAGAGAGCAGGGCAGGCAGGAGCTGTTGTGATGATCCAGGTTAACGATCAGGGTGGCTTCCACCAGGGCGTGTGTGGTGAGGATGGTGGGAAGTTGTCAGATTCTAGTTATCATTTTGAAGGTAGAGCTGGCAGCTTGGATGTAGAACGTGAGAGAGAGTAAGGATAAAGCAAAAATTGAATAAATTTATAGGAAATTGCCAAAACGTTTTGATACTGCTCACTTTATTTATAGAAATAATAATTTGAAAAATCTGAATACAAAGGGATAATTTTATTTGCATGTTTTGTTATGGTATTTTCAGTTCCTTTTGTATATTTTATATGTGAAGCTGTTTGTGTAAGCCTATTTCTAGGTCAGGTTTCTATATATGAAAAACATCAGTTTCAGGATTATAACACAGTGTACTGCTGCTGCCACCTAATGTTTATAGCCCTTCATTTATATAATTATAATAACTGGTTATGCATAACTTTAATATTGGTTTGAATACAGAGTGCTAACAGATTAATTGAAGCTTATTTAATTACCTTCATATTAGGTTCCTCGTATGGTTATTTAATATGAAACTTGAATGAATGGTCTTGAAATAAGGTTGTAGATTAAAGATTAATTTTGTTGGCATCTCGATTTCTGTGTTGAATTCAGTTCACATATTTATTTGTTGTGCTCAGCCCTGTTGTGTCTCAGCTCTCATGATTATGATGTTCTAATAGGCAGGGGACAGATTGGGGAAAAAAAATAACACATAGTAAATAATGAAATAATTAGCAGTTGAGGGAAACAAACAGGACAACAGACATAGCTGCCCCTGTAGACAAGGAACTGATAGTCTGAGAAAACAGACAAACATTTAAAAAGTAATTAGATTAAGATGCAGTGAGTGTAGTAGCATTTCAGTCACTTTTCCCTGCAGAATAGGATCAGCTCTTCCCTGAAAAATTCCCTGAAATACCTTCAGTTGTTGCAGGACATAGTGTTAGTAATGCGATAGCTTCTAAGTCAGTGCTGAAATGGTTCTTCATTTCTGCTCTGGAGAGATCTTACTTTAGTGATGACTAGTTTTTATTGAAAGTTTTGCTTTTAGACCAGTTTTGGTAATTGTCTTCCATTCTGGGTCCTTTTTGTGTCTAGACTTCAAACATTCTCTTCCAGGTAGCTGCTGTATTACACCTCTGAGACAGCAGCACTTCATGAGGGATGAAATCATTTTTGTTTACATGCATCTGTCTGTGTAGATATGTGTGTGTGTGTGTTGTGTGTGTAGTCTCTGTAAAACTAACTCATTTGTCACTCTACAGCTAGAGCTCTAAAAACACTGCCGGAAGAAACAGGAACACTGGTAATGAACCCTGAAGATGGATTCATCAGATACTCATTGAATGTTTAATGTGCCCCAGGGAATGTTCTGGGCACTGGGGATACAACCTTGAAACAAGCAAGCAAATCTTTGCCTTCCCTAAGCTTACATTCTAATGGGGGTGAGGTGAGGAGACAGACAGTAAACACACACAAATACTTAGTATGTCAGATAGTGGTAAGTGCTCTGGAGGAAAATAAAGCAGGATAATGAGAATAGAGCATGCTGGGAAGGGGTAGGGAGCATGTTTTTGCTCACTTTATGCAAATTTTCCTTTTCATGATAATTTTGTCCCTAGGTGAGTTAAAAAAAAAAAGTGTATACTTAAAATTGTTTTAAAGGTCCTGTCTGCCTTTGGAAACTGGAATAGTTCGCATCCATCTATTTATCTAGCAAATATTTAACTCATACTCAGCAAGCATATTACCTTTTGCTAGGTAGTGTATGAAATAAGAGATAAAAGATGTGTTCTTTACTCTTAAGTAGTTTAAAATCAGATTGGGGAAATATTTTTTAAGTTAACATCTTGTGGTAACTGTGGGAGAGTCATTTATCTTAAAAAAAGGTAAGTATAACAAAATATTTTGGCTTCGACATTAGGTGACACAATATTTCATTTATGAATTAGGGGCCCCTTGGTGGGATGGTAATACTGACCTCTGCAAAGCAGAGATTATATAGAGATTGTGATATCCTTCTTTGAAAAAAGATGAATCTGCATTATAATGCATCGTTTCCTGCTGAGTTCACTGGCAAACCTACCAAGTTTTCATCAGTCATCGTTGAATCACCTTGATTTATCTTATACTTTATGCAATCAGTAAGATATAGGATAGTATATAAAGTTTACTTTTTTCAAACTTTGAAATGTTGGTATAGTTAAAATTCGAGAAACATGCTCAATGATGATTCTTGATACAAGGGGCCTTTAGTTAGCAGCGTGAGGGCCTGGCATATCATTGCATTTATGTTTTTCTGACAAAAGCTCAGTGTCTCATTTATAACTCAGTCTCTTTTGTTGCAACAAAGATGGCAATCATTGTGGGTTCAGAGAATCCAGAAATAGGACTCAACTGTGTTAGGTTTTGTGGTGAACTTCATTAACCAAATGTGCTAATCACCCTAAATTTCATCAGTTACTAGTCAAATAGGCATTTAAGGGTCATTTGATTTGGAAACATTTCCCTTCTTTTTAGATACCAAAGAAAACATCCTAACTCAGAGATTTTAGTTTAGTTAGAATCATTGGTTAGGTTCCTAGTATGGTTATTTAATATGAAACTTTATTTAATATGGCTTAGAATCATTGGTTAAACAAAATAAAAGAAAAAAAAATGCTGCAGAATAAAGTATTCACACCTTTTATTGCCAGCAGCTAACCTTTGCTTGGAATTTTCTGGTAGGTCATGATATTGCAGATGTTTTTTGAGGAATTATGACTTGACCAAGGTCAGACATGTGTTAATTGAGCTTCCCCGGATTTGTCCTGATGGCCACAAACAAATGTCTGTGGGAAGACAGCAGCTTAACTCACCACCCACCTCATTGAATCATAAAACTCTAGAGCTGGATGGAACCAGTAAAAAGATGCTATGGCTTTGTGAGCATTCCAGCTTGGCCTCTGCTTCTCTTGCAGAAAAGAACTTTGAGAGAGAATTTCAGGGACCACCCAAGAGGTCTTTGGTTCTTTCACTTTCTTTACAGCTTTCAATGTTACTACCATCCTTCTCTGTCTGCCCTGTTCTGCAGTCTCTGTACCTAACAACAAGAAATCCTTATACTTAAAAAGTCCTTGAAAATTATAGAAATTAGTTTTTTTATAAGGTAAGTAAATCTAGGCATACTAAAGAATGGGACTATGTTTTATGAAATTTATTTTGTGGTATAATTAGACTTCTAGATTTTAACAAATACGGAATTTAAATAATGGTTTATTTTTATTTATGTCAGTATAAAAGGTATGATAACCAGCATGAATGGAGCTATTTTGAAAGTACAATACTATATTATTTAGACAAGGAAGTACTGTATAAATTGTCCATATTCTCAGAAATGCCATAATCTAGATGGGACAAAATAGTACTGTTTACAGCCTGTTTAATCTTCAGTGAATGTGAAAATATACCTGGGAAGGTTGTTAATAGATTCTCAAGCCCATCTCTCTGGGATTTTAATGTAATTTGGGATTCATAAGAATCTTTACCTAGCTTTCACATCCCCCTGTAGTTCTGAAATCACTTGAGTTTTCAAAGGCCTATGCTTTGATTAATACTACTGTTACAAAATGGACCACCAGAACATGACAATTCTAGCTCATTCATTTGTTACCTTTGTGGACTTGAGAACATTGTGTAATTTCTGTTACCTCAATTTCCTTATCTGTAAAGTAGAGATTATATTTATCTACCTTTTAAGAGTACTATGGAGAGTGAATTTTGTCATTGGAACATAAATTATCACTTAGTAATTGATAGCTGCTGCCGTTGTTGTCCTCATCTCTAGCATACCGCCACCACCACTTCCATTGTCATATCATCATCTATCTTAGCCACAAGATGTGTGCACCAAGTGGCTATCATGTCAAGCAGCACGTGGAGGAATGCTTGAAGGAGTTCGGGCTGCAGGGACCTGAGATGTTCATACAGGGAAATGGTGCTCGAATTAGAGTTTGAAGAATGAAAAGGGTTTAGCTGAGTAAAGACAGCATTGGAAGAAGAGATTGTTCCTTAAAACACAGAATTATTTCAAAATAACTTACTGCTGGTTTTTAAATTTTTACAGATGATTCACCTCAGTTGCCTCTGTTTATATTAACTTCATATAATTGGCGTGGGTCAGCTGGGATCTCAAGTTATTCAGGAAAATCAAATGTTCGTGAAAGTGCATGTAACATGTATTATATGACGTGAATGTCACCAATTAATAGTCACTATTATTAGTGAAAACATTTTGTTATATTTTGACTGTAGAGACTTGGACACCATTATGCTTATAGCTCCTATATAATTATAAAACAGGCAGTTTTATAGGTTAAATATAATCAAAACTATATAACTGATTAAAATACAGATTAAGAATACAGTATGTCACCTGATGTTTACTTGAATGTAAGTTTCTGCTTATAGCAAGAATTTGGTACTGTCTGCTTTGAAACAGATCTATTTAATTGTGACTTGCCTGTTCTGTGGATGGTGTGATGACTCAGTTCTTCCACCATTTCCTCCTATTTAAACTGCTGTAAAACTTTCTTTAGCACAGCTTATTGTAGCTTTGGCCCTCATTTGGTGTGAATGCAGCATTCACATATATATATATGTGTCAGTGAGAGAGAGATTGTGTTCCTTTCTCATTAGCCTTTGAGTGGGAACCACACATGTAAACACAGGCTTTAAAATTGTGTATTCAGTTAGGAGGAGGTCATTCTGATGAACACAAATAAGCATTAATTTTAAAAGATTACTTAATTTTGTGGAAATACAAGATAAATATGTTATAGAGAGCATAGGGATTTTCTAAAGTCCCAATTTGAAAAACACTGATTATTTGTATGGTAGATCTAAAGGAACTATAGTGTTTATTTCAGTTTCTCCATTCAACATGAAGAAACACACAGCAGCCAGAGAACAGGGCCAGAGGGATGTTTGAAAAACTGCCCTACTTAAAGGACTACAGTGGCTTCTTCGTATACCCAACATAAATTCTAAATAACTCATCGAGGCTTACAAAACTCTCCATTATCTAGCCTTTGTGCATCTAATTGACTTATCTTATACCAACATGTTCCTTCCTGCTTTAGGGACTGGTACTTGATCTTCTCCTTTTTGGGGTACCTTTTCCCTCACATCCTCATGAGCCTGGCTCTTTCATAGCATTAGGTCTCAGAACAAATGCTACTTCCTTATAGTGGTCTTTTCCTTACCATACACTCCAATTATCCATGGCCGTGCAACAAACCACGCCACACTTGGGTGTTATAAAATGACAACCATTTTATTATGTTCACAGGTTCTTTAAGTCAAGAATTTGGAAAGGGCATAGTAGATATGGTTTTTCTCTGCACTGTGCCTGAGCCTTTGGCTGGGAAAGCTAGGACAGTTGAATGGCGGGGTGCTAAAATCTGGAGGCTTCTTTACTCACATGTCTGACTCATGTCAGGGCTGGAATGAGCTAAGATTGTTGAGTGGATTTCCTACAAGTAGCCTCTAGGCTTCCTTTCAGCATAATGGCCTCAGAGTAGCCAGACTTATTACAAAAGAACTTCCAGAGTGAATGTTCCAGTAAACGAGATGGAAGCTACGTGGTCTTTCTGACCGAGCATTGGAGCATGGTGTCACTTTTATGCTACTCCCTGGTTGAAACAATCGTAAGTCATCCTATTTTCAAGTCAAAGAGATACAGACTCTAACTCTCAATGAGAGGAGTATCAAAGAATTTGGGTTCTTGTTTTAAAACCGCTATATCATCTTATGTAAAGGAGCATACAAATCCTACCTCCATTGACCTTCTATTATGTTTTTTTGTCTTCAGAGCATTTAACATGGGTTGAAATCATTTTATATAAATGAAATTATTATCTGACTCTTAAAGTTTTGTGAAAAATCTGTTCACTGTTGAATTTTCAGCCCCTTACATTTCATGGGCAATCAGTAAGTACTTGCCGAATGGATAAATATATGAATTAAAAGCCACGTAGCCAGTTTGTGTCAGAGCCGAGACCATCCTACTATCCTATTATATCATATTTCTCAAATCATGTGCCTTTAAAATTTAGTTATTCCACTGTCTACTTCTGCCTTAGAGGTTCGTCACCCAATGATGATCATCCAGATTATTTTACTACAAAACTAGTGTGAAGTACTATAACCATTTTGTTTTTGTGAATGAGTTACCGAGTCTACTCTGCCTAGGACAGTGGTTACACTGGATGTATGTTATCTAATGTCAAAACTCTATAGCAAAAACAGTTATCTTATTAGAACTCTGTGGGTCAGAACTTCAGACAAGACACAGCAGGGACCAGTAGTTAATGCTCCAGGGTGTCTGAGGGCTCCACTGGAAAAACTCCAAGACTAGAGTGACTCCATGGCTGGGGCCCGATCTCCTCTGGAGGTGTCTGTACTCACATAGCTGGTGGTCGATGCTGGCTGTTGGCTGGGATGTCAGCTGAGACATTTGGCCAGAATAACCACAGGTGGCCTTTCCATGTGGACTAGGTTTCCTCACAGCATGGTGGTTGGATGCCAAAAATGAGCCTCCCAAGAGTCAGGATGGTGGAGACTGTTAGTTTCTTAAGCTCTGGGCTTGGAGACTAACATAGTGTCACTTTGGCCGTATTTTGTTTGTTGAGGCAGTAACGAAAAGCCACTCAGATTCAGAGGAGATGACATAGACTCTACCACTTGATAGGAAGAGTGACAATGTGATACTGTAAGAAAAGGCAGGTAAGATGGGATATGTTGTGGCAGCTATCTTTGGAAAATACAGTTTGTCAAACTGGGTGAACTGTAGCCTCAAGGGCCTCTCTACTTATCCAGATGCCTCACTAGTTATCATGGTTCCAGAGCCTATTAAGGTTAGTTTTTGAGCAGAGCCAGGAGCTGTAGTACAGCCTGGTCTTCAGTCATAGTGGCTCCAGCTCTTCTTCAGGCATAGGTAGTTCCCAGATTGTTATGAGTTCCTATTTCTACTCTTATGTAGATTGAGCCTTTATCTTAGGAATCCTACAGGCTGGAGAAGAAAGTTCAGTAGTGGACTTTAGGCAATGTTGATGGACAGGGGAAGTGGTGCAGGGTAAAGTGCTGTGTTTTGTGGGTACAGCTTGGAAATTTGAAAATAAAGGCTGCCCATATGGTAAAAAAAAGAGCCAGAGATGTAGGAAGAAGGAGAAAACAAACTGTGGGGCCTGCCAGAAATTGGTTTCTGGTTTTTGTTCAGTAGTGCTCATGGCCTCTGCTGGTTGGGAGAATTGTGCCCCTTCACTCACGTTCCTTCTGTCAAATTATGGGGCATTCTTCTCTTCATGCCTGTATTATCAGTAGTAAATCAAACTTACTTATGGTTTTCAAGAACTTCTAATTTTAATTTTTCCCAACAAATGAATTGCAACTATGCAGGAAGTGATGTTGAGTTCATTCCCCCAATTAGTCTATTTTTCTCTCTTTTTCCCCCTTGTAGTTTATGATTGTCAAATAGTGAAATTGCCAAAAAAAAAAAAAAAGAGAGAGAAACGACATTTTCATGTGCAAATAGCATACTTAGTTTGATTATAGGACATTTATTCCAACTGCTAATATTGTACAGTATCCTAAAATAATATTTTTAAAGAGATTTTGTGCTGCTCTAGACTTAGAGAATAATAGCATTATAGTAGAGTTACTGCAAAAATCACAAACTAATCCTCTCCCCAATAACTCGAGTAAATTTGGCAGGATCCTGAGTTATGCCAGTTAAATGATACGGCAATATTTAATTTGGTACTGATATTTCCAAAATGTGATTGCATTGGGATTTCAAATGTATACATGCACATACACATATATGTATGTGCATAAATGTGAAGATTTTTTTAACCAGAACCTAAAACCTAGAGAAGTTTCATTTCTAACCATCTGTTAAATCTGACAGTTCTGTAAATTGGTACCCAGCATAATGCAGAGTTTATTTGATGAGGATTTGTGAAGAAAGTATCATCAGTATCAGTTGTACACAGTGTTGTGTCAGACTTATGAATTTTTTTCTGTTTTGCAAGGAGAGGTAAGCATGTAAGAATGTAGCATTCAAGAAGGTAAGCACACATGCTAGTTAATGGAGTTGCCTTTCTAATTCCTGGTGTAACCTGGTGAACAGTTCACCCAACAGGTCTTTAGATAGCCTTTCTTCTTTTTGGTAATATGTGCTTAGCTGGTACATACAGTACAGATTATAATTGGTTATTTTGTGTATAATTTCCATAAATAAACATTCTCCTTTCCTTATATTCCCCCCCGCCCCCCTTCTCAGTGGTTCTCAGCCAGGGTGATTTCGCCCCCCACAGGGGATCGGCAACTTCTGGAGACATTTTTTGGTTGTTACAACTTGCAGGTAGGGTGCTTGCTATTGGCATCTAATAGGTAGAGTCCAGGGATGCTGCTAAACACCTTATAACGCACAAGACAGCCCCCTACAATAAAGAATTATTTGACCCTAAATGTCAGTGTTGCTCAGATTGTGAAACCTGAAAACCAAGGCCACAATGGATACTTTTTCTTATGCACATGTGCTTTCCTAGTTAACCTGTCTGTGAAACTCCAATGAGACCTTTGAGCAATATGTATTTTTCATGTGTATTTAAGTGAAAAATACCACTTTGAATATAAGATATACTTGTTCTTTCCTGTTTATTTTTCTAGTTCTTAGCCTGCGTGTTTTAAAGTTTTTTTTTTTAAGTGGCTTAGATTGAGAGAGCTTATATTGTACAATAATCCACATATATTCAACAGCTACAGACTGTCAAAGGACTGCATGCAGCTACTTATTGAATGCCAGTATTGCTTGCATTGTCTGTTTTAGGACTTCTGTAGTCACTAAATTATCAGTCCCCATACAGTACATCACAGGAAGTTGGCAGATACAATGATCCATCTGTTATCACACCCATCAAGTGCATTGGCTCAGAGGGAAAAGGCTGCAGATTGGAGCACAGTGTGTGAGAGTAGTGAGATTCCAAGATGCTTATCATTCTTTCCAGAAAGTCCTTTCTGGCCTTTTGACAAGTTTGACTTGCTTTGCTCATTTCTAAAACAGCCTTTCAGTTTATGATATCGTTACCTTTTCATTAATGTTTTCAGAAAAACTACACGTTACCTAAGATATTTATTTTTCTGAGAATGAAGTTTCAGGGTATCATTTCCCCCCTTCCCGCTCACAGTGGTGGTGGGGAATTCTTGGTCAGATTGTCGTAGAAAATGAGCAGTGCAAAATTGAAACTGCACAATCTGGAGAGTTTTATTTTTAAAGTAGTTTTTCTTAACCTGAACTAAAGTAAAGCAAGTATAAAACATTCTTATGTTATTCCAGTGTGGCCCAGATTTTTTTTCTTAAATTTATACAAGTACGATAACTTTCAAAGAAGGAGAATGATTTTCATAGTTAATAAATGTTTAGGCAGTTTCTTGTGAGTTTAAGAAACCTGTTGGTTTCCTGGAAAGTCATAAATGTTTATGATACCAAGGCCTCTTATAGAGTCTCTAAGATCTTTTAGACAAAAGAGTTGATGCTGTGCTTAAGGGCACTTTGAAGTTTTGGTGACTACCCTGGAGGTAAATGGGTGTGTGCTGATCATTTCTATCTTGTGAATAGTCTTATTTATACAAGTTTCTCCCTTGGCAAGGCCTAATGTCTGGTTTGGGTAGGCAAAAATCCACTTCCAAATTACTGTCTGTGTATTATGTGTCTTTGATTTAATTTAAGTTCACCTCCAAAAGGGCAAAGTGGTTAGAGAAAAAATTAAACAGGACAGTGTATGACTAATTGAAAGTTAAAAAGGGCCTTGCTTTTTCTAGACTGAAGGATACAAAATGAATATGAATAGTGAATAGTTGTCTAGTCTATTTAAAAGAACCATTGTATTTCAGTTTCTTCTCTCTTCACCTTCATTTTTAATTGCTTTGCTGAAAATGAGACTTCAGTAATCTGTCTCAGTATAATATTTGGGTTATCTTCAAATAGATAAATCCTTTCAGTATTTTATGTTAAATTGAGAATTTACAGATGATTCACATGTCTAAGTTATACTTGATTAAAAACAATAAATTTATAAATTGTTGAGAATCACAAAAAGCATTGGCATATTTGAATAAGCCAGAGATATTTGAGAATAATTATTTTGAAGCTGATTTTCCAGGCAGAAAATTTCATAAAATTACTGAAACTTCCACAGAAATGCTTCTGCAGTATTTTTCCACAACATTTTTTGCACTGTGTCCCCCCTCACCATCCAGGGGAAAATAAAAGGTTCTTAGACCTTTGTAGATGTGGTTTATGACGAACACGTAGGATCTTTTGGCTCACTGTACCTAATAGAATGGAACAAGTAACACATATTCCCTATTCTTGTTTACATGCACTTATATCAATATATAATATTAGTTTAATAATTTAATGTCACTCTGTAATTATGTAACTTTATTTCAAATATGAACATGACTGATAGACATTGTGAATTTATAGCGATCAAGAGGCCTCATCAATAATAATAGCCTATGGAGTTGATAACTAGAAACAGTTGTGCATGGGAAAGAGGATAAAGAGTTAATAATTCTGTTTCTAAATGTTTCTTATTGGGATAGAAGTTTTATAGTTTAAAATTGTTTGATTTTTAACATACTGAACTCTTAGACTCACTTCATGGCAGTACCTGCTCGAAATTTTGATAGTTTGTTGTCTTTATTGTATTTTAATATTTTTGCGTTTTTTGCCCCTTAAGAATAATTCACAATAGTCATTCTAATCTTGCTAATTATCAAGCGTTTGAGTAAGATCCTTAAATCAACAGTAGGAAAAAATAAGCCTTTTATAAAAGTGTCTGTTTTGCTATTTTGTGTAGTATAAAAATCCTTAGAATCATATTATAACTTGCTGCCATGTCATGTATAATTCCCTTGTCTCAAAAGTTGAGTAATATTAAATTGTCTTTTAGTGGTAGGTTGAATTTTGCTCCACTTTGGATGTTATCTAAAGGTCACAATGTTTTTCTTTGTGGGAGATTCTGTGCACTATAGTAAGCACACAAGGATTGACATTGCCCTTGTACATGTAGTGCTGATATGCTTCTGTGTGGGCAAAAAGTAATAAATAAATGAATAGTTTCATATAGTTGTGTGTGTGCTACAAAGCAATTCATGAGAAAGTGAGTGACTGGGAAGGGGCTACTGTAGATCAGGGGGTTGGTTAGGTAGGGAAAGTGTCTTGGAGGAGCCTGAGCTGAGAATCAGCCAGCTAGACACAGGAATAGGGATGGCAGAGGCCCTGAGCTCACTTTGTTGGAGAAACAGACAGGCCCGTGTTGTTGACACTGGTAAAGAGTGGGAGATGGAAGAAGCAGATAGAGGCAAGATCAGGTGGAACCTTGTAGACCATGGTAAGAAGCTTACATAGATTACTGATGCCATGTGAAGCCATCAGAGTAGGTTTTTAAGTGGAAGGATGCTGCGATGTGATTTAAGGTTTGAGAAAATCACTTTGATTCTCATGAGCAATGAGTGAAAGCAGGGAGACTAGTTTAAAAAGCTTTCCTTGTTGATTAAGGTGGATCGTAAAAGAAACCGAACAACAATATCTGTATTTTACAGAGTGTTAGTGTATCTTCTGTCTAAACAACATCTGTTTCATGTTTACTGCATTTTTTCTTTAGGCTATTTTTTTAAGCTTTATTATTTGAATTGCTAAGTCATTCTTAGTGGGTAATATTGCCTTCGAATATTTGAAAATATACAGTATTTATTGTTTTAAGGACTACATACAGGTAGTTATATTTAAAATTTGACATAAAAAGTTTGAGTATGAATTTATAGTAATTATAATTTTTTTATTCCATTATAGATATCTAAACATACATTTTAAAAGTTGTGATCATAGTATGTGTGCAGTTGAACTTTTAACCTCATATTATTCAATACACATTTTTTGTTTTGAAGCACAGTTGAAAACAATTTTTTTGAATTGTTAGTTGTAACAAACAGAAAATTGCATATAAAATAAATGAATTATTATATAACAAACATCTAATGAAATTCCCAGCATATATTACAGGCAACCCAAAAGCTTCCTGAGGCCTCCATCATTATCAAAACACTCTCCTTTCCCCTTAAGTGGTAAATGCTAATTAAAGTAATTTTTGATTGTTATACTTTATAATAACTGGTTTTTAAACTATGGAAAGAAGAATTAATATGGTGGTCAAGCAACAATTGACAAAGTATTAATAATACCCCATGTTTCAAAAGGTAATTTATAAGTTAATTATTTGGAAAATGCATTTTTTCCCCCATATGAAAAACTTACTCTAAATGTTAGATTCTAAGGCTAGCTTATCATAAGCTGATTTAGCCCTTGATGCTTAAATCTAGTGTTCATTTGGGTTTTGGGTTTTGTGATGAGAAGGAGTATGGATTGGCTAGGACTTGACTCCATAAACATTTATAATCCTCAGAATCTATCTTGGAAGGCTTTCCCACATTTTAGTACAACTTGCTAGAATCATTCGATTTGAGAGCTGGAAAGAATCTCGAAGAAAGTGGAGATAACTACAAAAGAAGCAGCAGAAGCAGCAGAGCCAGTGAAGTGTTAGCATCACCCAGTGGCCCAGACTTTTGGGTTTTTGGTTCTTATTTATTCCTTTAACTTTCCCAGTGGTTTGCAAATTCTATCCTCTTTGCAAACTTTGTATTGATTTACCTTTTCCAATGAACTCTCCGTAGAACTTCATAATTTATAGTGGGTAAAACTATAACCAGATAAAACTGCAGCTGTGCATGCTGAGATGTGGTGATGGAAAGGGCCAGAACGACTTGCTGGGGCCTTTCTACAGGACTCCAGTACTCCACCACGGACCACAGAGGAAAAAACCACTCCCTGCCCACTGTGGTATTGAAGCTCCTCAGGCTTGTGCTACCCCAGACCGTGCCCTATCCAAAATAACTGAGTCACCTAACCCTCCAACCAAAATGCCATTCTAGCCAATTATAGAAAGAACATAGGATTGAACTCATTCACATCACTGTGTAAATAACTGGTCTTCATTTCCTAAAGTACTTGGAGTTTTCATATTGAATCATTAATGCAAAGGAATCTTGCAATGTTGAAACACCTATATGAAGTAAAAATGTTGGCAGTATTGGAATATTTAGGTCATTTATAAATTTTTGCTTATGAGTTGGAAACTTCTTAGCTTATTAAGTTTTGGATGAAGACAGCTTTTTCCTGGATATGTTTCAACTTAAGGTTTTGACAAACTTTTATTGCTTTCCAATAGGTTGTATTTGCATTAAAAGTCATAACTTAATTTTGAAGACATGATGGGAGAATTATACATTCTGGCTTTGAAAAGTGAAGAATAATAATTTGTGATTCTGTTAAGAGTGAGATTAATGTAATGGAAATTCATATGGAAGCCAAGTATTCATCTATTAAAATGTTCTGATTACTAGGAATAAATTTAAACTGAATTTTTTAAAATAAAATTTTTTTCGACTGGGTTAACATATTTTATATTGATTAGTTCTGTCTTTTGCAAATGAAAGACAGGGCAGGGAAAGTGTCTACAAATAATTTGATTAGTTTGGGAGGAGTCATGATTTTTTACACTGTACAAAAAGACCAAAATAAGATTTGGATTGGGCACTTACAGTAGAAATGACACAGATGCTATACTTTGTAATAAGACTTGTTATTTGATTCCACATGATAAAAATTTTAAACTTGTGTAATTCTAATAAAGTGTGACACATGTTAGACTTATCTTTAAAACATACTGTGTTTAAATGCGTATTAGAGTTCAGTGGTCCATGTATAGACACATTAGAGAAAGGCAGCATATTTTCTAGTCTCTAACTTGCTGTGGTAGCACAGGTCAGAAAACTCTAACAGTTCAGAATTGCTCAAGTATTTTGCTGTTTTACAGAAATTTGTTTGTTCTACATAGCCCTTTTTTAAAAAAATTGTTTTTATATTTTTGAGATAGCATCTTGATGTGTTCCCCAGGCTGGCCTTGAACTCCTGGGCTCAAGTGATCGTCCCTGCTCAACCTCCTGAGTAGCTGGGACTGCATGCGTGTGCCACTGCGCCTGGCTGCATAACCATTGTTGAAAAAGCTATTTTAGATTTCAAAGTTTGGTGAACCAGACTTAACTTTTTCTATTATTTGCTTATTTTTATTTCTTTTCTGTTGTGACAAATTTCCACATATGCAAATTGTTTTGTTTTGTAGCACATTTTTAAATGTAAAATAGAGTAATGTTATAGAAAGCCTAAAAAAGAGACTAACCATTTTTTTTAATTGCTTAATTATAGAGAATCTGCAAACCTTGAAAAAATACTTTTCAATGTTTTGGGTTAACTGTAATCATTTAATTCCTGGGATACACTTTTCCCCTGTCAACTATCCATAAACTACAACCCAGCAACACACATACCTAAACCAACAAAAGATTGCAATATGGAGAGGTGATCTGCCTCTTAAAATTCCATAAGAAAATTGACTTCGCATGTTGTCAGTATTATGTGGCTTATGACTTTTTTCTAATTTAAATTAGGGCTTTTATGTTTACAGTTCAGACCTTCACCAGGTGCAGTGATTGATGGGCGTTGAATGAAATGATAAGACTGACATAATTATTCTACATTACTGTTTTTAATCAAAATTACATTTTTCGAAACTGTTACAATAGAAAGCAATTTTTCTGTCCTGGAGTAACATTTTATATAAAGGAAAACAAGTTATTTTGTAGTAAAAGTAAGATGATGGAAAAAGGGAAGGGGATTAATATTACTGTTGAATTTTGAAGTTCTGTGGCGAAAAGAAGTAGAAAAGAAGGTAGGGCAATAATAATTAGTTAAAATGACAAAAAATTATGTAGTTTTTGCTTTTAAGAATTGGATATATAAATGCATTGGCTTTAATAAGGATCTCTTCTATTTGCCATAGATTGTCCAACTGAAATACAAGCCGAGTTACCCATCAGGTCTCAAGGAGATGGCACTGAACGTTGTCTAAAGAAACCTTTGTGCACCAAATCTTCTTCGTAGTCAGCTACTCCCTCTCTCTCCTCCCTCCCTCCCTTCCTCCCTGTCTCTCTCTCTCTCTCTTTCTTTTCTTTCTCTCTCTTCTCAGCAGATGTTATTTTTGCTACATTTGCTGTTTTAACCTGTCAGTTAAAAAATAATTACTATGTCAGTATGGCTGGCGGCTCATATAGGAAAAATATGCTGTCTCTTAATCAAAGGTGATTACAGTTTTTTCCTGTCTATAAATGTGCTTGTTGTGTAACGAGAATGCATTAGTCTCAGCCTGATGTACGAAATGAAAGGCAGTAAGAAGCAGCACCATTGTTATCACTCCAGGCGTGTCTAATGAATCGTGTTTCCATGTTCTCTCGGTCACGCCGAAGAGTGCCCTCAGCCAGGGCTAAGCCTCCTGTAAAATGCTCTTTAAGATTATTGTAGCAAGAACAGAAATGCTGGATGAGTGGGGGTGGGGAGAGAATGCCAGCGAGACAGCTGCATTTCAAACAGTTACAGCTGCAAGGATTACTCACAGTAATAGCAGTGACAGACAACTGTTTGAGCTTTAGTGTAAAAGGCAATTTGGGGACTTGCCCTGTCAGAATTTTAGTAGCAAGCTGGTGTGTGTGCTTGTGTGTTTGTTTCAAATCAGGTTGTGTCTGAAGAGTGGAAGGAAATATTTTAAATTTTTACTGCTCGATTGTGTCAATGTTGAAATCAATAGTTGAGTCATCTTTATTAAAATCATTTTCCTAGAGAAAGTTTATAAAATGTTTATTTGTAGCATTGATGGATTTAAATGTAAATGTTCTGACTGAATCATATGTCTGGTTTTCCTTCTCAATTTCATTTTATCATGTGATGATCCTTGTTTTAAAAATGTTGATTTTCCTTGTGATTTTTCCTTGTTTAATAAATAGTAGTTGCCTTATTTTAAAATTTTCTTTCAAATATGATGTATGCCTATAAAAGTAGTGCATGTTCATTGAAGAAAGTCTGGAAAATACACAAAAAGGCAAAGAAGAAAATAATTATTACTCCAGCAAAGATAACTGTTAATTTAGATGATTGTCATTTGAGACCCTTATTTTTTATGCATTTTAGAGCATATTATTTAAGAGTATATTAATAGTTTTAAAGAGTAAAACAGTACTACTTATTTAAAAATCTTTGAAAGGAATAGCAAATGGGGCAAATTTGGTTTTTAGAAGTAAGTAGCAGACATTGTGCAAGATTTCTTTTTCAGTGCGCAGCTATTAAAGTAACATTGCAGCCTATTTTCTGTAGCAATTGTCTTTTGAAGGCCTTGTACAATTTATCCAGAAATTTAGTTTTTGGTCTTCAATTTAAAGTTTACTGGCTTTACATGGATTCCTGCAATCCATTGAAATGCTAACTTGGGTCATGTCTCAACTGTTACAATGGTGTATAGAAGCCATCATTAAAATTCTGGTTATCCTGCAACTGGCAGAGAACCCATGCTGTTACAGATTCCTTCGGAAGACATTATACTGTTAAAATTTTGAATCACAATTGTGCTTCTGTCTGCCAAATATTATCAATATTTGTAATCATTTAAAGTAGCAAATAGGTCAAAACATATGGAGCATTTTGATGTCTATCTCCTATCCCTTATTCTTACTTGATTGATGAATTGATATTGGGAAGGTTAAAAATCTATTTCCAACATAGATTTGTTAAGTGATACCAAATATTCTACACCCACAAGCAATTCAAGAAATCAGACCTCAATTGATATAAGTAATAAATCCATTTAGTTATTAATGACTCCAAATATAGATTTTACAAAGCAATTGATGGCAGCATAGCTGTGATCAATCAGTAGTGTTGTATATAATTGGATTTTTGGGGGTGTAATGCTATGTTTCAAAATTAATGTAGCATTATGTTACTTCATTCAGTTTCTGGTAAGTCAATTTTTAAGAAAGCAGATACTTTAAAATCTTTTATATATATATGTATTTATCTTTAAAGTTTTATTTCATTTGATGCCATCCATAACATTAAATTGCTAAATGCTTATTATAATGTCTGCATTAGTATAGTTCTTATGAAATAGGTTTCATAACATAAATATTTTTTTTTTCAAACTACAGAACAGTGTGTTTTATACATGTTGAAGAGGGAGGTTGAAAACAAAGGCAGTGGACAAATTATAAACCCTTGATTCTGAGCCGTGTTATCTTTAGCAGTTTGTCACTGAAATCTAACTGGGAAACAATCTCCTGTTCCGTGTGCCTTGCTTTAATCTGTTTGTATTTCTGGAGTTTGGAGCAAGATTTGATTTTCAGTAATTTTAATGGCTGAATAAGGAGTGCCATCTCTGAACGTGCCCCTCCCCCTCCACTATTTGCCATGGCCAATGTGGTTGCTGAACTCAATGTTCTGGATAATAGGTTTCATTAGTTTTGATGCCTGAGGTAAAAAAGCAGTAGGTGGGAGAAAGAAGTGTTTTTGATGTCTAGACGTTCATTTCAGCTGTTGCTGCAATATGATACATTAAAAGGAAATATGTATCATAGCTCAGAGGAAATATGTATTCTTTGAAAGTAATTCTACTTTTAAACTGTGTAAGGCAGGGTGACCTGAATTCTAAAAGCAGGAGCTTGAATTTCTTCAAGGTTTCATAATCTTTATGCTCCTCCCTCCCCTATTCCGCTCTCCGTCCCTCCATTTTTTTCCCTTCAAGTAAAGTATGTCAGTTTCGTTTGTGGAATTGGAAGGGATATCTTTCCAAGATCTCTGCTGGGAAACACAAAATCATTGAAGTATATGCTGCTTTGATATTTTGCCATATTGACTTTTTTCCTCCTGTACCTTTTATATGGTTTTTCTTTCAAAGAAGCTTATTAATTCTGCAAGGAGCCATGTTTTGCGAAGTTGAAAGAAGTTACATTACAATTTGTGAGGATTTTGAAAAATTATTTGGGCATTAAGCAGTAATTACTGCGATTTAAAATTTTCCTTTATAAAACACTATCTTTTCTGTTTAAAAAAAATTTATATATTAATAGTATTTTTGCAGCTTAAATATTTGATTATGAGGATTGCTATATTAAAAAGGTTGAATAACAGCAATTTAAACAAATTCCGATTATAGCTTTTATAATTTAAGTGAGATAACGTTAGTGCCAAAATAGTTTTTCTTTGTAAAGAGGCAGCTGTGGTAGTACTTAGTGTGATTTTTCTTTCTTAATCTGTCTGTAATATAAACAATAACAGCAGGAGAATACTTTGATTTAGAAGTTCTTTGTTTTGGTTGACTCTTGCCACTCATTTATTGCACACACATTTTAAATTTCTTGGTTCTGTCTCTTCTGAGACCAACAATTTTAGAAAAGTTCTTCCTTTATACATAATTAGATTTATAAATATAGTCTATAGAGATAGTCTTATTGCTGTTTTATATTCTGAAGGAGTTAGTAAGCATTTAAGTTGAAACTTGAAAGATCGAAAGAATTAGAAAAACTTTTTTTTTTTTTTTTTTTTTTTGAGATGGAAACAGTATAATGTGGAGAGATTGTAGGTTTCATAAAGATAGGGCCCAGAACCTGCAGGCCTCCTTTTTCTTCTTAGTCTACTTTGAAAGGGAGGCAGAAAATGAAGTGGTAAAAGCATCTCATCTCATTTATAGAAACTTAGACTAACTGCTCTGCTCTCCCGCTCCCCAAATACTCCCTCGAATTTACCGTGTGCGTGTGTGAGTGAGTGAGAGAGAGAGAGAGAGAGAGAGAGAGAGAGAGAGAGAGAGAGAGAGATTTGTTTAAAAAACGTAAAATGTGGTATTGTTTGACTTTGTCATGGAGTTGTACAGTTAGATTGCAGAAGCAATTGCAATTATGTGTAGCCTTTGAAAAAGTTACTTGCAGATATTTAGAAAACAATAATTTTAGGTCCAAATTTTGGAACCAAAGGGAAATTTAACTTTAGTGTTGAAGGTTGCCGTTATAGCCAGTGCTAAGGATAAGAGACAAGTGAGTGGGTTTGTATAACACTAACCCTGTGGAGAAGTATAATATAGTGGAAAGAGCATGGTGTTAGTTAGAAAATTTGGATTTCGGTCCCATCTGTACCACTAATTCTCTTAACTAGATATAAGGAGATTTTAGATTGAAGCTAATTTCAATGAAATTTGAAATGTGTGTGCACATAATTAGGTCAACTCAATACATTTTTATGAATCTCTGAGAAGTTCTAGTCACTATAGCTATGAAAATAAGTTGTTTCCCCTTGAGTTCAATTAATGGAATAATTAATATCTTTATTATTTTTAAAAGTAGGTACAGAATATACTTGATCCTTTTGGACTGCTGACTGTAGCTAAGATTGACTACAAATTCTTGAACTTACTAGTTTTGTGACCACGGATAAGTTTCTTAAGATTTTTCAAGTGTTGGTTTTCTCATTTACAAAATGGAGATTAGAACAAACTAGCTCTATTGGTTAGAGTTTTAGTTACAAAATAAGAAAAGGAGTTGATTAAAAGAATATTGGTCACTCACACAACTGTTTGGCAGTTTTAGGATCAGCACTGCAGAACTGGTTCGATGAGCAAAACTACTGCTGCCTACCACCAAGCACTAGATTCTATGGTACCTTTGCGACTTTAGCACTGGAAACTTGATTTTGCAGCCTCTATTTCTAGTGCTGACAGAAAGATCTCTCCATCCACTTTCTTTTGTGTCCCTGGATCCAGCATCAAAGATGTGGACCTGGAGCATCCAGTGGGGTTTAGGATATATATCCTTGTCCACACTATCTGAGAGGATGGAAAAGCGAGCCATTGTTTTTAGCTTGCATTAGGGGTACAACGATGCAGGCAGTAGGCAGTTTCCAATGATAAGGAAGAAGCCCAATGCCAGGTGGCCGAAGTGAATGCCAGATGTCCTTTACTGTGTCTCATAGTGTTGTGGTGAGTAATCTCATCTCTCCATTTATATGTAATACTTGGTTCAAAGCTTGGCACATAGAATAAAATAAGAAATATTGTTTTCTGGATAGAAAACCATCTTTGACTATAAATTATTTTATTTTATTGGTATCTTACAATATAAGACATTGTATGTTTGTTAGCTGTTCTATTAAGTATTCAAAGTACTTTTTGCCTCACAGTGGTTTTCACATGTCTGTGTTAGCTTTCTGAGAGCATTTTTAGTTTCTAGCCTGATCCTTGAGACATAACGCAGTTAAGAACTGTTGGCCGGGCGCGGTGGCTCATGCCTGTAATCCTAGCACTCTGGGAGGCCGAGGTGGGTGGATCGCTCAAGGTCAGGAGTTCGAGACCAGCCTGAGCAAGAGTGAGACCCCGTCTCTACTAAAAATAGAAAGAAATTATCTGGACAACTAAAAATATCTATATAGAAAAAATTAGCCAGGCATGGTGGTGCATGCCTGTAGTCCCAGCTACTCGGGAGGCTGAGGCAGGAGGATTGCTTCAGCCCAGGAGTTTGAGGTTGCTGTGAGCTAGGCTGAAGCCACGGCACTCTGGCCCGGGCAACAGACTGAGACTCTGTCTCAAAAAAAAAAAAAAGAACTGTTGGCCAGTTAATGTTGACCAACTATCTGTTATTATTTTCCAAATGCACGTTTGTAGATTTAACTTATTTTGGAATTTTAGAGATTCTTTGAAACATACATTGCTCTTGCATTTCTGGAAATTCTGCACATGGAGTATTAGTTAAGAAATAAAGATAGTCTGATTTATGTTCTTTTTGACAACTAAATTTGCTATTGACAGTAAATTTAAAAGGTCAGCAAATTAGTGCATTATCCTTAAATTCATAGCCTAAATTGATAATATTTACTAGAGTGGTTATAATCCTTGATCACAGTTGTCGACTTACAAATTATTTCTCTAAGTTACTGAATGCTCTCGAATCTTTAGTACAGTATGTTAAGACTTAGGAAATCTAAATGTTTGTATGAAATTGAAACACTCTATACTTTTACAATTACCTCTACTGACTTATAGTTTAAATTTTGCTTAACATATAAGATAATTCATAATTTTCTGTTTTTTTATAAGCTTTAGTGTACCTTCCTTACACAAGGGCTTAATGTAATATGACTTGTTTTAGTGTTACTACTTCCCTGATTTTTATTAATTTGGTGCCTAAACTTTATGTTAATTTATATAATGTAAGGGAAGATGCAAGAATTATCATATAAACTTAATGTTAATTAGGGTAGTTTTTTCAAAATAATTTTCAGCATTTAAATAAAAATGTGTCCTTAAAATGTTTATATTCTGTTGCATTTGCATTATTTACAGTATTTAATATGAAGTACATAATATAACTAATAGCATATTGTGCTGTTGGGAAGAACTACTTTAGCCTGAATTCCCTGTTGAGGAAACGTTATTTTTTGCTTTCAATTATTTATGAATGGAGGTTAACCAAATAAACACCATTATCTTTTGGATAAAAAAAAATCATGTTCTTTGTACGTAAGTTTAGAGTAGAAGTCCTTTTGCTTTACACCGTGTTCTCATTTTTAACACTAAAAATACAAAGAGATCGATAATCAGCATATTCATGATGACTTTGCCCAGGAGTAAAATGAGTTTATGTAAATTATAGCAGTAAAAGATTGTAAGTAAAATTTACTGTGTCTAATAAATAATCATTATTTAGTAAATAATATTCCTCCAAGTTTTGACAGATGTGTTCAGGAATGTAACAACCACCAGATCAAGATGTAGAATGGTTCCATCACCCCTCAAATTTCCTGTGTCCCTGTGATATCAACCCATCTCACCACCCTGGTTCATTTTTATTTTTGAGAAGTAGCCCATTATATGGATGTTTCACTGTTCATTCTTCCCCAGTTAAGGGGCATTTGAATGGTTTTCAGTTTTTGGCATTTATGAATAAAACGACTGTAAACATTTGCTCCAGTTTTTCACGTGAACATAAGTTCTTATTCTACTTGTTATAGACCTAGGAGGGTGTATGGATATAGGTAAAAACAATCTCAATTTCTCCTTCTATACTCACAACACAGAACCCTTCTATAACCACGTCTGGGGATTTTTCCTCATACACCAAGTAAGCAGTTCTGCAGAGGACACCAGCTGTTTGTTCTCTGATTCAATTCAGTTCTGCCACTGTCTACCTGGAGATAGCATCTGATCCCACACATTGAGGGGTTAGTCCCACAAGACTGTCCCCACTTCAAAATGACAGTGGCAAGGGCCTCCAGAACTTCTGACCACCCGGCTATAAATCTGGGGTTACTACCACAGCCTCCTCCTTGGGTTCTATTTGCTAGAGTGGCTCACAGAACTAAGGGGAACACTTTTACTTATGTTTACTAGTTCATTACAAAGGATACAGAGGAACAGCCTGATGGAAGAGATGCATAGGGCAAGGTATATAGAAAGGTATAAGAGCTTCCATGGCTTCTCTGGGTGCACCACCCTCCAGGAACTTCTCTGTGTCCAGCTATCTGGAAGCTGTCAACTCATTCTTTTTGATTTTTATGGAAGCTTCATCTTACAGCCATGCAAGCCTAATTGATAAATCATTGGCCATTGTTGTTAGGCTGAACCTTGAGCCCCACTCCAGTGTTCAGGGTTGGAGGTGGAGGGTCGGGCGTAGGAACTGAAAGTTCCAACCCTCTTGTATGCTTTGAGCATTTTTTCATGTTATTTGCCATTCATATAGTAGCTTATTTGTTGACCTGTCTGTTCAAATCTTTTGGCAATTTTAAAAACTGGTATTTTTCATAGTGATGAATTTTGAGTTTTTTTCCAAAATAAAAGTAGCATATCCTGAATGCATGTCCTTGTCAGATATGTAACTGTTTATCTCCCATCTGTGGCTTGTCTTTTCCATAGCTTAACATAACTTTTCCATATGTTTCCTAGAGCTGAAGTTCTTCATTTTTATGAAACCCTATTTATCAATTTTTCTGTTATGAATCATGTTTTTGGTGTCGTGTCTAAGAAATCTTTGCCTAACCTAAGCTTACTAAATGTATCTCCTATGTTTTCTTCTAGAAATTTTAGTTTTAGGTTTTGCATTCAGGTTTATGATCCATTTTGAAGTAATACCTTCTACATGGCTTGAGATTCTTTTTTGAAAAGTCTATTCTTCCCCCACTAAATTGCCTTGGCACCTTTGTTGAATTAAAAAAAAAAAAAGGGCCAGGCATGGTGGGTCATGCCTGTAATCCTAGCACTTTGGGAGGCTGAGGTGGGAGGATTGCTTGAGGCCAGGAATTTGAGACCAGCCTGGGCAACCGGCAGGACCCACAAAAAATAAAAAAAATTATGTGTGGTGGTACATACTTGTAGTCCCAGCTACTGGGCAGGAAGATCACTTGAGCCTGGGAGTTGGAGATTGCAGTGAGCTATGATCATGCCACTGCACTCCAGCCTGGGTGACAGAGTGAAACCCTGTCTCAAAAAAATAAATAAACAAACAAAATTAAATAAAAAATTTTAAAGATTAAAAAAAACGACAATATATTTTGGGGTCTGTTTCTGTACTCAGTTCCATTCTATTGATTTATCCTTTCTCCAGTACCATGCTATCTTACCTATACTAGCTTCATAGTAAATCTGGAAATCAGGTGATGTGAGTCCTCCAATTGTATTTTTCTTCCTTTCTTTCTTTATTTTGTTTTTTTAAGAGAGACGGGGGTCTCACTCTGTTGCCCAGGCTGGAATGTTTGTTGATTTACTGTCTTTTTTTTCTATTTCTCTAGCTATATATAACACAAAATGCTTTAGACAAAGAAATTGCTTTGGGAAGATTTGGTAAATTGGGATTAGCCACAAAGGCAGGGAAATAATAGTTACCTGACATAACCAGGAAAAAAAATCCAGGTTTATAATTTTTGAAGAGTCTTACGGAAAAAAAGCCAAGAATGTAAATTACACCTTTTCAAATGCTGTCTGAAGAACATGGGATGCATTTCGATATGTCTATTGGTATGGTAAAAGTATTAAAAGTACCACGTGGATGTGTGTTTTAATGTGTGTTTTAATTCTCTGCCAAAATTTTTTCCTCTGAGTGCTTTTGTCAGGATAATAAGTAAAAGAGAGAGGAAATTTTCTTCTGTAAATGTTTTCATCTTTTCAGTTTTTTGCTATCTTGAATTAAGCTAGTATAATTTATAAGGAAATTAACTATCTTCTCTAGGACGTTTTATATCTGTTTACATATTTATGAAAAGAAAAAATTTTAGGAATGTATGGGGCATTGTCAATCTATTTAACCTCTTCATGTTAGAGTTACTTGTGGCTCCATGTTACAACTTATTTCAAAGGCAAATACAATATTTCCAAAAATGTCAAACATTAATGCAATTGTAAATTCAAGAAATAAATTTGATGTTCTAGTAAGATTTAATTTCCTGACAGTCTCTCTAAAATCATGTCCTTAAAATCCTATCCAGATATTACTTTCAAAAGATATAAAGAAATTTGTGTAATTTTGACACACTTGGAAATATTTTCCTCTTGATTTTTCCTCCAAGAATACATATCATAACCTTGGTATTAATTTGTGACATTTTTGTTACCTTTAAATGGACCTTTAACAAAATTAGTCTTTGTGATAATATTATTAATAGACAGAAGGATTAATCTGAGAACTTCAAGTGATTTTAAACTTGGAAGAAGCGGGTTGGAAAGACCTTTATGGGAGGAGCATTGTAGCACGTCTCATAGTTCAAAGACTTTAAAAGCAAAACACATTACTACTTCCTTTTGTATAACTTTGGGCAAGTATTTAGCTTCCATTCTCTGTTTCAGTGTGAGATTATTTAAGTCATTTAAATTAACTCATTAACTTTGCTTTAGAAAAATGTTTTAAAAGTTTCTTTATTTTTATTTGGATGTCCTTTTTACTGGTTCTTTTTTTTTCTTTTTTCTATTTTTTTTTCAGTTGTGGAAGAAGGACTCTGGGAAAATGGCCTTTCCTATGAATGTAGGACGCTGCTCTTCAAAGCGATCCACAATCTGTTAGAAAGGTAAGAGAAGGAACAGCATGACAGTGGTTTTGAGACACCCAAGCATATTGCTAGATACTTGGAGAGCTTCCTGTAATTTTCAGAAACTCTTCACATAAAAGAGTTTATTGCTAGCATGAAAATTAATTATATAAATCTCTTGTTTTCTTTTTTATTGATATAATTTCAAATTTAGAGAAATTCAGGAATAGTACAAAGAGCTCCTGTATCCCCCTGCCCATCGTGTGTTTTTTTTCTTTTTAATTTATTCCCTGAGCCATTTGTAGGCTCCAGATTGATGATGCTCTTTTTTACCCCTAAGTATTTAGGTGTATATTTCCGAAGGATAAGGATATCCTCTCATATAAGCACAGTACCATTATGAAAATTAGGAAATTTAACATTGATAAAGTGCCATCACCTAATCTGTAGTTCAATTCAGATGTTGTCAGTTGTCCCAATTATACATCCATTATAGCTTAACCTCTTAATATCCAAACCATGATTATACATTATATTTAGTTTTCATGTCTCTTTAATCTAGAGTGGTTCCTTAGCCTTTCATTTTCTTTCTCGACATTGACATTCTGATGAGTTCAAGCCATGTGTTGGCCCCTCAATTTGAGGTAGTTTTCTCATGCTTAAATTTAGGTCGTGGTTTTTAGTAGGAATACCATAGAAGTGGCATTGTATCCTCAGTGTATCATAGCAGGAGGCACATGATGTCAGTGTCCCATTATTAATAATGTTAATGTTTTTGATCACTTGATTGAGATGATATTCCGCTAGGTTTCTCCATTTTAAATTAATACATATTTTGTTAACTGTGATCTTTGTCAGTTCTGCCTTTGTAATTAGTATGGTAATTTGTGGCCAGCTATAATGAGATTGTGTAATTATCCTGTTTCTCATCAAATTTTCACTTATGTGTTTTAACCTCTATTGGTAGTCCTTGCTTAAATCAGTTATTACTATTATGGCTGTAATGGTAATTTTCAAATGCCACCATTTCTTCTGCTTTTGTTAGTTGGCATTTCATTGTAAAGAAGAGCTTTTCATTTTCTCCCATTTTATTTCCTTATTTCCTTATCTTGCTATATAAGTTTAGACTCATGGATTCCTATTTCATTCAGGGGATCATAATTAATTACTATTGTCATTTATTTTGGTGCTTACATTGTTTCACATTTGGCCAGGGCAAGCCCCTTCATGATGGCTCCTGTGTCCTTCTGACATGATTCTATCATTGTTTGAGTACCTCCTTAATTTTTGGCATGACAGTATGTCCTAGGCTCTAAATGGTATTTCGAGGGGAGAAACAGATGAGAAATGATGGGTTAGTTAAGAACTTCCTGAGTCTGTATATAGTGCTTTTAAGTAATCAAAGCTGAAAGGTCATTCTAGTACTATTAAGTTTCTTATTCAAGCTATTGAGTAAGGTGATATCACTACAGTATCACCTCTTAGCTTGAGCTATAGTTGCTAAGTTGTCATCAGTTATTGAGAGACGTTTCCCACCAAATTTCTCCATGTCTTATTCTGAACTTTAGTTTCTAACCCTGTAATTTGGAGTGGACCTAGAGGTCATCTGTTACTAAGGTGTTGTATACATGTAGAAGCATTGATTTGTTTCAGCAGTTCAGGACTCTTAAATATTTGAAATATTTGGTAATTCTCTCTCCCACTGAAAAACAAAACAAAGTCCACACAAACTCACTTCAGGTAAATATGGAAAATTTACTGCTTATATATAATTCTATGTCAGAATAAAGCTCTTATATCTGTACAGTAATTAATGTACCTTTAAACACAATTCTTCTTATATAAACTCTTAAGGTATATATATTTTGAAATCGTAGCTCATTGTGTTTTTATCCCATGTTTTATTCCTATAAGAAAAATATTAATGAATTTGTAGTTGAATTGTATTCTTTTTAGTCTTGTATTTGAAATGGTGGCATGTTTCTTTATGGGAGAAAATTAGAAGAGGAGAAAAACTGGGAGAGGAAGGAAATATAGACAATTTATTCTGGGCTCATGAATTCAGAATTCGTGATGAAAATTGAAGTCCACATCAAGTTGAATTATTATTTATAGAAAATTAGTTGTGACATATATAATAAAGTTTGAGATAGTTCTAAAGAACTTAGGTTAGTCCTTGGTTGGATTTCAGGGTCTGTTACTGGGACAGTTACCCTCCTCAGTAAGCCTTAGTTAACGCTGGATAAATTAAGTATAGGATAGTATGCGCCTGGAGTTTTTATTAAATTATATATATAATGTGTGCTGCATAATGCCTGACATATTGTTAATGTCAGTGATTATTAATTTTGTTCCCATAAATTTATTATTCTGCATACCTTGATTTATATTTTTTAAAATTTTATTAAACTCTAGTCTCAGAATGGTCTATTTGAACCCCTCCTATTGGAGTTAATTTTGAAACAAAAAAGCTTTTCTTTTAGAAAATAATTAATGATCAAGCCCCCTTTGTATAATTTATGTGGATGATTTGAGATTCTTTTGAAAAATTGTAGTAATCCTTTTGTCCTTCAAAATAATAATCTTCCGTTTTCATCAAGCTTTCTGCGAATGAAAATTAACCTGCCTGGGAGGCAGGAAAGCATTTAAAATGGTGGTTGTTAGCTCCTTTTATTCATGGTCAGGAGAGACTGGAAGGGCTAATACATACATACTTGCCTTTTTGTTCTTTCAGTAAGGTTTACTTATGTTTACAACCTACATTTATTGAGATACAGTGTACTATCTTACGGTAGGCAATTTTCTATTATTCTTTTCCACTTCTATTTAGATAACATCAACTTGGTTCTCTACTTTGGACGTTGTGAGCTTCTGGCATGAAAGCCAGAATTTAGGTTACTAAAATAGATCATCAAGGACTGTATCACTTGTAGGGTGCTTGTTCTACCCGAACCATTTTTTCCTGAGTTTGCTTATTAACAAAGCTTGTACAAGTGATTTATTATTTCTGTTTTTTTATGTTTAGGCATAAGGATATGTTTAATTAAAAGGGAATTCCATTTACTACCTTGAGAAGCTCTCACTTGGAGTTAAGCAGGAGTCATATAAATTGATCTTCTTTCCAAAAGGCTGCAGTCGCTAGTATATACAGAATGATGTCACTGCAGTGGCTTATTAAAAATAATTTACTGCAGAAATTAAGGTGACATTGTAAATTTCACACAGAATAATATAATTTCATTTCTTGTTGGTAATGATTGATGCTTAAGTAATATTATATTGATTATTGATACTGTGTAGAATATTTTAAATTCTAAGGTAATATGACTTCAAATATTTTCATCTTGCATTTACTGATTTCGCCTATAACTCTTCAAAATTTGTCTACGCTATATTGTATATATCTAGCCAGGGTCATCTGTCCATTAAAAAAACCCAAAAACCAAAAAAAAAAAAGAAAGAAAAAGAAAAATTCACTGCTACCCACTTAAGAACATTTTCCATAAAGGTAACAGAACACTATATTTGGCTTTAATTTTATGTATCTTTCCAGGTGCACACATTTCTAGAAGTCCTTTTCTTCACTGCCTTCAGAGACAGGAGGTATTTTGGGTCTTAGCTCTGCCAGTTAACTACTTATATGACTTAGCTTGGGGAACCCCTGTTCCTTTACCTGTAACATAGTGAAGGGTATGGCTCAGTACAGTACCTTTCTCAATATAAGGAGCCAATAAGTGGTTAATTGTTGTTAATGTTAGTGAAAAGTATTGAAAATATTATTTTCAGAGTTAGAGATCACATTAAAAGTCAGTCTATTTAACCAACTAATTATGGAATCCCATTCTATAATATCTTTTTTTATGTGGTCATCTCTTTTTTCTTTGAGTACTTCTGGTTATGTGAACACAGATTCCCAAAGGAGTTCTTTTTATCTTGAGAGAGTGCTCCGTGTTAGAAAGTCTGTCTTACACTGAGCAGAAATCTGTCTTCCTGTAACTTTCGTTTCTTTATGTTAATTCTGTTCATGGGATCATATATAATTCATTTAATCCTACTTCCATTAGGTGGCCTGTTTGATATTTTGGCCTCCCTGAGCTTTTTCTTTCCTTGTTTGTGTTTCTTAACACATGATATTGAATTCTTCACCTTCCCTTGCCAGCCTTCCATACATCCCTCTAGTCAGTCCCATTCTCTTCATTTTGATTGCCACTGGCCTCCTTTAAGATGTCACAAATGTTTCATGAAGTACTGCAGAGGCCTTTTTCTTCAGTCAGGTTAGGCTCAGTTATGCTGCAGTAACAAAGACCTGAAAGATCCTCCTAGCTCATAGCAATAAAGGTTTATTTCTTGCTTATGTCCATTGTGAGTCACTGACTGCAGTACTATATGTCCTCTTCCCTACAGAACTCATGCTGGCAGGGCAGCCCTGTCTAAGACTTGCTGGTCTCTTAGTAGAGAGCAAAGAACGATGGCAGAACACATGGTAGCCCCTTGACACTCTGTTCAGAAGTGTTAATGCCATTTCTGCTCACATTTCATTGGTCAAGACATTCACCACCTAGCTTAAAGTCAAATGTATGATAAATACCATCTTTTAGTAGGGAGATACCATAGTCACATGGCCAAGCTTGATGTCAGTGGGAGAGGGAGAGATAGTATGTATTTGGGAAAAGAATACATCTGCTGTACCTCTTAATTGAAGTGTTTCCCCCTGCTAAATGCTGTATCCTTCAAACAGCTGCCAGTTATGTTACTGAAACACAGATAGGTTTCTGAAACACAAGTCTGGATGTATTTATACATGTTTTTTTAAACTTTGAGTCATATTAGCTTCTTTTGGTATTTTCTTCATTTGTAATTTCTTAGTCAGAATTTCAGTATCCGGCTGGGCGTGGTGGTTTACGCCTGTAATCCCAGCATGTTGGGAGACCCAGGAGGGAGGGTTGCTTGAGGCCAGGAGTTCGACACTAGCCTGAGCAACTTAGTGAGACCCTGTCTCTACAAAAAAGTAAAAGATTAGCCAGATGTGGTGGTGTATGCCTGTAGTCCTAGCTACTTGGAACGCTGAGGTGGGGGGATCGCTTAAGCCTAGGAGTTTGAGATTGCAGTGAGCTATGATGATGCCACTGCAGTCTAGCCCAGGAGACAGAGCGAGACCCTGTCTCAAAAACAGAGAAGAATTTCAGTATCTGAGACAATTTAGCCATTCTAACTTTTATAGTTTTAGTTCATGCAGTCAATATTATTTTTCTCTCTTTTGAAAGAGTAAGTGTGCTTCCTATTTTCTTAATGATCGATTATCTTTTTTTGTTTTTGACAAAATGCCCAGAATGATAAAATACCATTAATTTAGTTTTTATTTACATAGAATCTCTGCTAATTTCCCCCTTCCCTCTCATGTGCTTCCTAATAATGCAGTAGTTCAGATTATTCTTCATGAGTTTTTTCAATTTAAGGAAATTTTCTTTTGTATTTATAATGAACTTCTCAAAGGTTACACTTTGTATTTTAAGTTTAGATTGTCTCACACTCCTAATTAATGGAAAAATACTTTGGCTGTTAAAAGATTATAGAAAACAAAAACCTGCCATCGTTTTTGGGAGTTTTTTCATCTATTTTTAATATTGCAGACTTAATGGCTATTACTCTCACATTATAGTTGGTATAAGTTTTGATAATATACTGTATCTTTTTAACCTAACTCTATCAAAATGAAGTAAAATATTGGATTGAAAAGGTTTTGAAAAAGCCAGGAAATGTGTGCAATTCAAAAACCTCGAGGTTTTATTATTGCTTCAGTGATTTGTATCACATTTGGGACTTAGGAAAATCTTGCTTTTGTAGCTTTGTAGAAATACTTAAAATGTCTGACATAATGCTGTCAAATTGGCATTATGTATCGTATACATAATGATATATTATGTATACGATAAGAATTTAAAATTTAATTATAATTCTCAAGTTTTTAGAATGAAAAACACAAGTTAATTTTGATAGAAAGCTAATTTTTTCCCTAAAATGCAAATCATTGCTTTGCAAACAACAGAAGATTACATGGATCTTTTGAAGCTGTTATGTTTTATCATGTCCATGCTTACTTAGGGAGACTTTAATCGGTGGGTATTTGACATTTGTAAAACATAATGGCTCTTCAGAGTAGTTTACTGATGCTACTTTGCTAATGGGTTGTCAGCATATTCACCCCGTGGTGGTTGATAATACAGCTGTAAAATTGCCTTTGACCCAGAGCTTCTTGGTTTGCCAAGAGCTGGTATTTAGAGTTAAGATATTTTATTTTGAAAAGTACAGTGAAAATAATGTGGAGAAAATTAGAATTATAATTATGGTAACATCGACATTGTATTTGTCTATTCCTAGCTTTCAATGTGTTGGGGAATTATGATCCAATAAAGGTGATTGTCAAAGAGCAAATTAGCAATGTTCTTGGATGTAGTGATTAAAGGATTTCAAAATAATAAATATATTCACTAGAGTATGGTGGTAGGTACAGCCCTAGTTGAAGAAATGGTGATATAACATTGCAACATTGAGTGTCTTTGGGCATGTGATAACAGGACCAAGAAATGAATAATCAATAAATTCCTATGGAATCAGGTTGCATTTGTTGTATTGAGAGCCATATGACATGACACAGAAACAGGCACAGACACACACATACGACCTGGTTTTATTTTCATTTTTCAGCAGCTGTTTCTTTTTTTTCTTGAAACAGTGATTTTTGGGAGGTGGTAGGGGGTTGGGAAGAGAAATAATTTCCTAGTACCATTGCTGAAAGAACGTTCTATAAATCTGGCATCATATGGTAATCTTGCAAGATAAGTTACAGTTTACTACTTTACAGAATTATGCCATTTCTTAATAGTGAAGTAATTTTGAAAATCTCAATAATAATGTCTGGGGTTGCTGAGTAGACAGGCAGGGTTAACTGATAGTCTTACCACTATTTATGATGTTGATTGGAAACAATTTTTGGCAGGTGTAGTGTATCTTCTAGGTTTATTTGTTTGTGAAGTTCAATATAAATTTTATCCCTCAAAAATAATAAAGGTTGATAAAATGTAAAGAAGGAAATTATTTCTGATATAATTTTTATATCTTAGAATTATCTCTCTTTAAAAGATTTGCAGGGCACATTTTCTCAGGACCTCTTGAGGTCATCTGCTCTAGGCCATCAGTCACACACATTTGTCTCAGAATAAACTTCTTTAAATTAAAAAAAAAGATTTGCTTAATTATGTTCTTCAAATATAATTAAAGCATTTGAGCAGCAGTGCTAGTCTTACTAAACATTTTTTTAGCACCTGTGTGAGTCCCTGTGTGTTGAGTATCTACTAAGATTTTAATCTACAGTGGTATGGTCTACAAAGAAGTGAAATACATAGATTTTTTTCCCCCTTAAACACCGAGTGTGTCATTGATGAGAATACATACACAGAAGAAAATTCAAATAATAGTACAAGTGGTTATAAATAAGAAGACTAACATTACATTATGAATAGGAAAATACGTCTTGGCATTCATTTCTCAGATATTTATTGAGCACCTACCAATATAGAGCAGAATATAAAGTATATTACATAATGGGCACTTAAATATTTGCTGAATATTGTCAGTGAATAAGAAAGCACTATCTCTGCCCCCAAGACCTCATAGTTTTGTAGGGGAAGAAAGTCAGAGAATTGAATTGTTCTAAGTCAGTGTACATGGTACAGTACTGTGCAGGCTTGATCTGGGCCAGAAAAGATGAATACAGGTTAAACTGGAGGAGGAGGAATGGAACGGGGTGAGGAAGGGATCCAGCCAAAGCAGGGTTTGCAGGGATCAGTGGTGGCATGGAGGACAGAAATGCATAGCTAGGATATGCTTCAGGGAGTTCCCCAGCCCAGTGTGATTGTGTGCAGTGTTTTGCTCTTCCATGCATTTTTCTGGGGAAAGAATTTATAACGGCTTTCATTAAATGTTTTGGTGTTTTTTTTTTTTTTTTTTTTTTTTTTTTTTACTGTGGATTCATAACCCCAAAATGATTGAGAACCAAGGACTTGGAGCCTTAATATAGTGTGCTGTTGAGTCAGCATACTCCCATGTACCAGGTCAGGTGTTAGAACCGTCTTTCTTAGCAAAGACACACCTCCTCCTCTTTCGTTTCTTCCCATAACCAGTTGGAAATACTTTCTGTACTGCCTAACCTTGGAGGGACTGTGTATGTATCCCCCCGGCCTCCATCCTAGTACTTACAAAATCGACTACTTCATCTAACGCAATTGTGTTGTCATGTTTTCCTTTCATTGTGTAGGAAATCACTGATCAGATAGGAATGATTAGCAACTGAAAAATCTCATAAGTCATTTATGAGTCTTATTTGGAAACAGATGGTTTCAGATTGAAGGATCAGTAGTTTCCGAGGCCGTTTTGTGTATTAGTGATAACAACCTTTTGTTGACATTGCCTGACAAAGAAATATGATCTGTAGTAGGAACTCCAGGAGATACATTCATATAGAGAGGTAGACTCTCAGGTAGCATTTTCATTAGCCTTTTGCCTTTTGCTTGTCTTCGAATGGGCCTGGCCGTGCATTGCTCCTCCACCTTGTAGACCTTGTTTGTTTTTTTCTGAAAATCAGCAGATACAATTTGTGACTTGTACTTCGTAGAAGTGCAAGGGTTTTGAAACAAACATATACACATTGCCCTCTTTAGTCACACATATTTATCTTCTTTTCTTTTATATTATATTCTCTAAATCCTTGTATTTTTCTTTGTATACACTGTAAATTGATGTTTTCTCTGTTTTTGAATAAATGATTCTTTTGAATTCTGACCCTCAAGGCATATATGACAAAATGAATATGTTTTTTAAAAATGGTATTTATTAAGTGAGGATGTGTGTCACTAGAAGACAATGTTAGTGTTTGATGTGATTCCATGCTTGTTATATACCTTATTTGCCTTCATTCTTAGCATCATCAATTTTAAGATGCACCTTCAATTTAATAACAGCTTTTGGAGAATAAAGAAACCCTATTGGCCAAGTGTGGTGGCTCACACCTGTAATCCTAGCACTTTGGGGAGGCCGAGGTAGAAGGCTTGCTAGAGGCCAGGAGTTCATAGAGCAACATAGTGAGTCCCCATCTCTACCAAAAATAGACAAATTAGCTGGGTGTGGTGATACACTCCCATAGTCCCAGCTACTCATGAGGCTGAGGAAGGCAGATTGCTCGAGCCCATGAGTTTGAGGTTGCAGTGAGCTAGGATGCCACCACTGCACTCTAGCCTGGTTAACAGGCTTAAAAAAAAAAGAAACACTATCATGAATTAAATAAACACATCATGTACAAGGTGCATTCGGATTTAAGAAATAAGGAAATAATTGAGGGAACGTGACAGCATGAGAGTTGGTATATGGTAGTAGTTAAATGTCCTGGCTCTGTGATCAGATATACTTGGGCTTGACTGCAGCTCTGCTGTCGATTAGCTGTGTGACCTTGGCTCGGTGACATTCTCAGTGTGCCTGAGCTGCTTCGTCTATAAAATGGGCATTGTAATACTCATCTCTTATCGTTATTACTAGAGTTAAATGAGATAGTGTGCCTGGCAATCAAACAAGGTAGTGGTAATAGTGATTCTAGTAGTAATTATTGATAGTATTATTGGAGGAGGAACTTGGTATCAAACTCTGTAGAGTTTTTAGTGGAAATATCTATTTGTATGTAGTCTAGCTAAAAAATTAAGTCTCTTAGCTAGTGAATAAACTGTGGAGATATTTTTCCAGTTTTGCTTCTTCAGTACTTTCTCCTTGGGTGGGTGTTCCATGCTTCCTGTTCTGAATGCAATGGAGTCACATAGTCTTTAATCCGAAAAATCGTGTGTGTTTTTTTTTTTAAATTTATAAGCTTTAGAAAACAGATTGGGTTACTTTGAAAATGATTTTCTTCATTGTGAAGAAGGAAGGTTGTAGTATAAATTCATTTTCAAAGTAAAACCAGTTGAAGCCAGTGACTTTTAGATGCAGCAGTGTTCTAAATTGACTTTGCCCAAAGGGAGTTACATTGTGGCCAGCAGAAACTATTGCCATTTACTAACCCATCTAACCTATAGTGAGTTGGGTGAGGGCTTGAATTGTTTCTATCTTCCTTGATAGTGTGGAAATTACACAGACAAAAGCCTCATGCAAAATTGCCTGAATATTGAATAAAGAATTGCTATAGAGCTTTTACTGGTAGGTAGCACCTTGTATAGAAGAATTACATCCAGTATTCTGATAGCTTTTCTTACAAAATATGTATCATTTTATTGAATCATGTTAGAGATTACTATATTTCATCAATTCCAAAATGCACATTCCCCCCACATTTTTATGTTTTTAAAATCAGGGATACTTCTTACAATCCATGGCATCTCACAATCGGCCATATGGCGGTTGAGATATAGTTGTCATTTTCTGCACCTGCGTTACACAGTTATAACTTGGTCATCACTGTATCATTGTCATTTCTGTTGAATTGTGTGCATTACTGGTATTGCATGAGTTGGTATTGCATGAGTTGGGTTTGATTGCCATTTAACATGGGTTTGATTGCCATTTAACAAGAGAGTACCCCATGATTTGACATTGAAACACAACATACACAAACAGCATGGAAACAGAAGCAGGGCACAATTTAGATATGAATAAAGCAAATACTCATTATTGAAGTCATGACTGCAATTCCTTGTGTTCTTGCAAAGCCTTAACCAAGTGCTGTACCATGCCTACAAAAGGAGAATACCTAAGTGGCTGAAGCTGTGTTATGTTTTTGTTATTGAGGTCCTTTGCTAAAGGATTGCCTGTCACATGCCAAGCAAAAAAAAAAAAAAAAAAAGCCAGCATTAAAACTTGCAAGATGGGCATCAGTGGCTTAGAAGAATATGTCTGAGATACTTTAAGAAATGCCATATTCCTAACATTCTTGATGATGCAAAAATTGAAGTTATGCAGAAGTGTGGTTTGATTTGAAGTAATTCTGAAGCGTAAGATGTTTTAAGAATACTTCTATCTATTTTATATTATTTTTTGACATTTTTTACATGGGCATAAAAATCAGTGCCCAAAGTCAAAAAGTTTTTTCAATAAGTATAATGTAAAAATTTTAAGTGATAAAACATTTTGACAGTTTACTTGTTGGCGTCTTTATTTTCAGTGGTGTATTTCATCTGGGATTATTGATTCAGTGACTTGCTAATTTGTTATTGAAACTGTAAAAGTAATTCTCAATGTAATTATTGTAGGTGCCTGATGGATAAGAACTTCGTTAGGATTGGGAAATGGTTTGTCCGTCCCTATGAAAAGGATGAAAAGCCAGTCAACAAAAGGTGAGTTTTGAGGATATGCTTGGCTGTTTGATTTCTTTTGTTTTGTGGGTGGGGGAAGCAGCTCATTTATTTTCTAATAATGTTAGTAGCTTAGATGTACTAAAATAGATTGCTGGATCCCAGTGTGATTAAATGCTGTATTATTAAGTTTATGTTGAATAGTAAAAATTAGAAAGGTGACTGCCAGTATACTCGTGTCCAAACCACTTATTGCCATACTATTTGAATTCAGATATTGTTTTGTTATTTTCATTATGTTTCCTCATCTTTCTTCCTTTCAGTGTTAAGTGGCATAACTTTAAAAATAGCCAAGTAAATTAAAATGGTGACAGTAGAATTGATTGATGCCCCTTAAAGTAGGTTGACACATCCTTGACTGTTGTAAAACCAGGATTGCAAATTACTTCTCTAAACAATTCTAAATTCTAAACTTTTAGCCTTCATTTCTATGTGTGAGTTTAAATGCAGTCCTTGGTACTAGAAAAGCGTGGAGTTTTAGACCAGTTAAACCAGAATCAGAAAGCAAATCTCTCATAATCTAATATTTATCTCGCCTACTTCTGAACATAGCATAGTTGGAATCGTAAGTTGATGGTGATTATTTCATTTTTGAAGAGCGAGGTACACAATATTGGTTGTATTTTACTATCAGTGTACTTGCCCTAAGCTAGTAGTCCCAGCTAATGGGTACAGATTAGAGCTTTTGAACCCTTATATAGTAGTTTTAAGATTAGGCCTTTTCTGTTTGTGAGAATTTCAGCTGTCAACTCCTGCCCCCTTTGGAACCTTTAGTCTTTTACCTTTTAGTTCCTACCAGAGATTTAATTAGTAGTCTTCTTCCAACCTGTCTGCCTTAAATCTTTAATGAAGTGGTTGTGGAAGCTCCTCATTAACTAAACTTAATTTATGAAAATTTGTATTTTTTTTTTCTTTTTTTCAAATCAGATAAGTTAGGGACTGGCAGTTTTCTTTGCCAAAGCACCATGGAATTCTTTGAAATATTTTCTCTTTTTAGTGCATTTAAAATCATTTAAGATTTATAAAAACTTAAATAGAACTTAGGTATTATGTACATCACATTCTACCTGAAGAGGATAATAATGCCTTTAGAAAGGTAGCAATGTACATGGGTGTGTAAAAGTGTGATTCTGTTTACAGATACTTTGAACAATGGAGCGGAATTTTTTTCTTTTATATATATTGATTTGGCCTAACTAATGAATACGTTCCATGGATTTTTATTTTATTTTATTTTTTATTTTTATAGATTTAGGGAGTACAAGTACAGTTTTGTTATTTGGATATATTGCGTAGCAGTGAAGTCTGGGCTTTTAGTGTACCCGTCACCCAAATGGTGTTCATTGTACCCATTAGTAATTTTTTATTCCACACCCACCTTCCACCCTCCTACCTTCTCACCCTTCTGAGTTTCCAATGTCTATTATTCCAGGGTTTTAATTTTTAATCTTAGCATTTTCCTTAAATTTATACAGGACTTAGATTTTCTGAGTGGTTAAAGGTTTGGCTTTTATGTTTATGAATCTACATGGTTAAATATGGAGTGCCTTAGCACAGTGACCTTCTGTCCTGTTCCTACTATGCCTCTCCATGCTTAGCATCTATTCTCATAGCTGGTCACAAGTGAATTGACTGAGCCCTTCATGAAACTTTTTTGATCATCAGGTATAGGTGTTTGTGTGATGCTTTGACAGCCACTTAGAGATGAAGAGGAAATGTAGAAATAAAATAGGAATTGAAGGAGTAGTATGTTAACAGTAAAAATAACATTAAAAAGTCAAATGTAGTTATCAGTCTATTTTATATGGGGTTCGTCTATCTTTATACTTTGTTTAGATTCCAAAAGTCTTCATAACTTTAGCAAGCTGGGTGTAAATAATACAAGTGTAAAATATTTGAATATTTGATTTCATGTAAATGAGAGGCTGCTGATCTTTGAGCAATGTAACTGAATTAATTTTAAACTTTATATTTATGATTGAATGTAGAACTTTGTTTTCTTGTAGTGCAGGAATGTGTCAGGGGTTCAGAAACAATATTTCAGAAGAGGTTTTTAACAATCAGATAAATCTAAACCAAAGATGAATTTAAAAAATTGACATTTGGTATAGTAAAACTTCATTAGGTGTGACGACTTCTTCCCCTGTTATTCTCTGATTGGAAAACAGAGCTTCTAGTTGGATATTGAATTAGGATCTCAGTTGTCAAGTCTGAGATGGACAGTTTTAGATGGACAGAGTGATGCTGTGGAGCAGGGCGTTTACAATTAGAAAACATTTGGGTTCACGTCCCATTTCTCTCCTTGCAAGTTTGATTTTGGGCAAGTTTTTTGGTTTCTTTAAACTTAACTTTTCTTGCTTATTACTGTTATTTAGATGGAAATGTGATTGCTATCTTAGAGGGTTATTGTGAAGATTAGATGAGATCATTTATATGGTACTTAATAATTTAGTTGAGAAAAAGTAGAAATGAATTTTTCTTAACTTTAATTATTTTTGTACATATCATTTTAGTGATCAATGAAGATTTGTTGCCCAGTGCTAAACAAATAGATTGTACAAATTATTTAGAAACGTTCTTGTTTTGATGCCAGTGGATACAGATAAGAAATATAAAGAATGTAATGCTAGCATATAGATACTTTTGTTCAATAGATCAAAAATGTAACTTACCACACTGCATATTTTAGGTACCTAAAATAATTCTAATAGTTGTGACAAGAATATTGATAAATGGGTTCTATGTATTAGATTAATAGTGTATGATTTCTTGTGCTATAATTTCTTTATTGATAGCAAATGAAATCATTTGTGGACAATAAAAGAGTTCTTAATGTTTAATATGACATGATATTCAGGATAATTCTAAAAATATTATAAACCTATTATATAACATATTCAATTTATATATATTTGACTAGGTAGGTTAAAAAAGGTAATAGAAATTTATGCAATATTAGTTTTTTTTCTATATTGACTTCTTTTGTTATTCCTGTCCTTGGGATGATAATAAGTAGGAAAGAAAACTTTGGCTTTGTCCTCAAGAGTTTTGACAATTAAAATCAAATATACAAAATTTCTGGCTTCTGAGGTCTATGTTGAACTTGAAAAAACCTTTGCATCCAGAATATGCTTTGAAACAAACCAGTGAAAAATAAATTCTGTTAAAATCATTTAGAAATTTTTCTGATCATGGAAGTCCTTCCTTTTGGGAAGTATTTGTTTTCTAATTTATCTCAATTTTAGTCCATATTTTATTACTACAGAATTTGAAATCTGTACACATTAGTCTTTTAATGCCAATTTGAGCAAAATAGTTGTTGCCCCAAATAACAGTTTGGACCTTTTATCTTTTCTGGTATCAGGTATACAGAAACTAAGTAACACAAATAACAACTTGCTAGTCCATTTTCTGAATTAATTTGCTATTGCTTACTCATAGGCAAACCTGCCTTGCTCTTGGGTGATGCTCCAAAGAGCTTCACATATTTTCAAATATTCTAGTTACTTTTATATATTCTGATAGCGTGCGCGCACACACGCACACACTTTGGAAGTATTTTATTTTGGCTATGCTTTGTGTTGTTTCATCTGGATATTTTCTCTTCTCTTAAGCTTGGAATTAGTTGTTTAATTTCTTTATTCTGTTCATATACTACCTAATATACATTTTCAAGAAATGTACATACCTTTTATGTTTAATAGCAAAGCATGCATTTTGTGTAATAAGATATTACCTCATACCAGAAATGTTTTGCTGTAGGAGAATATGTTTTAGCATTGTAAAACTCGTCTTCCCTCTCCCTGTCTTCATCCTCTCCTTTCTCTCCACCCCTCACTCTTCTCCCCACTCTCCTCTTTCTCCCCAAACTCTGTTACAGCCCAGTGATCGGTGTCACTTCCCTTCTAGAGTAGGCAGGGAAGGGATCCCTAGTCTAGAGGGTGAGCAGCCACCTTCAGTGTGAAAGGAAAAGGGATCTCTTCCTAGTAATAAGATTCGTAGCTATACTTTTTTTAGGTTTTGTCATAAATTTACTTTGAACATAAAGTGGCTAATATAGAACCTACCATGGTTATTGTTTAATGGTGGTGGCTATTTGCCTTTAATAGTGAAAGTGGTAACAGTAATATTTAGAAAAAAAATAAGGATAAAGACTTTTTTAATGATTGTGCTGATTTCTTATACCAGAGGAAGCTTGCTATTCAGACATTTAAGTCAACTTTTATATACAAGATTTGCATTAAAAAAGGTATATATTTCTACTATAAATCTTTCTAAATAATGATAATACAAGAAATGTCATATTGCATTTTATCCCTAAAATATTGAAATGGGCTATTTTCTAATTTAAAGAACTTCTCTTTCTTAAATATTTGAAATCACCTTAATTCTGGTGTGAATTTTGAAATATGACATACTAGCATTGTCATTCTGTTGCCAACCTTTTATGGAGTCAAAGGAGAACAATTTTGAGAGGGTATAATGTATGTTACAATAATTAGAACACTTATTTAGTGTATGTAGACTGTTAAAGGATATTACAAAAATAAAGCTTTTGAGTATTGTTCTTAGAAATTAGTAGATTTATCTCTGACAACCTGCCAATAGACTGTGGCTAACATGCTTTATTTAGGATTTTATTAATAGTTGTGTAAGGTTGAAGTCTAATTGCTTTATATTTATGGCTAAAGAATATCATGGAAAGCTCTGAGTGCTAAGATGAAATGTTCACTTCTTACGTAACTGTGGAACTGCCTCCCTGTTAGAATGTTCATGTCTGGTCTGTTACTGTAGTCTTCTGCCTGTCTGTGTCTTCTGACTTCTAATCACTCTGCCCTTGTATGTACTTTTGTTAGACTACTTTTGGAGAAGCACTCTCTGACACAAGAACATAATGTGGTGTCAGGTGTGTTTAGGATGTTGCATCTGGCATTTCTGCCCCCCAGCAGAAGCCTTTTTGTCCAGCCAGAGTTGTCCTCCACAATTGCTAGTGTAGTCTAAACTCATTTCCCATTTGTTCATGTTTTTTTGTTCCCACCCTCTCCAGCAATTAAAGTTAACTTTGATGTCTCTTCTTTGAGCTGCTCCCCTGAGGCATCTTTTCTAGCTGTTTCTTCTGGCATTTTACCTCTAAAACTGTCAATGGCATATTTATACTGCTATTCTTATGTTGTGTGTGTGTGTGTGTTATGTGTATATTTAATTTTAGTCTTCTCTTGAATTTGTACTGTGGAAGATAAGAATTTAGTCTCCTTCCTCCTGTGAACTAAAATAAAATTTTAAGGCCCCCAGCTGACTGAATGGCCCCCCCTCTTGGTCAAGGGTAGCTCCCCCCAATAAAAAACAAAACAAAACAAAACAACCTTAAAGCTGAGTTGCCGGCCATGAGGAGAAGGGAGGTCGGACACGCCTAGATATGCCCTGTCCCTTTTTTTGGAATTATTCTTTGTAGCAATAAGATAAAAAATCATTAACAAGCCTAAGGCCATGTAAGACAAAGATTAAACCACACCTGCAGGTCATCAATTTACTTAACAGCTTAACAAAGTCTTGGTATATGTCTGGTGGCTTGTCTCTGATTAACAGACTTCTTAACTTAAAACATTCCAATCTTTTAGACAAAATTTCATTTCTTTTTTTTTTGTTGTTGTTTTTTTTTTTTTTTTTTTTTTTTTTTTTTTTTTTTTTTTTTTTTTTTTTTTTTTTTTTTTTTTTTTTTTTTTTTTTTTTTTTTTTTTTTTTTTTTGAGACAGAGTCTCGCTTTGTTGCCCGGGCTAGAGTGAGTGCCGTGGCGTCAGCCTAGCTCACAGCAACCTCAAACTCCTGGGCTCAAGCAATCCTTCTGCCTCAGCCTCCCGAGTAGCTGGGACTACAGGCATGCGCCACCATGCCGGCTAATTTTTTCTCTCTCTATGTATTTTTAGTTGTCCAGATCATTTCTTTCTATTTTTTTAGTAGAGACAGGGTCTCACTCTTGCTCAGGCTGGTCTCGAACTCCTGACCTTGAGCGATCCACCCGCCTTGGCCTCCTAGAGTGCTAGGATTACAGGCGTGAGCCACCGCGCCTGGCCCCAAAACTTCATTTCTTTAACCAATTACAAATCAGAGAATCTTTAAACCTACCTATAACCTGTAATCCTCCTGCTTCAAAATGTCCTACCTTTTTGGGCCAAACCAACATGATGCCTTCTGTGTATTGATTTATGACTTAACGTGTAATTCCTGTCTCCCTATATATATAAAACCAAACTGTAACCCAACCATGGCAAGAACATTTGCCTCAAGTCTTCTTGGGTATGGCTCTCCAGGCCATCGTCACACATATTTGGCACAGAATAAACCAATTTAAATTATTTTACAGTTTGGATTCTTTTCCATTGACATTCTTTTCCCCATTTCTACATTATTCCTAAATTGAATTTTGAAAACAGAGTCATTTATTTTTGTCTCCAGTGTACATCATAATTTTACCTTTTATTCTACTCAGAATCTATAATTCCCAGCACAAAGGGTATCACATGTTGGATTGAACTGAATGGAACTTACTTTTTCTTTGTAAATCTATTTAGTGTGCCCTAGGATCAAAATGGAGAATGGGATGTGAAAAGTCATGTGACATAAAATAAAATATTGAGTATGTTATTAAAACAAAAACATTCTCTTCATCGTTCTTATATTGATGTTAAATGATGATCCTTTAAAATATTTATATTTTATAAATGGGTTAAAATCTTTGATTCTTGTGATTACTGGTTGTGCATTTTTTTTTAAAATCAGCATTATTATGGAGTGGTTTGTTCAAGTTTGAGCAATTGGGCTCTTTGTGATGATTACTTTAGTTCAAGTATTCCTTAGTAAAAAGCATACATTACCCTATTGGATTTTGTCCCTTGTGTTGCTGGACCTGAATTGCAATTCTTGTAGTAGAAACTGCCTCAACACATTTTAAGATCTTAAACATGCCTCATGGAAAGTAGGAGGCCTTTGTAATTGGTTGCATGCAGAAGAGCCTAGAGGGAACATTGTTGGGCAACATTTGAGGGATAATTACGTACTTCTGAAATTGAGTGGTATTGTTTACATAGTGTTAACTGGTATTGAGAATGTAAGAAAACAAAGGGATATCTTAGTATATATAATTGAAGACAGTTGGCTAAAGTATTTTTATGTTAGCGGAGATTAAAAAAAATGACTACATATAGGAGGTACATTTTACTGAAAGAAAATCGGGCTGTTGGCTGGAGAATTTTGGGGTTTGTCTCAGTGATTTAAAACATTAAATCATTTTCAGTGTAGCATGCCATCTCTCTACCTTTATTTCTCATTCATAATTTAAAAATCTAGAATTAAACTTTAAGAATGGCTCACCTCTTTCAAATAACTTTCTTCCATAATATTTCTGGGCCCTAATTTCACTGTTGAAAAGAAACATGAAACTAGAGTTTCTTAGTGACAGAACAATATCTATGATATCTCTTAACAATACGTAAAAATAGAAACATTGGGATTATATACTTTTGCCTTTTTAGCTTTATCCCTGCAGCCCTCCATTTACCCATTCTCTATAAGCTTGTAGTACTGGCATCAACATGAGTATGATCAAGTATTAAATGGAATATGTACTGTCTTGTATTATTCCTTGATCATGTTAAGCATCTTTTGTGGGTTCAAAAAGTAAGTTACCAAAGGACACAATTTTAATACTGACAAGGCCCCTTCTTTCCCCTCCACCCTTAGAAACACAGGGTGCTAGAAATACTCAGTAAAATCTTGATAAAACGCGTAAGTATATTTCAAACTAGAGGATTCTTCAGTTGAGGAATCTTACTGGTACGTTTGACCGTGGCTCAGTGTTTGAAGTATAATACAGGGTGTGTTCTGCAGATGGTGAAGTACCACAGATTCTGTACCTGTGCTTCGATTTGCTGCAAAATTCAAACATTCCACGTTTCACATCTCTTTTAATTCCTCAGGGGTACGTCACTGAGTGGTTTTCATTTGGGATATTGGTACCTTACATATTTGCTCTCCTTTAACTAAGAAGGAATGCAGTATTACCTACAACTCTTTTGAACAAGTCAGATATTTTCAGAAACAGCTGAAGTTACAGAAGGGCCAGACTGGAGCTGAGGCTCAGGTGACACCAGATACGGGGGAGGCAGACGAACAGGGGCTGGTTATCCTGCTCTATTGTAAGTATTCAGAATTATAAGTCTTGAGCTCAGTAATTAGGACTTTTTATATGTGTAACATTTTCAGGAAAGTGATGGCACATATGCATTATTATGAGTTTTACTGGTGCCATCAGTAAAATGCCATCGTTTACCAATAGACTGCTTCTTTGTAAATAAAAGACAGAAGTTTAGAACTTCATTATAACTCCCCTTCTAATTGTGCTTGGTATGCATACTCAAACTGGTCTGCTTACCATGTGCTGTGTGTTTCTGCTCCTGTGCTCTTGTCTTTTCTAAACCCTGAGTAAGAATAATGATAAAGGTAATAATGATTATGTCCACTTTGTACAGGTGGTTTTAAGGATTAAATGAGATAATGTAAATGACTAGACAAGTCTTTTAAAGCCTGTTTTATAAGTTTTTTCTAGGATCTCATAGCACTTTATACACTGTTTTATGAATCAAACCTATCAACTTTTCAAAATTAAGTGATCATAATTTGGGAATAACATCATGTATTATTTTGTTTTTCTTCTTTTTAATATTTTGATATTGTTTATGTAGATTTAAGTCCTATATTGTCTAAACCATTCATTAAAGCAGATGATAGAACTTCCATAAAATTCACTCCCTTGGACCAAGTATTTCCATAGGTTTGATTTTGGTCTTAGATACATATGTGGTTATAAAGAGGCCTTTTGACTGTTAAGGACTCACTGCAAGTTAGTCTGATTTGGATATTTCACATGTAAGAGGGAATTCTAAGTAATGTGGAGCCAAGTGTCTTTAGTAGTAAAATGAGTTATCTACCCTGGGTAATAAAGGAGGCGGCATAGGCGGAAGGTAACCCATACAGAAGTGGATCCATTGGTCAGAATTATCAGATGAGGAAGAAGCAAGTTCCTTACAAACCACCAACACTTCCAGAATTTTCTTCTCATTTGTGGAGGGGTGTCATTCAACATATGTATAAACATATTTACTCATTTGCTTTTTACTTTACTTTTTTCTTCCTACTCATTCCTCATAAAGATACCAATAAAAGGTGAAAGTTTTTCCCATTCTTTTTCCTTCTCAGGCACATTTGTCACTTCTGTAGCTTGAAGTTAAAAAAATGTTTGACATGGAGTGAAAAATTTTGGAAAAATAAGTGGGAGATTGAGAGTAAAACAAATTATCTGTATTTTTAGTTTACTGGCATAGTCTGGCATTAAAAGGTACTGATTATACAAATGTAGCCATTTGTTCTTTTGTCCTCAGCCCTCTGTTTAATGAATGGTTCAAAGTGTTTCCTTACAGGAAATTTAATGCTGTGTCACTCATTCATGTTTTAAAGCTTTCATTAATAGTGCTTTTTTTTTTTTTTTAAAGAATGTGTTCATAAATCATCCCAAACATTTAAAAGAATCTGTTGTGTATTTTTATGATTACAAAAGTATTGAATATATTTATTAAACATTAGAAAATATAGAAAACCACATAGACTTATGAGAGTTTAATTACATTCTAACACTAAGATATATTCATTATTTTAACACAGGAGTATATATGGAGTCGTTTTTGATACTTATTATTATTATACATACATTAGCTCAAAGTGTTTGGTAATTAGTGAAATCTTTAAAACTTGGGCCAGACGAAGTGGTTCATGCCTGTAATCTTAGCATTTTGGGAGGCCAAGGCGAAAGGATCACTTGAGGCCTGGAGTTCCAAACCAGCTTAAGCAACATAGGGAGTACCACATCTCTACAAAAAAAACAGAAAAATTAGCTGGGCTGGTGGTGCACAATTGTAGTCCCAGCTACTTGGGAGGCTAAGGAAGGTAGATCGCTTGAGCTTTTGAAGCCAGTGCACTCCAGCCTGGGCGAGACCCCATCTCAATCAATCAATCAGTAAAATTTGGCTTTTAAAATTAGAATTATTTCTAGATAAACTGGAAAAGGACAATATCAGCACAGTAAAGTACTATTTACAGAAAAGGAAAATCAGGATTCTAATGCAAATATAAAAGAAATAATTGTCAAACATTTTAATACCTCAATTAGTGAGGGAGCAGGTATGATGTTAAAACCAATTCAAAGAGTAATTTATAAAAGAATATTAGGATAAAATTGCTGAGTTAGATAGAAAACTGGCTACCATCCATTTCAACAAATGATGTACGTACTGTATTGAAACAATAAAATTTATTTTATTTTTAAGTAACACTAATTGTTTTTTAATACGGTATTTGTGCCTGTTGAGCACTGCACAACTTCTCAAACCATAGAATCAGATTGGACATCACTACTCTCATTTTCTGTCCACATTCATTTTACTTTGTATCCCCGCGAGCACTGAAAAACCGGTTTCACGAAGATTTAACTTTATTGGAGGAAATGTAGTGCAGTCTGATACTGAAACTGAACTACCTCGAGCTAGTAATGTGCATGTTCTCTGACAGATGTTGCTTTGTTTCCTTCAAAAATTTAAAATATGTCACAACACCCCTGTGAATTTGCTACAGTGTCTTGGTGTGTTTGGTGCGTAGTTTGGGAACCTAGGGGCTAGATAATCCTCAGGTGGACCTTTCTCCTTGTGTGACTTTGAAAGGACAAGCTGTCCTCCTTTTGTCTTATTTCAAACTTTTGAATAAAATTTCTTAACAAGTACTCTGGGGAGGCTGTAATTAGAATTGTCATATTTCTTTCCTTAAACTGTTTGGTGGGTGGTGGTAGTGTCACTGATTGTCCTTGTATGCTCTCTGTTCTGTTTACCCAAGCTCTGCCAAGTATACAGAGAAGGTCGGCCCCTGGTGCCCCGATTATTCTGGTCAGCTAGTTGATCATGCCACTGTGATGCACTCAAGCTATAATACAGCATATTCTTGAAACACCTGTAGATATTGAGGACCTCGGGGAGCTTTTGTTTATGTGGGTTATATTTATCAATATTTATTGTAAAATATTAAAACAGAAAAGTTAATTTGTCTGCTTTTAAAAATAATCCACTGTATGTGGGTTTTTTTAAACCTATTTTTTAAAACTGAAAATGACTCTTTTCTTAAAAAAAGATACTTAGAAGGGTGGGTGGCACTGTTTCTGCAAATCTCTTTCAGGTCTGGCTTATAGGAAAACATCTGTGTTGTAGTCTGTTGTGACATCACAAATCACGTAGCCTCCGGAAAACTCCCTTGCACACTTGGAGAAAGAGTGAAAAAGATAAACAGTGTCTTAATGTTATTCTGGAGTAGTTTTGACTTTTTGCCTGCTTTGAGTGGAGCTTTACATACATTCTTAACAGAATTTCCATATAGATGTTTTTGTGTATATTTTACTCTTAGCCGGGGGTAGGTAAACTGTAAAGGGCTAGATAATAAATATTTTTGGCTTTGTGGGGCACTTGGTCTTTGTCAAAAGTTGTCAAGTCTGGCATTGTGCTGTGAAAGCTGCCATAGACCATATGTAGGCAAATGGGCCTAGGTGGTTCCAAAGAAGCTTTATTTACAAGAAATAGGTAGCAGAATGGAATTGACCTTGGATCCATAGTTTGTTGACCACTGTTCTTAAGAGGGAAGATGATGTCCAGACAGGTTAGGTGATCAGCTGAGAGCCACACATCTGCAGAGTGGGGGATCCTGTACTCAAATCTAGGACTTTCTAGTTTTACAACCACTATTTTTCTCAGTTCTTCATATTGCCATCACTAATAGGTTACTGATTATAAATTAGATGTAGAAGTGACTATTGATTATAAATAAATTGTTAAAATAATTTATCTCTTTACAAAGTTGTATAATGGCTAGCATTTAGAATCTCCCTGGTTGCTCGAGAAATGAATGGATGAATGTTTGAATCTTTATCATAGTAAATCATATACATGGGTAAAATAACTTTACAAAGTCTCACCAAAGAATTTAGTATTATTAGAAAGATAACACATAAACACTTAAAGCAATTAGAGGTAAGACACTGTATATAATTACTATCTTGGTCTGTAACATAGGTAATAAGAAGTAAAGGTGAAAACAGGGAGATAATGATGTGGGCTCTAGTGAAGAGGAAAGATTTATAAAGTGAGTTTTGAACAACCTGTAAGGTTTGGGTGGTTTGGGGTGGAATCATGAAGAGGAAAGTAGCATTAACAAAGACATCTCGCCATGGTGTCTCAAGGAAAGACTAGGCTGATGAGAGGTGAAAGCGCATGCTTAGTAGCCATGAAAGATAAGAAAAGGTTATACTAATGGTAGTACTCTTTGAGTGATCGGGAGAGTAGCATAGATATTTTTTATGTTCATTTCTGTTCTGCCCCTGAGCCCAAGTTGTATAAAAGATGGTGAATTGCTGTCCAGGGTCAGTTTATGACTGAAGTCATGAACTTGGTAAGTCGTGAAGTTACTTATATTAATACTAAGAAATGCCTGCAGACTGTCTAGATGTGCATTTATGGTACACAGTTGAGCTGCTACTGAACTTTGCTCATAGGCACTATACTGCCTTATGTTGCAGTGATAGGTTAGATACTGTGGTGAATGAATATGGACAAAGAGTATGTGCTTTGGGAATCCAAAGCATGGAGTATCAATATAACAAGTTTAGAACCATGATAATGTTCTAAAAAGATGGAGCTTAGATTAATTATGATAATTCATGAGGATAGAGACTAATATTGTTCTAGTAATGACTGCAAAATTAGATTAGTTGCTTGTTAGAATTTAAGAATTACATAATTCCAGAGCCACATATAAGCATTGTCTTGAGACTTAAAGATAACAAAAAGAACCTTAAAAAAACCCTCAAAAAACCAAGCCTTCTTTTGAGGGCTCAGTTCAAACTTGTCACTACATTATGGTAATTCATGTATAATTTTTCCCATTCTCTTGACTCCTTGCTTCTGAAGAATTTATTAATATGCTTTGGGACTGTTTTCAATTTTATATTGTCTTATTTTGTCTCCTGCCAAGGATTTTAGTATTTACAATCTGTAGGCTCCTATGTCTCATGTTAATTTTTTGTGACTAGAGCATATCTCACATTATTGCAGTTGAGAAGCACCTAAACCCTGTGATAGCATGTTTCTTTACGGTGCTTTCTGGTGCCACCATGGTGTCTCTCTGGATGAATCTAATCGGTTGGCATCTATTATACTTCATACTTTAAGGGAAGGCACTTGCAGAAAGGAAGTCCGTTACCTGGAGTCCACAGTATAGGTTTGGATGTGGACAGAATAACAAATTGAAATGGTAGGATAAAAAGCAACAAAGTTAGAGATGTTCAGTAGCACAGTGCAAGTTGGAAGGAAAGGGAACTAATATTTGTAAGTTAGGACTAGACTTTATTGAGATACTGTGTGTAATGCTTTAGATAAATTATTTCTAGTCTTCATTCATTACATACTTGGAGCTTTGTGTTATTTTCTTTAGTTTTATAGCTAAGGAAATGTAGTCCAAGAGAATTGTATTACACAGATCTGGTAAGTGCCAGAGCTAAGAACGCATTTTAAAGGAGGACGGCAAGATGTTTATGTGATCTACTTGTACAGTATTTTGTGTGTTATCCCTCACAACAGCCCTTTGAAATTAAGTGGTAGTACTAGTGATATTCCTAATTTTAGTTAAAATTGAGAGACAGAGGGTCAAGTAACCTGTCCAAGGTTACACTGCTGAGGGGCTGCAAGAACAATCTGATCATAAGGCTGCCACACTTAATCTTAGCAAAGAAATAATATGTACTGTGTTCCCCAAAAAATGAAAAAGAAAGAAAAAGATAAAATGTGGAGGCTTAATATTAAGAGTGAAATAATTAAAGAAGAAACAAACAAAAAATAGTAGTGGTTTACTTTTTAGCTTCTGGGCTAGAAAGTGTGACTGCAAACAATGGAAAAACTATTCGTGCAGACAGGACACAAAGAGAAGACTGCGGAGATTACAGCCTTCTAGGCTTTAAAGGAGATTCCTAACCATGTTTTTCTTTTATGAACCTGGCTTGCACAATAAAACTCCAGGCAGGGTATTTAAATGCATATTTAGGAAGAAGAAAGAGGTTCCTATCCTTGCACATTCTCTCTGTTAATGGGCTGTGGTCTGAGCACTTGCCCTCAGGGGCTAAGCTAGATGCTGCTCTGTCAGGATCTCCCTTGTGTAGTCACATGGTCTGTGTCTTCCTCTAGAGCCGTCAAACTGAAAATCTTCAGTGTAATCAAGTATCTCCAATCAATTAGAATCAATTTGAATCTTTGGGTCAAAGGAACAGAAAACAGGGTTACGGAGTGGTGAGGCTTTCTGTTCGCCTCTTCAAGGTTTGCCAGTATTCAGCGACTGGTGCTTAGTAGTAAATTAAAAGATATGATTTGCTTTGGAGGACAGATACATTTATTAGTCACATTTAGGCAAACTTAAGAGTTATGGAGGAAACTATTATTTTTTCTTCTTTTATTCATCTTACCTATTATTCGAGGTGTAAGAAAAGGAGTATTCTCTTAAAACTCAAAAATTGGGCATGTTTTAAGTGCTAAAGAAGACTTCAAGTTTTAATATTTAACAATATATTTTATGTAAGGGATGTGGATTGAGGAGAAAACTACAGTAGAGATATGCATTAATGATAAATTATGAGAAAGCTGTTTTGATAACCACATGACCCTGCTATTAGTCACATAAAGCTGGAAAGAAAAATGCTATAATGCACCTTATTTTTCTCTGATACAGGGTGAATGTTAAGCTGAAAAGAGTAATTTCAGGGATCCAGATCCATCATTAGGAAGATCAATAACTGAATTAGTATTTAGAGAAAGAAAGTATGACCCATTAAGCAGTTAGGAAACAGGGCAATATCCTAGCTCCTCCAGCAGAGGTATAATTTCTGTGATTGAGAAGATTTTTAAAATTTAATTGCTTTACGTGTTTGGAAAGTGTTCTAATAAAACAGTTCAGGCCAAGGGCTAACCGTATATTTATTTACCTTCCTCAGTAGTAGATTTTGGGTTTTCACCAAGTTTATCTTTTATCTCTTCTTCCTTTTTCTGTAGCAAATTAAACATTTCCAGAACTCCCAGATTTTTTTTTTTTTGCTGTCGATTAAATTATTTTTATTATAAGGAAATTAACTTGCATGCGCTTTTACATTTGTTTAGTTCCTGGTGTTCTTTGAGTGTCTGATGAATGCACTGAATGATTGAATAGTAACTGAAGACCAGTTAATATAAAATTGAGGCCAGTGGGATGATGACGCAGTAGGCAGTCTTACTTTCATAAGATAGCTAGAATGCTGGAACTCAGACAGACTTCCCAAGGTCAGAGAGCTAGACAGAGCCAGACTAGAAATCTTTCCTTTCCTAGAAGTGTACTTTTTGCTTTATTACATTGCCCTCCATGGTTTAAGTGGGGTTTTTTTTTTTTAAATTAGGGCTTTAAAAAAATTACAAAAGTAATGCTTGCCCATGAAAGAATTAGGCAGTTTAGAAGGCTACAGGTGAGAAACAAAAGTCCATCTCTTTAACTTCTGCCCTGTGTCCCATTCACCAGAGATATTCAGTGAATGGTCTCTGATGTATTCTTTGGGAAGATAAGAATCTTCTCAAAAATACTGTATCGGTACATAAGTAATTTTACTTAAAATCTACCATAAAATTAAGCAAAATCAAACATGTTATTTTAATCCAAATTCCTAGTCTCCAACTGTGGAGTTTCAAACTACTCAATGCCACTTTTTAACAAACGAATCTATTTTGTTACTGGAGTTGGAAAACCCCATGAGTTAAGACAGCCAGTCCCTTCACTTTATAAATAAGAGGTTAAGTGATTTGTATAAAGCTCCACAATATTTAATTCTACTAAGTGGTTCCAGTGCTCAGATTTCTGTTCTTCACACTAACCTGTACTGCCTCTCGGTTCATTTCTTAGGCTTACAAGTGAACTGTGTACCATAAACAGGCGTGTTGCATGTGTGTACTAAAAAAGTGTCTTTACGAGATTGATTCCCCGATGAACTAATATCCAGTACATATCAGGTACTCTAATGTTTGGACTAAGATTATTAAAACTAATTCTTGACCATAGTTTATCAGGGAAACTAGGGAGGGAGTTGGACTAGCTAGATCATTTTTAAGGACCTTTCCCACAGTAAATGTCTATGATTTCAGTTTCTTGCTGGCATCAGAGAATCCGAGGATCAAGCTTTATCTTTAGATTTAAAAAGCGATTGTGCTCGGTGGCCGGTCCTGACTATATTTCCCAGCAAGCTTGAGTCCACTTGTGTACTGCATTGTTTGGGACACTCTAGTGTCGGGTTTCCCATTAATTCTTTTCTCTAGTTGCTTATTCCAATTAAAGGAAAATTTTACCAATGTGGAAAGTTGCAAAGTGGAGCAAGGGTTGCTTAGGCAACATCTAGTGTCAATAAAACTCCAGCCTCACACATTTCAGATCAGATCATAACTCCTGTTCCATAAATTCAGTGAGCTAATTTATAGTTTATAATTATGTGGACTAATTATAAGCCCATAGTTCCTCTCATACCAGGATGGTATGGCTGGAAATGGACGTATAGAGTAGAAAGGGAGTTCAAGTGGTGGTGCCGGTGGTGGTGCAGTAGGGGACGAAGCATGGCTCATGTAAAATAATGTTGGCTGGCCCAGACTGGGTGTAAGTCTGCCCGTCACCGTAACGTAAAATATAATGTAGTGTGCTAAACAGTTATGGGTACACAGACGTACAAAGTTTATGGGAAGTCCGAGATTTTATAAAATTCATCTAAGGACTTCTTGTTTTGTTTCATCACTATTTATGTAATACGATGAAAATATTCCTTCGGGTTTAACTGTAGTTGAAAACAGGGCATAAAATGTCCTTAATAAGAGTGTCTGCAGAATGAAACCCTGCTTGCAAATCAAGGAATTTGCTTTGAAAACCATTTAACTATATAATAATAACCAGTGCTAACTTGATTAACATTAAATAAAATAAGGTGTAGAAGCTGAAAACTTTTTCAAGTTAAATTGCCTGAGGTGTAAAGGAACCATTTCCCCAGCCTGATTCTGAATACTGAATTACTACAGTATTGGAGTGCTGTTACTAATCTGATTGATTCAAGCTCGCTGATTTATGGATTCAAAATGACAATAAAAGATATTTAAGAGGATCATTTTAAACACTAAATATTAATTGTTACTACTTTAGAACATTGAAAGATACAGAAATAGTCTTTTATCTGCCCCTGTAAATTAGAGTAAAATAAAATAATATTTAATCAGCCCTTAGATTTGATGGTAGAAAACCAGAAACATTCTATAACAGTATCAGTGTTTGCTAATTAAACACTGTTTGAGGAGAGGGGAGAAGGGGCAATTTACTTGATCACTTTGTGTCACTACAGTATTTTCCTTGCCTTTTGTTGGCTGATATGAGGCTTGGATTTTGAGGTTTGCCTTTGGGGAGCCAATTAATGTTAATATAATATACTGAAAGTATAGATGCCTTTTGAATAGGTATTCAGCTAAATAGTATTGGTTCTGCCTGAAAGTTCATTTTCATAAGAGGGCGCTATACTTAGAGGAACAAAAGTTGCTTTTTGTTCCAATTCGTTAGCATATCTGGAACCAAGCTTAAACATGTTATGCTTGGGTGATGCCTATTGAGTGATTTGGCCTTATCTGTACTGTAGAAAAGAATGAATTTTAATTCTAAGGTTTGTCATTAGTTAGTAATCACTTTTTAAACATATGACTATCATTTTATCAGATTTGTTTAAAGTGTTTTAAAAAACATTTTAGTTGCATTCAGTTAATCAATTTTCTGACTGAACTTAGTTTACATTAAGCGTAAGAAGTGGAGAAAAGTGTTCATTATTTAAAAATAATTTCAAGTGGAGTTAATGTCTCGCCTATTTGCAGCACATTTCTTTCTTGAAGTACCTTGACAATAATTATTATGGTTCATGAAATTTCATCTGTTTCCAAAATTGAAAGAAAAAAGGTATCATTATCTGAAAATTTAACGTTTCAAGCTACATTGAAAAATAAAGATGATAGTGAATTACTGATGATTGTTATTGTCTTCTCTATACCCTAATATTTTTCAATTTTCTGTAATGAACTTGTATTACTTTATTAATTAGAAAAAATACTGATTTTTTTTAAAAAAGAAGACAATAAATTTAATTCTCTTCTGAATCTTTATATTAAAATACACTCGAATTTTTTTTAAGAATTAGTACCTTTAATTTATAATTTAAATTGAGTATAAAATATTGATAGGACCAAAATATAAACTGCTAATTATTTGTAAGATTCATTTAACAATGTTAAGAGAAAATCAAGGTTCTCAGTGCTTGGTATGTTATATTATGCTCAGTATATTAACATAAAATAGTATGTGAATGATTCCTTCTCGGTTCCTAAAGTGGTAGTATTAATTTGTTTCTTTAGAGATTTCTGTACCATGTAAATTTAATCTAGATGTATTGGTGTGTTTTATGTGTCGTCTTAATCAGCATTGTGGCCCCAGACTATCTTTGAGGGCCACTGCATGCTTTTGTATATTAGGCTGGGCACTATGTAGCTTATCATAATCCTCCTCATTATGTTAGGTGCCAGGTAAGTGCTTTAGATATTTTGAGAGGCATCTTAGTGTGGCGCTGAAGAGTGTGAACCTTGAGGCCAGACTGCATGGATTCAAATCCTGGTTTTGCCACTTAGTATCTTGGGGAAGTAGAAGTTATTTCATGTCCTCTATTTTAGTTTATCTATAAAAGAGAGAAAATTATTGTCCATATTTCATAGGATTATTTTGAGGATGAAATGAGTTAATATTAAAAAGTTCTTAGAAGAGTGCTTGACCTACTTTGTAAGTGTCTATCTGCTAATTAATCAAATAAACATCTCATTTAAGCCTTTAGCATTATCTTCCATTTCTACTCCTATCTCTGACTTATGGTTTTATGGACTGTTGTAGGGAGAGGATGCCCAAATCAGATGAGATGGAGCGTCTGTATTCCTTGGGCCTCAAGGTTTTTGTCAGTCGCCTTTGAGGAGGGAGTGCCCTCATGATTCTCATGACTAGGTCATGACATTAGTGCTGCGTTCTCTTGAATACCTTGGCTCTTACATCCAGTTCACTCCAGGTTACAGTCAGGGCTCTCAAGTTGTGAACATCTTTTGTTGTGAATCACTATGAGTACATAAAGGGTGATGCCAATGGTAGCATATAGTTGTACATAACAATAATAGGCAGGTATTATTTTAGGTTAGAATCTTAACAGTTTCAGGGAGAATACAGAGTTGAGTCCTTAAAATGTAAATTAAGAGTTCAATTGTAAAACACTGACATTTGGAAAACAGATGTGGAAAGACAATTCAAGATGGTAGACAGAAGGCCCAGCATGGTGGCTCACAACTGTAATCCTAGCACTTTGGGAGGCCGAGGTGGGAAGATCGCTTGAGGCCAGGAGTTCCAGACCAGCCTGAGCAACAGAGTGAGACCCTGCCTCTAAAATAAAAAATTAGCTCTACGTGGTGGCGTGTATCTGTACTCCAAGCTACTTGGGAGGCTGAGGCAGGAGGATCCCTTGACCCCAGGAGTTCGAGGTTGCAGTGAGCTATGACAACATGATGACACCACTGTACCCTACCTTGCACAGCAGAGTGAAACTCTGTCTCAAAGAAAAAAGAAAAAAGATAGTAGATAGAATTCAGATTTCTTATTGTGATAATAGGTGTTTCCAATCCTGGGGGAATAAACCAAGGCAGCAGGAGTCAGATAACAAAATTATAGGCCAGTGATTCTGCTGTACTGTTTACCACAAGCATTGTCAGGAGTTTGCCATTCACATTTGGGTTTATTTCAAAGCTAGAATTCTTTTTTTTTTTTTTGAGACAGAGTCTGACTGTCTTGCCTGGGGCGAGTGCCGTGGCGTCAGCCTAGCTCACAGCAACCTCAAACTCCTGGGCTCAAGCAATCCTTCTGCCTCAGCCTCCCGAGTAGCTGGGACTACGGGCATGTGCCACCATGCCCGGTTAATTTTTTTCTATATATATTTTTAGCTGTCCAATTAATTTCTTTCTATTTTTGGTAGAGACGGGGTCTCGCTCTTGCTCAGGCTGGTCTCGAACTCCTGAGCTCAGAACAATCCGCCTGCCTTGGCCTCCCAGAGTGCTAGGATTACAGGCGTGAGCCACCGCGCCCGGCCTCAAAGCTAGAATTCTTTACTTGATTGTTTTGGAATCCCTAAACAATATATCAGAAGCGTTTGTGCTTGAGAAATGTGTTTCATAAATGAGAGTTAGCAAATACAGTCTTATAGATCAGATTATCAATAAATTCTTAATTTAAACTGTTTGTTTTAGAAGCACTTGTTAAGAAAACTGTGTCCTGTTAAAATGAACATTGCTGTTTTACTGATTCTATGGCCTTGTGTTGTTAATAGTGTGCTTTGTTGTCCCATTAGTATGTCAGACACATCTGAGGCCTATTACGGCAGACACAGAGAACTTTCTAGTGGTAGATTAAAAAAAGGACTCCACCACCCTGAACCCCATGTTAAATAAAGAGGCCGGTATGTTCCTTGTTGATGCATTTCCTATATTTATCTTCACTCAGGTCTTTAGGCAGAAATGGACTTTGGTGTGAGGGTTCATACCATAAGTGTCTGTTAGTAATTGTGGTATCTAAAAGTGGCTTGAGTGAATAAGACTGGTTGAAGTCAAATACTTTCTCATATCATCTTTCCGTATAGCACTTGGATAACCTAATGTAATTTAACATATGAAATATATTTCCATGAATGATCCCTTTGTTGCCCTTTATTCAGTCTTGCTTTTTTTTTTTTTAAAGAGACTGGGTCCTGCTTGCTCTGTCACCCAGGCTGGGATGCAGTGGCACAGTCATAGCTCACTGCAGCCTTGAACTCCTGGGTTCAAGTGATCCTCCTGCCTCAGCATCCCAAGTAGCTGGGACTACAGGTACAAGTCGCCGTGCCTGGCTAATTTTTCCATTCTTTTAGAGATGGAGTGTCTCTGTTGCTCAGGCTAGTCTTGAACTCCTGACCTCAAGCAGTCCTCCCAGCCTCAGTTTCCCCAGTTTCGGGGATTACAGGCATGGGCCACCACGCCCAGCTCTGTCTTGCCGTGTTCTGAGCATTGGCTATAAGCTTCATATATGCTTAACTCCATTCCCCATTTTAATCCTGTTAGGTAAGAATTGTTATCTCTAGTTTATACATGAGAACACTGAAGTGTCCGGCGTGTTAATAGTGAGTGACATGGATAGCCCAGCTACAAATCCCAGTTGGTCTAACTCTAAAATCTGTGCCCTTCATCCCTGCAGCAGTATTGTTACTCTAATGAATGACTTTGAGGGGGTACTTTATGAGAATTACTTATTTCCTGCTTTTTTCTTTGTCTTGTCAAATTCATCACACATCATGCTATATGATGTGTAATAAATGTAATAGAGGAGATAAGGCATCCACTTGTTCAGTAAGAGTTATTGAAATCTAACATCTACCATTTTCTTTCTTTTATCCCCTTTTCTGATTGAGGATCTCCAAACTGTTTATGCAAAAGAGCTGTTAAAGTGCAAGGAAAAGAATATTAGAAGCTCTGTGTCTGTTTTTTCTCTTCCTTTAAAAACTCCAACTTTGGTATATTTTATAACATACATAATTCATTAATATTAGTCAAGTACCACACTTCATTGGCTCTAAGATGTATTTTGCTCCCCACATTTAACATCTCAAATTATGGTGTTTCTGTTACAGAATTAACATTAGTGTTTTATTCTTTCTTAGTGATTAATAAAATAATAGTGTATCTACAACTGATGATTTCTTAGATTCAATGAAATATAGAGGTACATGGAGAAAATTAGAAAAAATAATATACAAGTATTGTGGGTATGTGCTTTTTATTTCTTTTTTAACTAATAGGAGTATATAATCAAAATGGTTTGTGCAGATTTTATCTCCTCTGCTTAGACTTCCTTGATCTCTTATCATCTTTGTTACCAGATGTACTCTTGCTGATATAAGTGCTATCAAGGGTGTTTTCCTAAGATGTACCACTGTGAACAGTGTTAGAATTGTTGGGGCAGGTAAGCTCCCACCTGATAATCTGCAAAGCTGTCATAGAGAGCTTTGTTGCTTTAGCACTCATTTTTTTTTTTTTTTTTTTGAGACAGGGTCCTGCTCTGTTGCCCAGGCTGCAGCGGAGTGGTGCAGTCATAGCTCTCTGCAACCTTGACCTTCCTGGGCTCAAGTGATCTTCCCACATCAGCCTCCTGAGTCACTGGGACTATAGGCACATGCCACCATCCCTGGCTAATTTTTTTCTTTCTTCTCTTCTCTCTCCCCTTCTTTCTCTCTCTATTTTTTTTTTTTTTTTTTTTTTTTTTTTTGGTGGAGAAAGGGTCTTGCTTTCTTTCCCAGGCTGTTCTTAAACTCCTGGCCACAACTGATCCTCCTACCATAGCCTTCCATGCCTGGGATTATAGGCATCAGCCATTGTGCCTGGCCCTTAATACTCATTTTGATGTTGTGCAAATTTTATTTGGCCTTCAACTCATTGATTCAGTTCTTTGTTGTTTTGGGGACAGAATCATCCTCTGTAACATTTTGACCCTGTTTATCCTCTAAATTCTCCTGAATTAATATTATTAGACCAGTAGGCATTCAAACACTGATTGCTGCTGATCCTTACACTGTAATGTTTTCCCACCTTACAACTTTTTCTCATCTCTTGTTGATTATTTTTAATTGACTGTGTTGTCAGTATGTTTCCATTGTTGCAGGGCTCACTTCATCCTCCAGTTATTTCCACTAACAAAACAGTCATCATTTTCTCATCACCTTCACCTGTTAAAATGATCACTAATTTTATTTCTGTTGGTTGTATATTTTTTATTTGTACCGCTTTGTGTTTGTTAAACATGATAGAATCATCTTATTAATACTCCATAAAAGTAAGTGTGAACCTGGCCAACGGTAGAGGATGAAATAGCGTGTGACCACTCATGCCACGTCTTGGTAGCTTGTAGGGTTGATGTGCTTTTGCTCTAGAGGTTTTTCTTTCTAACTATGAAACTTTGAAAGTCGAAAATTCATTAGTAGGAGTCTTCTCTATTTTGTTACAGATAAAAACTCTTACATGATTTCGTAAGGAGATTCTGTATTTCATTAAAAGTAAAGTTCTTATTTTGTTTATAATCATGGTGTTGCATGATTCTCCTACTTTTTTTTAAATTTTTTTTTTTGAGACAGAGTCTCACTCTGTCGCCCTGGGAAGAGTGCAGTTGTGTCATCATAGCTACAGTATAGAACTGTATAACAAAATTCTCACATAATACTTTAAAATAGCACAATAATGAAGTTAGAATAAAGCAGTTAGTCTTTACAAGAAAATATGACATTTAACAGTGTTCTTCAGGCAAGGTTAATGATGTGAGTTCAGTTTTTTCTCTGAATCCCATGACAGTAAATCATTCATTCTTGCTATTTACCTGTATAAGGCGTGACACAAATGAGTTTTCTTTGTATAGAAAGTAAGTTGTTTTCTTAGATCATAGGCCATGTTAAAGAAATATCATTTTTAGGCTGGGAGCGGTGGCTCATGCCTGTAATCCCAGCACTTTGAGAGATTGAGGCAGTAGGATCACTTGAGGCCAGGAGTTTAAGATGAGCCTGGGCAACATAGCGGAATTCCCATCTGTACCAAGAAGAAAAGAAAAACAAAACAAAACAAAAAACCCCAATTAGCTGGGCATGTTGGTATGCACTCGTAGTCCCAGGTACTCAGGAGGCTGAGGCAGGAGGATCGCTTGAGCCCAGGAATTTGAGGTTGGCAGTGAGCTACAATCCTGTGATCACACCACTGCACTCTAGCCAGGGCAACAAAGCAAGACCCCATCTCTTAAAAAAAAAAAAAGAAAAAAAAATCATTTTTGTTTCTTAGTATTTTTATTGAAAAATATTAATATTCCTCTCAATAAAAACTATTTACCTTTTCTACTTCATGTTTCCAAAGGACACATGCTTTTCACTGTCACTCCCCCTCAGTCCTACTTATATTGAAGAGAATGGAACTGTGTGTGTGATCGAGGCTGACTTAAGGTGGCTTTTACGGGTGCATTTACCTTCTTCTCTTCTATCACGTCTTTCCTACTTGTACATTTACACATGGATTCTACAGAATTGTATGCTTGTACAGCTCCTTCTCACACATGGGAGAGTGCTCCACTTGAGCAGAGAAACTACAACCGATGCACTGTTTTGTTTACTGGAGTTGTCCGGTGCTGCAGTGGAGCAGCTGTCATTGTTTTGCACAGTTCTGTTTTTCCTCCAAAACTGCCTGTGGCAATTTGTACTCATTCTTTATTACCCAAGGGTTTTGCAGATAAAATAATGTATCTGACTACTTAATGGGCTAATGTGATTCCCTTTTCAGAGAAGCAGCAAAGTAGAAGACTTCTTTCACTTTTCCCCTTCGCTGACCATGCAATATTAGGCCTGCTGGGACAGGTTTTTCGATGTGCTGCCAGAATGCAGAAGGAAATTCTACTGTATTCAATCGTATTTTCTTCAGATTCTTATAAACTGTTTGCTCAGATCTGATCAGAAAGAATATTAAATGTTCTACATATAATCTTGCCTTTGAGGGAAATTTATTAATGCGATATCTTATGTTTAACATAATTTTAAAACTGCATCTTCAGGTCATATTGTAAGAAATCAATAAGACATTGTGATGGTGAAAGTGAAGTGGTAAATGCTTTTCTTCATTTTTGCCATTTATGATACTTGGCACGTGTGTGTATATATATGTATTTTAAGAGCATACTACGTATTTAATTTATTTTAAGAGCCTAATACACACACATACACACACACACACACACACACACACACGGTCATGCATCGCATAATGATGTTTCAGTCAACTGCAGACAGCAGATATGATGGTGGTTTCATAACATTATAATGGAGCATATATAGAAACCTGATATATGGCACTTGATATTAGCATTGCAGATAAAGTAGGGGAAATGACTGATATTCAGTAATGGTGCTGGGACATTTGGTTTTCCATATGAAAAAAATTAGGTAAAAAAACATGTATCATCTAGGTTTGTGTAAGTACACTGTATGATGTTCACACAACGATGAAATCATCTAATGATGCATTTCTCAGAATGTATCCACATCTTTAAGTGACACATGACTGTGTGTATATGTACATATATATGCACACACACTCTTTTTTCAAGGAGCCTTATGTACCACACATTGTTCTAGATGCTGTGGATGTAACAGTGGACAAAATTGATGCGGCCCCTGTCCTCACCCCACTTATAGTTAAGTATACTCTACAGCATGGAGATTGGCCAGATGACTGGTGTGTTGAGTCTCAGTGCTATACAAGTGTAAGATGGAAGAGCTGTAAGGTGAGGAATTTGCTCTTTTGGCAGTTTAGGATAGTACAAGGTTCACTTGCTTTGTTGTGTGTTGAAACAGTCTTCCCTGTTTGCCTTTGCCAAAGCAGTCCTCTCTGAGAGACATGCCGAGTGTTAATGAGACCGTGGGAATGCCCTTCTAAGACAGCAACGAAGCTGTTGTTGGAGCCTCTTGCTTTCCTGGTCATGCTTTCTTCCCCAGGCATCTGGGGCACAAGATTCTTTTTTTTTTTTTTTTTTTTTTTTCCAGGCAGGGTCTTGCTCTGTTCCTTAGGCTAGAGTGCAGTGGTGTCACCATAGCTCACTGCAACCTTAAACTCTTGGGGTCAAGTGAGCCTCCTGCCTCAGCCTCCCAAGTAGCTGGGACTACAGGCACGCACCATCATCATGCCTGGCTAATTTTTTTCTATTTATTGTAGAGATGGGGTCTCAATATGTTGCTCAGGCTAATCTCAAACTTCTGGCTTCAAGCAATCCTCCTGCTTTGGCCTCCCAAAGTGCTAGAATTACAGGTGTGAGCCACTGCGCCTGGCCAAGATTCCAAATTTTTTTTAGGAGCAGAGAAACTTTATCAAATTAACCTTTTTCCTTAAGAAATAAGTACAGTCATCCCTCCGTATGTGTGGATTCTGCATCTGTGGATTCAACCAATGGTGGATAGAGAATATTAAAAAGAGAGCATCTGTACTGATCATATACAGACTTTTTTTTTCTTGTCATTATTCCCTAAACAATACAGTGTAACAGCTATTTACATAGCATTTACATTGTTTTCGGTATTATCAGTGATCTTGAGATGATTCATTGTATGCAGGAGGATGTGTGTAGGCTATATGCAAATTCTAGACCATTTTTACAAGGGACTTGAATATCTGTGGATTTTGGTATCTGCAGGAGGGTCCTAGAACCAGTCCCCCATGGATACCAAGGGATGACTATACCATTGTTTATATTTTTGTGTTAGTGATATCACAGCAGTACTGCGGTTAATGATACTAAGTACATAGTAAAATTTTAAAGCTGTATATTTTGATAAATAATTTTTTTCCTTGGGGATGGTGGTGGTTTAAAAAGGCATTTGCCTAATTAGTCTTAGGTGCCTATGATGGCCAATTATCTAGGTCAGTGAGAGTAGTTTCTGAGGTACTTGAAACTAGATTATTAATGCTAGATGGAAGAAGTGGCTTAGATAATCCAAAATACTATTTAATTAAAATGACTCCCCTCCCCACCAACCCCCAAGCCACAGGTGCACTCAATACTCTTAATACAAAAATGTGATCTGTGGGCTCTCTTCAGGGATGCCCAGAGGCTAACACACACCTTGCTGTCACGGATGGGACTAGGTGGGGAAGGAAGTCAGAAATGCTCTAAATTGAAAACTATCAAATAGCCAGATGCTGTGCTAAGGGGCCCAGTGAATGATACAGAGAAGTGCTCCGAGTTCAAAGAAGGGTGAGATTGTTTTGGGCTGCATCCTGTGGATCCTCCAGGAACAATCTTGAACTTATCTTGAGGAATAAAATAGACAATAAGGAGGAAGAGCCAGTATTTTAGAAGAGGGCGGCGAAGGCACAAGAGTATCTCCACTTTAGTATGGGACATTTCGGATACACATTCGATTGGCATAGAGGAAGCAGCTTTCAGGCAGGGGCAGTGTGCCGTTCTGTGAGCCATCTGAGTGAAAACAGCCTTCACTCCAAGCTAAGCCACTCTGTTTTGTTTCCTCCTTCCCTTTTCAAAATATGCTGGAAACACTGTATAAAATTGCCTATGAAGGGGAAGGCAGTATATTTGAAAGAGTTTGAAAACCGCTGGAAGAGAATTGATTCAAGGTATTAGTGTTTGGATGTGACTTTGTAATATTTATACTTTGTAATTTGGATTTTGGAGTGAATTTTCCTTTCTCATGGTTTTTTATTACACTTATATGAATCGTAAGATTTAAGATGTATTCCCAAACTCACATGAGGTAATTTGGAATGTGTGCTCTGATGAATAGATGATTTCATTCTGATTTGTGACAGGGACTGTAATTATGTCCTGAACGTGATCACTTATTTTATCTTGTTTAATGTTATATCTCTAGGAGGTAGGCATTATTTTCTCTATTTTATTACATTTAAAACTAAAATACAGAAAGGTTCATTGACTTTACACAGCTAATAATAAGAAGATGTGAACTCAGTTCTGCCTAATTACATGACCCTATGACATTGCCTTTCTTAGTGCTGAGCAATTGAAAATTTATTGGATACCGTAACATTAGAATAGGCATGTTATTTGCAACTACTATTTATTTGAGAATAAAAAATGCTTCTGGATTAAAATGGTTATGTGGACAATTTTATAAGATGGAATTTAAAACAACAGTTAATTAAAGTTTAGCTTTGAAAATCGGTATCTTGTGACTTGAAAAAAACAAGTTAAATCTCTGTCCCCCCAAATTGCTTTAAAGTTATTTAGAATGTTGTAGTTTTACCAAGTTAGTTTCCTGCAACCTCATGTAGCAGCCTTCACCTTAGTGATTAGCTTGCTTATTGGTGGGGTAGAGAGTAAAAGGAGACACACATGGCCATGTGCCACTGTCTTGAGCTTCTGTTTCTTCTTTTTAAGGATGAAACCGTGGTTTTCTGTCAGAAGTTTCTTCTCATCTCCTGACCTTCATTTCCATTTATATTTGGTAAATTAATAATTCTGCAAAAGTAAAAGCTCCATAAAACAAGTATCATGTATGTGTGTATATGTAAACTTAAGATATGATTGAATCTAGAATTGTCCTCAGTGCAATCTAATAATTTTAATCTACAGTTAAGTTATTATCATCATACATACTGTTGCTTTTAACATCTCAGGCCTTTTATTTCCCCTATTTTTAATATTAAGTAAGCGTATTTAACACAAAATAGCACTTCTCCTGGCCACTTAATCCTGGTCTGAAAAATAAGGTACATGATCATTGTTTTTCTGCCATTTTTATGAATTTTTCAAAATTAAATTTATCTTTAAGAACTTTTGAAGTTAATTAGAAATTTGCCTAGTTGGATTAGAGTTGGCAGCCACTTCATATACTATCAGTGATCCAGAGAATGCTCCAAGTCCAGAGAAGGGTGAGACTGTCCTGGGCCGTGTACTGTGGAGCCTCCAGGAGCGAGCTCGCACTTAGAGTGCACTCCTCTCACGGTAGAGGCAGTTCGTTTGTGAAACTCCATCCCGTAACTCCAACCCTGGAAGGTTTTTTTGCCCCCTAGTTGAGAAAAGACAAAGACTTTCCAAGCATTAGGTAAGGGGGTAATGACAATGATTTATGTTTTGTTTCTTCTATATTTAAATTTATATTATGTACAAAGTAGTAGTGTATAAATCAGTTTTAAATTACAATTTAAAGCCTTTTTGTTGGTTCCTCCTTTATGTTTTTACTCTCTAATCTTTTTCTTCTTTTCTATTACTCTCCCAGTATTAATCAGTTAAATTTAATATATTTTATACTATAAAAATACTTTCATAGGCTGGGCCCTATGGCTCATGCCTGTAATCCTAGCACTTTGGGAGGCTGAAGCAGGGAGGTAGGAGGATTCAGGAGGCAGGTGGATTAGGAGTTAAGACCAGCCTGAGCAACATAGTGAGACCCCGTCTCTAGAAAAAACAAGAAAAATTAGCCAGATGGGGTGGCACATACCTGTAGTTCCTGCTACCTGGGAGGCTGAGGTGGGAGGTTTGCTTGAGCCCAGGATTTTGAGGTTACAATGAGCTGTGATCATGCGATTACACTCTAGCCTGGGCAAGAGAGCAAGACCCTGTCTGAAAAACCCAGAAAACTGTAACAGTATAAAATAATTCTGTGGAGTATGTTTGTTTGGTGGTGGGGGCATTGCCAGTGAAATCAAGCTTGTTTAAGCAGACTTGATGTGCTAATTCTAAACTTCTGTTAAATCTTTAAGCCTATAAATGGTAACCATTATTTCATGTGTCTTTCATAAGCATAACACCTTAATTCTTTGTTAGTAAAGTGTACATATACTTGTACTATATTATCTCTAATGTATTCATATTTTACATTTGTGGTCATGAGTCAATATACTAAAAGATATGAAACACTACTTATATTTTAGAATATTATTTGAGAGGCAGTGGAGGAATATGATAATGTGGTAATATTTGAGACTATGTAAATGCTAAATATAGACATCCATAAACCATTGTTGTGCTGTTATTATTTTATAGTTGACTATTTTTAATTCAACTTCCCCTATTGACTGGTATTCTTTTTCCAGGAACGTTGATTAAGATTAGCAACTTATCTTTGAAAGAAAGGTTTCCCATTATGTCTTTTGATGGCCTTCAAAAAAATATTTTGGTAGGTCATATAAACGGTTAAGAAGTTAGTAGATTAATGTATTGTCTGTTTTCTTTTCCATTATGGATAAAGATTACAAAGTGAAAGGTCTTACTGCCAGTTTATACTGTAGTGTAAGCTTCTTTTTTAGTTTTAATAATCCCAAAATTTATTTCAGTTCTTACATGTATACAGAAATTTAAAAAATCTAAATTGTGATTTATTTGTATAGACATATCTGTACAGACTTATCAGTACAGTAATCATACAGACTTACCTACAGAATATACATATGGACAAAACAGTATTTTGGAGTTTTAGAAGTTTAACATTGCTTAGATTGATGTAAACAAATGGAAGTATTTTTTTGTCTCCTTGTTTACTACTTTAAGTAGAAAATCAGGCCCAGTGCAGTGGCTTATACCTATAATCCTAACACTATGGGAGGATGGCTTGAGGTGAGGAGTTTGAGACCAGCATGAGCAAGAGCAAGACTCTGTCTCTGCCAAAAATAGAAAAAATTAGCTGGGCATGGTGGTGTGTGCCTATAGTCTCAGCTACCTGGGAGGCTGAGGCAGGATGATCTCTTGAGCCCAGGAGTTGGAAGTTGTAAACTATGATGATGCCACTGCGCTCCACTCTACCTGGGGTGACAGAGCAAGGTTCTGTCTCAAAAAAAAGAAAATCAAATGAGCTGAGAAGGATATGTGCCTCAAATGGCATGCAAAATCTTGACATCCTGATTTTCAGTCTGATGCATTTCATTTAGAACTTGTTTTAAACAGGAAATAACCATCAATTTTCAATTTAGGTTTGCTAGCAGATTGCTTTTCTTGATCAGGAAGAAAATATGTTTTATATCTTTTGATTGGCTATAGTTGGATCCTTCTAGTAATTGAAAAGATTTAAACCTTTTTTATTATTTATTTTGCCAGAAATAAGAAAAGTAAATTAACTTTTTGTTGATTGAATCCTTGACTAAGTGATAAAGCTATTTTGGTACATAAGATATTGGATTCTAAAACTTTTAAGTTAAAAATGACATATTTCCATGAACTTAATCCAATTTAACGTCAGACTGTGAAGTTTTATTTGGTGACCACCAGAACGTTAAGAAAAAAAGGTCCTAAGTCTCTTTACTAAATTTAGGTAATTCCATTACCAAATTTTTGAAAAATCCAAGCACATTTCTGACCTCTGAGAATCAATCAGCTTTAATATTTGAGGGAAATGATCATATTTTGCCAGATGGATATAAAGGTATGGAAATTGTCTTTAGGGCTATCTATCTCCATGTGTAAACTGTTTCAGAGATTATAATAAAGACCATTAGTCTGAGTTTAGGATAGATTAGGACTATCCAGTAGAAGAGTCACAATATTGCATAAACAAAATGCTATGTATTTGTTTATTAGATCATTGCCTAGAAAGTTCCTGGGACCTAAGTGCTGATGACAGAGCATTCTGGCATCAGTCAGTTAGATGGTACCCAGCTGTGTATATCATGTGGATATTTACCCACCTGTAATATTAGCAGCTAATTAACTCTACCCCGAATAAAATAAATGACATGTTTTAAAACAGAGCTTTGGAGTTTTTTGCTGGAAAGCTGGCATCTTCACTCAGGCTTACCGCTACTGTCTCTTTGTCATCCCTTTTGTACCTTTCATGTGGGATTGCCTCTGCTGTTTCGGGAGGATTATTAATTGCAATCTCTTTGGGACTCCTGTCTGCCTCATAGGACTTTATTTTATGGACTCAGTGTTTGAGAGACTTGGAATAATCTACTACAATTATTCCTTTACTTGTTAGCTGACTTCATTTTCTGTTAACTGACTCTACTAACTTTCTTCAGGGGTTCTGCTGCTGGTGGTCACTTTTGCTTCTGGATTAACTTTGTTTCACACAGTTACGTATTTAAATCTGAGGATGAAACAAGGTAACTTTTATTCCTTTGCCAGAATAATTTTGGATCTTTATTTATGTTAAATGTGGAAGAAATATAGTAACCAAATATATGTTAGGTAATTGCAGTATATTCCAGATTTTAGCAAATCTGTCAAGTTAGAAAGACAAAGAGGTCTGTTAAGTTTTAAGGAAAGAAATAAAGATCACAAAGCAAAATTTATCTTTTATCTCTAGTAATTCATTTCTTTAGTATCATTAAGAGCAATTTGAATTAGTGCCCAAGATAGTAATTTCTATCCTGTAATTGTACAGTCTTTTAAGATTAGATAAAAAGTAATTTCTTAATCTTAGAGAGTCTTATCTGATGATGATTCTCATATTCATCTCATTGCTATGTGGAGAATTAAAAGAAAAAAAAATGTAGTTAGATTGTGAGTTTGTTCATCACCAGCAATAGTTGGAACTGATTCTCATAGACTATAGTCATAGTTCACCATTACGACAAATGGTGTCATAACTAAGGTCCTACAAGGCATTATGAGTAAATGTTATTTATAAATCAGTTAGGAAATACATACACTTAAGTCAAAAATTGATTTAGTCACTGTGATGTGCTAAAAGCCAGATTGTATTTCTGTCTTCATGAGAGTCCCCAGAGCTGTTCTTGCTTACCTATTTTCATGCCTTCTCTAAACCTAGAAATCCTCTTCAGAAATTAGCTGCTTTCCCCCCAGATCCAATCCTTTTGGACGTGTGTCTCATGTTCATAACACCACCACGGCCACATCATCATGGTTGTTAATCATTACCATCACTAGCATACCGCTGTGTACTTGGTACTAAGTAATTATGTATGTTATCGTATTTATACCTAGTAGTAGCTTTAGCGTAAGATCTAGATACGTCTCATTGTAATAATTGTATAGCTAAGAATAAAAATCAAGTAATTAATGCAAGTGATATAGCCAGATCTCAAATTTGGGTCTGATTCCAACACTCTTGCTGATAATTGCTATACTCTATTGCTTCCTATTCCTGAGCATGTGGCTGGTTTTGTGGTCAGGGTCCTTACCTAACAAACTTACCTTTGGGCTGCCAGCAGCTCACTAAATTGCCCATAAATCTTGTTTTTTAATCCTTTGCTGCTTATTTACTGTGGTTGTCTGTTTGTGGAGCTCATGATTATTGTCTCAGGTATTTAAAGAAACTTATTACAGTTAGTAAATTTGCTCATTTTGGAATGGCCATTGCATTTTCTAAAGGCCTTCCTAGCCATAAAATTCATTAGTTCTGTGACTCTTCCATTGGAAGGGCCAACTGGAAGCATTGTTAAAATACTGGTTTTTGCAAGAGGGAATGTTTACCATTTAAAGAACTAACTTATCTTGTGAACATGCTTTGACTCCTCAGGTAGTATCACTGGAAGTCGAGATCATAAGTTTACAAGTTAATATGTTTATTTTTCTGAGTGGCATATATTTCAATTATCCTGTTTGTAGTGAGCTTTCTGAAAACACTCATGATCCTATAAGAATTATTTTAAAATATTTTTATTGGAATATATATGTAAGATATGTTTGTACATCATAACTGTTTAGCTTTATCTACTTTTATAAAGTGAACACATCCTTAATGTTTAGCACTCAGATCAAGACACAAAACATTACCAACTTCCTAGAAGCCCCCTTTGTGTCTTCTCCTAGTTACTGCCGCCCCTCAAAGGAACTGCTATTCCAGGAACACTAAAGATTAGTTAGTTTTGTATGTTTTTGACCTTTATTTAGGTAGAATCATACAGTTTGTACTGTTTTGTGACTGGTTTCTTTCTTTCAGCATTTTATTTATGAGAGTCGTCTATGTCGTGTGTAGTTGTAATTTGTCCATTCTTATTGCTGTAGAATCCATTGCATGAATAATCCATTTCATTTTTGTATTCTACTATTGGTTGACAATTATTTAATGTCATAATTCTACTTTGGGGCCGTTACGAATAATCATAAGAACATTCCTGTATGTATTTTCTATTGGGTATATACCTAGGAGTACAATATTGAGTCACAGAGTAGTAGGCACATGTTCGACTTTAATACATACCAGCAAGCAATTTTCCAAAGTGGGTGCATCAATTTAGACTCCCACCAGCAGCGTATGAAAATTTCTGTTGTTCTTCATTCTTGTCAGCAGTTGGAATTTTCTTTTTCTTTTAATTGAGACAGAGTCTCACTCTGTTGCCCTGGGTAGCGTGCAGTGGCATCATCATAGCTCACAGCAGCCTCAAACTCCCGGGCCCAAGCGATCCTCCTGCCTCAGCCTCCCAAGTAGCTGGGACTAATAGGTGCATACCATGACTTCTGGCCAATTTTTAGTAGAGACAGGGTCTCACTCTTGCTCAGGCTGGTCTTGAACTCCTGAGCTCAAGCGATCCTCCCACCTTGACCTCCCAGAGTGCTAGGATTTACAGGCATGAGCCACCGCGCCCGGCCTTTTGTCTTAACCATTCTGGTACCCATGAGCTTTTTACTGATGATTGTGTGTCACTTTAAAAGGGTTTCAGCTGGACAGTTGGAATCAGTATGGATTTAAGTGTCTAGTTATTAATGTTTACATGAAAGCTATTCTTTTCTGATTATGTGTGCAAATAAGGGTATTATAGAGCCATGTGCAGAAGAAAAGTACTTAACATGCCTGGAAGGATCATACTCTTAGAGATCTAAATAGCATATACTCTAAGAGGGTGTGCGAGCAGAGAGATCTTGGGGGACTCTCACCAATTGTTACTTGATTGTTATTAGGTTTTTATTAAGAATATGGTTTGGTTTTATTGGGGTGTTATACACGTTAATCCAAGGGAAAGACTATTTAAGTGATGTATGGGACATAATATTTTCTGGAGTAGGGTTTGCATACTGATACCGGAGTCTAAAGCACGAGAAAATATGGCAGGAAATGAGGATAAGGTAACTAGACCCAAGACACTGTGTGTGTGTATTGTGTGTAGTGGTTGCCAAATTTGTTTCAGTAGTAGAACAGATTTCAAATGAAATCCTTAGCAGAATCCCATTTGTGTTGAAGTGAGGTGGAGGGGTAAGGGTGGGGAACTTCCCTGTGGTGGACTGAGGGGCATCGCCTGGCAGCCCTTGGGCTTCACAGCACACAGCTGGTAGACGTGCCCTGTAATGTGAAGAGGAGAGGGGGATGCGATGAAGCACTGGACTCGTAGGCCAAGGATGAGGTCTGATCTCAGCTCTACCTTTGCCTCTGGTACCCTGAGGTAGTCATTTTAACTCCTTGACCTTGTGTTACCCTCTAAAATGGACATAACTAACTTACCTCTAATGAACTTTGTAGAGATAAGAGGAGCTAAAATGAGCTGATGTAAGGTGAAAACCCTTTGCCAACAGTTACTGCAATATAACTAGTTTTCATTATGCCAGTTCAGTTAAGATTGTAAAGTTCAGTGCTTTGAGGGTGTAGAATCTTTTATCAGATCTGGATTTGAAATAAGACTTTGCCCCTTCCGAGCTATGTGAGCGTGGGCAAGTTACTGCCTCTCTCCCTCCACTTCAAAGTGGTGGTAATAGGATGATGCCTACCTCAGAGTTACTGTGCGAATTTAAGGATACAGCGTATTCAAAACACTTAGAATAGTGCTTGGCAAAGTAAACACTCGATAAATGTGTTCCTGGCTAGTCTTCCTTCCTTAAGCTTTCAGTCTCAAATTATCTGAATCCTAAAAATTCTGCAGGCCCAAGTTTAGTCCTAACTCCTCTACAAAGCCTTTTGATTCTCACAGCCAGAGTAATCTCTTCCTGAACTTTATAGAAAGCTACACATACCTTCTATTATACATGTATCCGGCCATATTTTCTCCTTGAGGAAAGAGATTATATTTACTCATTTTTTTTACTCTCTAGTCACATGTATCTTTCCAAGATTTAGAAGTCACTCAATAAAAATGAATTTTTACTTTTTAATAAGAAACTCTCTGTAATTAGTACCGTAGTTTTCTTGATTTCTTACGGAGTGTGCGACGCATGGAGAAAATGTTTTCTGTAAATCTTTGAAAAAGATAGGTATTTGCATAATAAATGGAATAATGGATTACGTATTTTATTTCCTAGAACATGTCTTAGGCTTATTCAGTGCTTTTGTAAGATACTAATGATGAGTATTGCCTTACATTTCTTATGATGTTGCCCATCGTTTTATTGAAATGTATTTGACTTTTTCATTTAGTCAGAATACATTAAGCATTCATTATTCATGTATGGATTATTCTTGTAAATGCTTCCTTTTTAATTTTTTTGTACCTGGTTAGCGTTTCCTATGGACCCAATGTCCTGTTTCACTGCTCCCTTGTCCCAGTCTCTGGTCTGCCTCAGAGACTGTGAGTACATGAGCAGGTTGTGATAGTAGCATAAGCAAAATGAGATTGGAATGGTTACTTTGTCAAAATGGTGGAATATAAACCAGAGTCTAACACATGATTAGTGATTTTTGTTCTTAACTGGCTGACATTTAAGAGTCATGTGCTTTCCAGCGTTTTCCCCACAAAGATCACAATGGATTTAACACCCTTTTAGAATGACACCAAGACATTTTTCTCAGTGGATTATGAAGAATTAATTTCCACAGCATAGCTCAGTAAAATATTGGAGCAATTTTCCCATTAGTTAATGTCTTTATGTTCTGTCTCCTGCAGAACCAGATTGCTAAAAGGAAAATTGAGTTTTTGCCCTAGTAAAAGACCCACTTCCAGTAATACAGGATAATATAGGGCCAACAGCACTCCCTCTCATCCTTTGTATTTCTTAACGACTTTCATCATCCTTTTAGTCTGACCTTTTGGTTTCTCTGTGCTGTGGTGTATCAGGTCATCTGTTTGAGCTAACAAAGGAAGGGTCACTCCTGGCTTTGGATTCTAATCCTTGCCCCCAGTGACTCCTTTGCATTGTGCAATTTAACCCCAAGAAACTGTCTCTGCTGCTCAGCCTTATATAGTGTTATCTATAGTTGTGTGTGTGTGTGTCGAGTTTTGCATATAATAAACATTAGGCTTCAAAAACAGAAAACTGTTTGGCTCCCACTGCTACTGTTAAAAAAGAGGGGCAAGCTAGAATTTGATTGTGGCTTTTTGGCATGTGATTTCTTAACATACACATCTCTTTAAATGCTAGAAATTTGGCCATGTTTCGTCTTAGTCCTTGCCTTCACATCAGTGAGCTTGGCTCCTCAGTGGCTATCTCTTTTCAATCTGGAATCTGAAATGCTGCAAAATCTGAAACTTTGAGTGTTGACATGATGCCATAATTAGAAAATTTCACACCTGACCTCACGTGATAGATCACGGTCAAAACTTTGTTTCATGCACAGAACTATTAAGAATATCGTACCAAATTACCTTCAGTTTATGTGTATAACATATATATGAAACAAATGAATTTCATGTTTTATATCCTCAAAGTACATCATTAAATATATGCAAATATTCCAAAATCCGAAGAAATCCCAAATCTAAAACTCTTCTGGTCCTAAGCATTTTGGATAAAGGATACTACACTCAGCCTGTACTCGGCTGCCATTTATCAGTGCTGTTTGCATGTGATCTGTATCCACGTTTCACTCCTCACAGTTCATGCCTGGGCTAATTAGAATTTTTCAGTTATGATTTTAAAAGAGACGGCACAAGCTATTTACTCCCTAATGGGGAGAGTAAAACTGTATTTCTAGTTTTAAAAAATTATTGAGACTAAATAGTTAATTGAATTCTATTATTTTATCTTAGCAAAATAAATCTCGTTAAAATACTATATAATATTCTTTAAATTTTAATTCACTGGGAATTGCTTATGATGTAAGAGAATCTACAAATAACACTTCCTTAGGAATTGACTTTATAAAACTTTGGCTTCTTAATTTAGATATTTTTATGTTTTATGAATACATTTGTACAATATACATTTTAAAAGTATATTGTTAAATATTTGAAAAATGAACATTTCTGTTGAAGAATGTAAATATGTTGAAGTATAAACTTTAAAAAGTGACCCTTGATATCTATTAATGGAGCTTGCATAACCATTTAATAAAAAAGGAATTGCCATCTTCTTCCAAGTAGAGTGTGCTTTTAATTCGGGGGGAGAAGTCTATAGTTAATTTTACAGCTTTTGTATTAGCCAAGCTTGGCTTCCTGCCACAGGTTATTAGAATGTCTCAGTGGTGTTCATTCTTAATTTCACATTTAGTAGATATATTTAATTCATAGAAAGTTTTAGTGTTGATGGTACCGGTTCCACGTGTATACAGAGAAATTTTATACCATGCAGATGTGTCCGGTAAAGTTTTTGTGAATCTGTTATTTCAACTTTCATATTTTGTATGCTGTACCATCTGTTTTCTAAGTGTATTAGTATATACTGTCCTGACCTGCTAAGGTAACCATTATTGCAAAAGCTGTGGTAGACCTTGTTACACAAAGGAGTTAATTCAAGTCTCAGGGTCATATTTTAACTTCCATGGAATTGTACTGTGGAAGAATTTAGTTACAAATTATGGTTTCAGGCTTTAACAGAACATTTTAAAAGGCCAGTATAATGAAAAATCCTCATGTTATTGGGTTATTAAATTGAGGTTTACCACAATATTTGATCTTTCAAAGAACTTTCAAATTTTTCCTGACTACATTCAATGAATGGGTCTTCCATTGCAACCCAGTACGTAATGTGTTTGTGTATCTCTCTCTTTTTCTTAAAATAACTGAAATTCTAGTTATCTTTTTTATTCTAATTTAAAAATATTGATTGAAAATTCACTAAATTGATTTAATGACCCCTGCCATTAAAAAAATCCTGGCCGGGCGCGGTGGCTCACGCCTGTAATCCTAGCACTCTGGGAGGCCGAGGCAGGCGGATCGTTCTGAGCTCAGGAGTTCGAGACCAGCCTGAGCAAGAGCAAGACCCCGTCTCTACCAAAAAAATAGAAAGAAAATTAATTGGACAGCTAAAAATATATATAGAAAAAAAAAAAATTAGCCGGGCATGGTGGCGCATGCCTGTAGTCCCAGCTACTCAGGAGGCTGAGGCAGAAGGATCACTTGAGCCCAGGAGTTTGAGGTTGCTGTGAGCTAGGCTGACGCCACGGCACTCGCCCCAGGCAAGAGAGTGAGACTCTGTCTCAAAAAAAAAAAAAAAAAAGAAAAAAAAAAATCCTGTCTTTGAATTTTAGTTCTCAAGTATTTTCATAATCAATGTTTATTTAAGTTTCTTCAATTATAGTGGTATGTGGGGCTAAGTTTCTAGTTGACTAGCCTCTCTAAATTGTTTGAATATTTTGGGCAAAATAAAATATCCATACATGTTAGATTTTTATGCTCAATACCAGTAATGTTAGAACTGTCTGGTTTGAAAGTTTGTAAATCTTTAACAAAAAGCATTTCTTTAGTAGTGCAAATGAGAGGTTTTGCTAGTGATTAAAAAGAAAAAGCCTCTCCGTACTACATTTATTTTTTTCCTAACTCTGCAGATGATTTGTATATCACTTTTTCTTTTGCTATGCAAACATTTTAAGTGCTTTCTTTAGAAAAAGGGTTGATTATAAAAGATAGGAGACTTGTACTAAATATTACAGAAATAATGTGATATATTCAAGAAGATTTATGCTTATTATTGTTGGAGCTTTTGGCTAATAAGAAATCTATAAAATTGTTTTTATTTAAATCATTTTAATTTCAAGCTTTTTGGTCATGGGAAATATGTTCATCCATAATGGTTTATGAGCAGTTATCTCCACTTTTGCTTTAACAAGAGTGACTTCAAAGCTGAGCCTCTTCCAAAAGAGGCAGTTGCTAATGCCTAAAAATAAAGGTGGTTTCAGTTGTGACTTTGTTTTAGTCTAGAATAGAATGCCCTGAAAATAGTAACATTCTGTACATGAGAACATGTAACCTGTTCCTGTCAGCATATATCTAATAGAAAGTGCTGGTCTCTATATGAAGATGAGAGACTTTTTTTTATATATTAAGGCAACAAACAAGCTGGTCATTTTTATTCTGCTAAAGTGCAAATGTCTCATTGTAGCATACTTCCTTTATAGTCAGTAATTATGCAGGGTCTGATATTGAGACATTAGCTGTTTCCTTGGGAACAAGGTTTAAGTAGAGACAACCCAAGAATACTAGAATATCATTGTCTCTTCTCAGTTTTAAAATAGTAATAAATCAGCCTGAGCAAGAGTGAGACCCTGTCTCTACTAAAAATCAAAAAATTAGCTGAGCATTGTGGCGCGCACCTATAGTCCTAGCCACTTGGGAGGCTGAAGCAGGAGGATTGCTTGAGCCCAGGAGTGTGAGGTTCCAGTGAACTATGATGATGCCCGCCACTGCACTCTACCCAGCATGACAGAGTAAGACTCTGTCTCATGTAACTAACTAACTAAATAAATACACCAATTTTAAAAATAGAAATCAATAATGGTAACAGCTGTGTGTAACTTAGGCAATGCCTCGCCTCCCAATTACAAGGCATAATGAAAAATGGCAATTAAAATGTGGATAATTTAGCCTGTTTTTCTGTGATTATCAAAAAAAAGTTTCTCTGAATATTTTAAAAAACAAAACTTCATTCCGATTTATAGGTAAGTTGATTTCTTAAACATAACTGAAGAATGCATCTATATGGTATCCCAAGGTATACTTATTGGTTTGTCTACTTGTAAATGTGTTTTTTCCCCCATTTTCACTGTTATGTTGTAATCTAAGTTTTTTTTTTTTTTATCACTTTATCACTTCACTATGAGCGATTGCACTAGCCTTCTAATGTTCTGACTCCCTGCTCCTTGCCATGTATGTCAACCTCACCCGCTACCCTGTACCTTGGCTCCTCCCTGACAGAACATGCAGGGTTACAGGCTTCTAGTAGGTGCAGTCTGCTGGAGAGGCTAGGCTTTTCTCTCTCTTTTTTCTTAAACCCCAGTTTCAAGTACTGATTGTCTCCTAGGAAATGAGGTTCCTATACCTGGTTCAGCCCATTGTGATATATGGTGTCTTCAGATGCTCTGCCCTGATGACTCTGTTCCCATTTTCAGTTCCTAGAGTGGGGACTACTACCTGTTTCCTTCCCCTTTTGTGACTAATGATAGTCAATTTTAGTTCCCAGGTTGTTCAGAGAGAAGTAAATGGGTTGTAAAATGTAACAATTAAAAGTAACCTGTACCTTTGCAGGTACAACTCTTATTCAAGGTTTTTCTCAAGACCAGATAAAAACTAGCATGAATAAAAGCACATTCGATAAATATTGTAGCCAAACTTCTCTTACCTTTTTCTTGATCCCATCTAGCCTTTCCATACTATTGAAAGAGAAGGCAAGAGGGAAGACTGTATTGGAAACCTGTCTTAACTTCTAGGTATCTCAGATGAAATGTACAGGTTATGTGGCAGAAGGGCAAGGGCAAGAATGCTAGTAGTTAGTGAGGACTGGCATTTGGCAGGTGGGTGGGGAGGAGTCAGACAGGAACTGTTAGTGAGATACCCTAGATCTGTCTGAAGACCCCGGAGAATTTTCTTGGGAATTGTCTCCTGACAGCGTTATCATCAGTCTCTATTTTTATTTCTCTATTACCTTAATCTATTTTCTTTAATGTTATGTTTTTAATTACTAACATTATTTTAGCTTACATTATATTGACTATCAAGAACATGTCATTTGTACAATGTAGCTGACCTATGCATATTGAATAAAGAAAACCACTTACAAAAGTAATTGAAAGCAAATAGTGTTTTCCAGCTTTCAACAACAATTTGGGTGTATTGAGTAAAGGAAGGCATTTTCTTTTTTAAAAAGTTTTTATTTACTCGTACACAGATGGGAGTGAAAAAGAAAAACTGTACCGTTTCTCCTGCTATGAAAATTCTACTGCAAGAAATTTCCCTTATGAATTAAAACATATGTTTATTTGATTATATTTTTATGTTTTACTACGTATATTGTTGAAATGTTCTAATGTAAACTATTGTAGTTATGTTTCATGAGTGTTGAATTAAAATAGTTTCAGTTAACAAAGAAGCTAATCAAATAAAAGAGAAAGGCATTAAATATCCAAAACTTCTTTTAAATGGCCATTTTTCCTGTTATTTTGGGTTGTAGAATTACTTACATCCATTTGACATCTTCGTGTTTGGTTTTGTTTTTTAAGTGATTCAACTTTTGAAACTAAAAGATGAATCAATTCTTTTACTTCATGCGAGTGACTGTAAACCAGCCTGCCATATTTTGAGTTAGACATGGTATGTTGGAAAATGCATAGAGACTGATGGGACTGCATTTTAATATTGGCTTTACAAACAAGGTGCTTTATAAGCCTACTTTTCCTTTTTTAAGCACGTCTCTCTCCAGAGTAGGTTTTATACATTGACTTAGAAATGTCACTATTCATGTGTGTAATTTTTATTGATTACCTATATACTTAAAATATGTCTTGCTGGTGATTTTTGAAAGGCTGGTTAAAATTTTTTGAACATTAGTAATTTTTATTGCATTAATAATTCTTTTCCCTTTTTACTTGTAATCTATCTGAAGATGGATGCTAATATAATAATAACTCTAAATTGGATGTTTGGTAACTACAATGCTTATTATGTTATTTATTTAAAAATTTGGTATCTTGATGTTGAACAAGTTATGTTAAATGTGAGATTTATATCAAAGCATTTCTCCCCTCATGTACATCATTCCCAAATATCCTGTGACTCACATTTTGTGTCATATCAGTTTTCAGTACCAACTGTTCATAGGTAGAAGAAGGATTAGTCACAAGTCCTCAGAGGCTAGTAAAGGAAGAGAGAACCTACCAAATCAGGGGGTACCAAATCAGGGGGTTTTGAGAAGCACCAGACACCCCCATCCAGAATCTGAGTGCAGCGTCTGCTGGCAGGATGACCGGAGGGGATTGTTCAGAGCAGCTCTGATAGGAGCTAAGCCTGAGAGAAGGGCAGTTTGTGAATGTACTGAGGCTTTCATTGGTTGTCTTGGTGGGGGGTGGCGGGGTTGGGGGAAGATCCAGTGTTATCTGGGCCCAGGATTGGGATGACTTGATTAAAAGCAGAGAAGAGAAAGCAGAGAAAGAAACACCAGTGTTCAAAAGGTCTGTCAAGCATTTTATGATCTTGGTTTGAATGCTATCCTACACTGAATCCATAAAGAACATATAGCATTTTCTCTCCTGGGATTCACCATCTGAGAAACAGTCACTGAAATATAAGAGTCCATTTCACCCAAACAAATACGTACAGAAGGAGGATTCCTCCACCACCTTTGCATTTACTGCTTAGATTTATGTGTGTTTTGTAGGGATCTGTAGGGTCTCTTACCATCTCTGTGTTTACGTGTGGCACTTCTAATCCTTATATACCATTTGACAGATGCTTATGAAGGGGAAACTAGATAGGAGAGTATAAATGAATCTGTACAAACTTTCTCTAACCACCATGAAAATGACACAAGACTCATCCTGCTGATGATAGCTCGTTAACTGCTGTGACTTCATATTCTAGGGATGAGATGATGATTTTTGATGATGAGCTTTGGTTCACTTGTTTAATCTTGATTAGCGATGTTCTATTCTGAGGTTAAAAAGAAACAGACAAAAGATTTGGGTTCTTTCCAAATGTTTCTTTGCTGTGACTCTCCTGGGGATTAGTGAGGAATGACACTTAATATTTTTCTACCTGATGATTGTTTGTTGGTCATAGATGTCTACCAGATTGTCAAAGGTTGTCACAGTTTACATGCCTGCCCAGGGAAATATTCCTTCAGTGTGATAGTTAATCTAGTCAGGCTTTTGAATTCTCAGTCTTTAGATGCTGTGTGTTCTTATGAGTTAGGATTACCACCTATAGCATGGCCTCTTTTTTTCACTCTTCTTCCCCCTAGTATCACAGAGCTGGTCTTAATCTTGGACTGTTTGATTCCTCTGTGTTGCTGTGAAGTGAACACAGAGCTAACATTCACTGTGTGCTTTTTTTCCTTTGGAATTGTTTGAACTGGCAGCGCTCCTGAATCAGCAGTACATTTGTGTTATGCCAAGATACAGACTTTACTTTTTCAGTGCTGAATCTACATAGAAACTTAATTGGTTAAATTTTTTTGAAAACACTTGCTTATGGACCGTTTGAAAAGTGCTTATGTTTGCTTTGAAATTACCGAAGCTAAATCATGCATTTGTAATCCATGGTGTGGCTACTGGAATACAAAGTTGATTTATTCTTGTGGTGATTAAGCTCCAAGGATGAAAAAGAGGACCTCCTGCTCCTGCTATTGGTCGAAGTAAGAAGTAGCGTATAGTACACTGTTGTCATTCTTAGTCACATGAACTCTTAAAGCTTTCTTGACACATTTGTTTAGAGAAAATATTCTTAAAACATGGACATCTGCTTTACATGCACTGGTAAGAATCTTTAGATTACACATGAATATTGCATTGAATTAACCCTATTAATGAGGCTTCAGAGTTGTTCAAGGAAAAGAACGCAGCTTTGTGGCAGGGTTCCAAACACATGCCAGTTTGAATACAATACATGCCTTTCTGTTACTTTTACCCTTTCCCGCTGTTTGAGCATCATCAAGTCATTCTGCTTTAGGTTGGGATGGGGCAAGGAGTCTGCCAGTAGTGGGGGGAGGTTGAGTAGAGTGGTTTTATTCCTAGATATATATTTTTATACATAATCTAAATAAATAGATACATGCATGCACACATACTATGAAAAGCCAGATGAAGGGTGTACTCTTGGCTCCTGGTTTAACTTGCCTGTTTTAATTAAGAAAATGATGACACATATACTGATTATGGTAACATGTTTTAGAGCATGTTTTACTTTTTGTATTAGATTTCTCTGATAATGCATTTCTTTTTCTATTACTAAACATGATTAATGTGCCACATAGTGTTAACTGCGCTCTTTCCCCAAAGACATCAAATGGGAGGCAGCGTGTAGAAGCTAAATTATTCGAGAGGAGTCAGTGATTGATTTAAATATAAAAGGATTAATTGGTCCCTGAACCAGACTATTAAACTGTACTGTGATCTTGACTGAAAGTGGAAGAATTACAAGTGCATTGCGTAGAATAAATTAATACATTTTTCATGGCTTTAATCCTTTTTTCTGTATTGCTTATTGTGGTTTTATGTACTGCACTATATTGTATGCTTAATTGATGCAAGAGGGATTCAGTGTATAATGATTAAATGGGATACAGGGGTAGAACCGTTCATCCATTGAGTTTTAAGGTGGTCCAGTTCTTCCAGGATATTTTAAAGTATCTCCACAGAATATTTCTAAGAACTGTTACCAATGATGATCCCAGCACAGAAGTTAAGTGTTACTTAGTAAGAAATTGAAAAGTTTCCATTCTGTGAAGATATTGTTCAAGATGAACATCAGCTAACAGAGCGTAAAGGCAGCCCTTTAATCCTTAGAAGAATTGAATTGAGACTTTAGTTCTTAAGGGTAAACAGTGTAATGGCATCATACCCAAAGAAAATTTTCATTTTATAATTATTTCTATTCAAATAATGTTGATTTTTCTCATTCTAACTCATAGGCTGATATTTCATTCAGACAGGATGCTGCTTTTTAAGGCTATCAGCCTCATCAGTCCTTTCCAGGGAGAAGAAATTTGTGTTTATTCACTTCTGTTCTATTGCTGCTTTTATAAATAAATGTAAATCATGTGAGTTCTACTTCCAAATAGTAATCCTAGTAATAAAACAAGAGCAGAAAAGTTTGGTTCAGAGGGGTGATACAAGAATTCATGTATTTGTGGCTTTACTAGCAATATCAATTTCAAGTTTCACAATGTGGTGTCTTTGAGATACTTCTCTTTACCCTGTCTCATCACATCTTTCACTTACAGTTTGATATACCTTGCCTCTCATTATTATCTCAGCTTCTGAGTAATCATTAGGTATGGGATATTTTAAAACAGGCACAGCTTCTCTGAGAATCAAGATAGAGAATCATTAGAATCCCAGAATTGAAGGCACCATTAAAGGTCATCCTGTCCCTCGACCCTTTCAATGCACTTCAGTTTCCTCCACCCCACCCTCAGGGATAGCAAATAATGGTACCTTTCTTGTAAGCCTGTTTTTTTCTTTAAACAGCCCAGTTGGAAAGTTATTCTTTATATTGAATTGAAATCTATTTTTTCTGTAGTGTCTACATCTGAGGCACTTGGTTGGTGTGCCTGAGCCCTCAGGTGTTCCATGAAGTATTCACCAGTGCATTGCCACATTTTGATTAATGTATAAAATTTATATTTGCCACAATTGGGGGAGATTATATACTATTCCAACAACGATTGTGAAAATATAATGCTGAGTAAAATAGGTTCCGTGGCATGGCATACTTAAATATAACTTGTACACTGAAGACTGTTTTTATCTCTTTCTTGAGTATTCTCATCTCTCGGTTAAATCTTTCCATTCCTTCAATTGTTGTCATGTTGGGTGGTTTTAAGTTCTTTTGGTCATTCTCCTTTGAATAGGTTCCACTTTACTCAAAATCCTTTTTAATTATGGCATGCAGAATTAAACTCAGTGTTTCAAGCGTTGTTCAACTAGCGTAGAGTTGGAGCACAGCAGATCCTTCGCTCTCTTGTTCTTAATGGGTGATTTTTAACAATTTCTTCCCCAACCTTTCTGATGTATGGGGCACATATCTGATGTATGCTCATTAGTAACACTAGCTTTCTAGGTCTGTAGTTTTTAGGGGAGATGAGCTTGAAAAGCAGTCTCCCATGGGGATTCTAATTACCTTCCTCCCCTCAGTGCTAGTGCCGTAGATGCTCCACACCTAGTTCAATCAGTGCATCTTATGAGTGCCTTTGCTCTTTTTGCCAATCACATGTAGTTACCTCCTATTATCAGTTAAAGCCCCCTCTAGTTGGTCTTTGGAGAGTCCTAAACTTACACAAGCTATAGATGAATTTTAGCCTAACTCTGTCTGTATGCTATATAGTATTCCATTGTGTGAATATACCCCAATTTATTTATCCATTGTAGCATGGATTATTGGGAGTTTGGATAGTAGTTCAGTCCTGATACTACTGTTTAAAATCAGTAAATAAGTCTGTCAGAGTCATTTAGTGAGAAATTGGTAGATGTGATGAAGTCTTTCATTTTTTGAGTTAATGACCTGGCTGAACCAGAGAAAAGTGATGACTGTCACATTTGTACCCCACTTTTATTAGCATTATAAAAGGGGAAGATTATTTTAGGTGGAAATCTCTGAATTTAATGTAAAATAGGTTGTGTGATTATTTCACTTATTACTTACTATTCAGGTCATGATAGTAATCAGATTCATAAGTGTGATTACTAATTAGAAAAACTGGTTTATTTATTCAGATGATAATTTGATTCAAATAGTACTTTATAACTTCATTATTTGTTTTTAGTGAATTTTGTTACTAAACTTAGTGAATTCTGCTTTTCTAAAAGGAGAAAATATGAATGGATTATTTTGACTCAGCTGAATTCATTAAACTCCCAATGCCAGTGCCTGTGTATTTGCAGGGGTGGTGGGGAAGCTTCTGTCATTAAAATAAAAATTAAAGGAAAAACCCCACAATTTTCTTTTTTCTCTTTACCTATTATTAGGAGAAATGTTGTTAAAAGACTTGTGTCACATACTGGCTTACTGAAAACATGGTGGCATTTTTTGCTCTTCCCCATTCCCCTTAAAAGAACGTGAGGATGGCAATACAGTGGTTGAGCTGTGTCACTTTTCTGTGCATCTGCACTCTCACAGACTTACACCCAGGTGCTCTCACTCACCCCACTGGTTTAAGCACTGTCTTTAAGCACAATCTCCCAAATGTTGGTATCTCACCCTGACCTCTTTCCTTAGTTCCATACCAATGTGTCTGATTGCCCTCATGGTGTGTCTACTTGCATGTCCTGTCTACCCTATTTCTGAATACTTCCTGAACCCATGCTCTCTCTATCTCCACTGCTACCACCCAGTTAGTCTAAGCCATGCTTTTCTCTCACTTGGGCTGCCGTCATAGCCTTCTAGCTGTGTTCCTGTGTCTTCTTTTAACTCCTTCATAATTAAATTGCATCTGAAGTGATCTTTTCAGCACATAAGTGAGACCATGGTAATTCTTTTGTTTTACGTCAAGGGGCTCATCAGTGTATTTAGAAAAAAAATTCAAACCCTATACCATTATTTAAAAGCTTACATGAGCTGGCCCCCGCTTACCTCTCTAACCTCATTTTGTACCCTCCTGTGTGTAAACTTAAACACAGTCACCATTCTGTTCCCTAAACACATTAAACTTGTTTCTACACTTAAGGCCTTTCCCTCTGCTTACACCCCTGTCTCTTAGATCTCATGAGGGCTGATTTTTCCTCATTTTCCCCTCTTTGAGAGGCCTTCCCCACCCACCTCTACCTGCTGTTTAATGTGTCCTCTCTTCACCTTTGTCTCCCTCTGCTGCCACTCTTGAACATATTATTTTGTTTTATTTTTTTCTGAAAATATCTTCTAAGAACTTTGGAACTGTCTTACTGCCCCAGCGAGTGTAAACTCTGCAAGAGCCGGGACTCTGTGGGTCTTCACTGTGGTACGCTTGGCATTCAGGGCAGGGCTTGCACATGTGCTGGATGAGCCAGTGAACTGATAGTTACCTAAGCTATTCTTTATGATACAAGGAGATTCTCTGGCAGAATCTTTTATCTCTAAACTTTTTGGAAATTGGTGCTCTCAAAAAAAAATTAAGCATCTATTAATTTAAGCATTCACATTTTTTTTTGTAGTGACCAGATGCTGATCCTATGTGCTTGTCATTAAATAAATATAAACATAGCTACTGTACCACAACAGGCTAGTTTGAAGAGTGGGTGTATACTGAGTATCCCCGTGATATACACCAACTTTTTAGGTGCTACCTCACATGAAGGTTCATATGCTTCTGTTTGTCCCTTTACGTAGATGCTAATGCCATCCTTATATTGAATAAATATTACCTTTTAGATTTACATCACCTGATGACTCTGTTAGTTCTAATATCCCCTTTTTCTTTTATGTCCTTTCAGTTGAATTTTACTTCACTAAGAGAAATTGCTTTTAACTGTTAAGAATCAAAGTTAATTCTATTCAGAATTTGTATAACATACTGCAAAAGCTGTAGCTATGTTTGGCTTCATAATTTTATATAGACTATAAGAAAAGTAGAAGCATCTTATGTTTATTTTTCTGTTGGTTTTAGCCATCAGATTTATGTAAGGGTTAGAGGATTTAGGATCATGGGCAATGCTGATGATTGAAGGCTGCACTGTGTTTTGATGAAAAGAAAGAAAGAAAGAAAGAAAACCTACCTTCTGGTATAGCCCTGTGGCATGGGAAGAGTATGGAAGATAAATACTTGCTGATAACAGCATTCTACCAAATAAGTGTCAGTTCCAATTCTATTTTCCTTTTGCTGGAAATACCTTGACCTCCTTTGTGTACCGGTGAGTGAGACATCTTGCAATAGTGCTGAGTATGTAAGGCCTTGCTCTCTGGTAGGCTAATGCCAAATGTTGGAAAGCCTTTAAAGAACTTGCCAAGCCACGGGAGTGTCAGCTGTTAGCTTTGAAGCAGGGCAGTCTCAAAAGGTGGATTTCTTCCATTGCTTTGTTTGTTGTAGGCATTGTCTTATACTATAACATAACACTATCAATTTCTTACATAGAATTGGGGTGGGAGGGAGGAGGGGTCTGAACATGGATCCTTCCCTCTTTCCTGCCTTACCTCATTCTAGAAGTATTTAAGGTAGCTTACATATAATAAATTTAATGAGACAGGAAAAAAATAGATGAGGAAATGTGGATAGAGGGAAAAATAAGGGTTGATGTTCATACATGACAGGAAGTCCAATAGTGGATTATGGAGAAATAACTTTGTATGAAAGCAGAAAGGCTATATACCCAGCACTGGTACTTTTTAGCAGCTTTTCTTTTTTAGCTGTTGTTTGACCATGTAGGTGAAGTCCTGCTTGCTGTTGTTCGCCTGCTGAATGGTAGCATATTGGAACTCCCATCTGCTTTATGCTATCTTGGCGGTCATTGCTCCCACTGTGAGCTGGGTGTGGGAATCTAGGCAGATGTCAGAGGTCTGTCCCTGCATTTCTTTCAAGCTGGCAAGAATTCCACCATGACTGCCACTCAGGCTCTCCCGTAGGTGTCAGAATCTGTCATAATGGTTGGGTGTTTTTATAAAACATAAGCAAACATTTATGATTTTAAGATGTACTACAAAAATATATTTTGTGATTTTAGTTTAGCAACAGGGAGCTGTGGAGATAGGCTAGTTTACGCTCTCAGGTGGAGTTAAAAGGATATGTAAAGTCTTAGTATTTTAGTGCCAGTAGATCCCTTATCATTCTTAGTAATATATAATGCCTTAATATTTAATGAGAAAAAGGGTAGAAAAATGTATGTGGTTCCCCATCATCCCCAATATCTACCCCCACTTTGCTCATATCTTTTAAAATAACAACAACAACAAAGGATGAAAGGTTTGTTTTATACTTAAAAAAAAAAAAAAGAATTCCAAGCATGTCTTAAAGTGAGCAATAAAAGTACTTTGGTGGTTAGGGGTTACCTAATATAAATGTCACTTTAATCTGTATGTTCCATCGGGCACACTCCCTACTGAATTTTCAAGATCTGTCCAGAGAATGTGAGTAGATAATCTGGCCTAGTTTAATAACCTCATGAGAGATTGTAGTAAGATGACTTTCATAATCCTCAAATTTTGTGTGTGTTGGCTTCTGATTTTTCAAGCACACATCACTAACTAGAGCAGCTCTTATATCTATTTTGACATCTTGAAAATTCTCTTATATTAGTTTTTACCACTAGTGTTGGATTGTTTGACTCAAACTCTTCCAGCCCTTGAATCAAGGACATATTGAGACATAGTCTCCTCGCTGTCACTTGCTTCTAGTAAGTGAAGTACCAGGGAGGAACATTAAGTCCTATAGGCCACAGAGTCACCATTTTTGTATTAACACAAGGTATGCTGCTGCACTGGTACCACTGTAGTGCCAGGAATGGAACTCTGTGACCTGGAAGAGTTAATCACCACCCAGTGCCAAATTTACTGGCAGAGAACAACTGAGCATTGAGGATAGAAGGGTAGAAAAAAGCAGCCATATACAGATTGAGTTTCCCATATCTGAAATGCTCGGGACCAGAAGTGTTTCTGATTTCAGATTTTAGAATATTTACATATACAGAATGAGATATCTTAGGGTCGAGATGCAAGTCCAAATACAAAATTCGTTTGTGCTTCATATATACCTTGTATGTATAGCCTGAAGGTAATTTTATACTGTATATATATTTTTTAGTTTTCTTTTTTTTTTCAGAGCTAGGGTCTTGCTCTGTTTTCCAGGCTAGAGTGCGGTGACATCATAACTCACTGCAACATTAAATTCCTGGGCTCAAGGAATCCTCTTGCCTCAGCTTCCCGAGTAGCTGGGACTACAGGCACATACCACCACATCTGGCTAATTTTTCTATTTTTTTTGTAGAGATGGGATCTTGGTATATTGCTCAGGCTGGTCTCAAACTTCTGGCCTCAAGTGGTCCTCCTACCCTGGCCACCCAAAGTGCTAAGATTGTGGGCGTGAACCACCACGCCTGGCCCAGTATGCAATATTTCTAATAATTTTGTGTGTGAAACAAAGTTTTGTCTGACTCATCACATGAGGTAAGGCTTGCAATTTTCCACTTTCCATGGCGTCATGTCAGTGCTCAAAAAGTATTAGATTTGTCACTTAGGGCGCCTGTGTGTGTGTATGCACATGTGTGCGCGGGTGTTTGTGTGTATTTTCTTGAAGGTAAAGTGTTCATTGAGGCAACTTTGTATTGTATTATAACAGCGTAATTGGTAACTTTTTCTTAGAAGGGTGATTATTCTTAGAACTGTAATGGCAATTTAGTAGTTATAAGTATTATCTCTCATTAAAAAAAAATTATGTGCAATTAACTTTCCTGGACATTTTCATTGCCTTGTAATCAGATTTAACTTATAATTTAAAGGGAAGATATATGAAATAGTAAAAGCACCTCAGAGTTTTACAAAATGATTTAATCAGATCTTACTGTTTGTATATTACAATGCCACCCTTTTAAAAAAAGGAGATGAAAGTTGAGGCCTGTCCAGTAAGAGAAAGCTCAGTATACCAGCGAGCAAAGGGCCTCAACATAGTCATTGTGAGGGTTGCCAGAGTAAACTATGTATTTTTAAGGAAAGGAAACGATAAAGTAACATTAGCAAATTATCCCCAAATGAGGATCTATATAATGAGGCAGATTACTTCTGGCAAGAGGCTTGGTTAATGACAACTTGGAAAAATTTAAGATGATAAGTTCATAACACAGCATTTAGATAAAATTATCTAAATGCGTTTTGCATTGTGAATCTGTTATCAAAACACTTTTACACTATGAAAAGAACAGGAGTTTATTAATATTCATAATGCATTTTGAAAGCACATGTAATAGTTGCATTCTGAAAACTCAGTGTGAGAAGTAAAAATATCCTTTGAGGATTTAGAATATTGTAAGAGAATAAAATGATCTGGTGGAATACTAGTCCTTCTTTTGTATTTATACGAATTCTTGCCCAGCTGCACTAACCCAGTTACAACTCATACCATCTCTTTGTGTTTCTTAAGTAAACAGTCTTAAAAGGTGCCTTTTTAAAAAAAAAAAAAAATGGAGTATTACATATTACCTCCTCCTATTGATAATTAAACTCCTTCCCACTTTAAAAATATTCCCTGTGCACATTAACTGTTCTTGTTTCTCTCATGAACTTTCTAAAGAAAAGTAGTTTAATTTTTGGTTATGACTAAAACGGTCTTCATTCATTGACTGTTTATTTACTTCAAATATTGTGGGGATACAAACGTTATGGTTACATGAATTGCATTTGTACAGCGTGAGTCAAAGTTATAAGTGTGTCCATCACCCAGATAGTGTGCATTGTACCCGTTAGGTGTGAATTTACCCATCCTCTCCTCCCCCCTCCTACCTGCTTGAATTTCATTGAATTTTACTACCATATGTACACATGAGCGTTGATCTATTAGTTCCAATTTAGTAGAGAGTTCATGTGGTGTTTGTTTTTCCATTCTTGTGACAATTTATTTAAAGGGATGGTCTCTAGTTCCATCTAGGTTGTTACAAGGGTCTTAGTTCACCTTTTTTATGGTTACTACTCCATGGTATACATATACCACATTTTATTAATTCACTTATGTCTTGATGGGCACTTGAGTTGTTTCCACATCTTTGCCATTGTGAATTGTGCTGCTATAAACATTCCAGTGCAAGTGTCCTTTTTATAAAATGTCCAGTGACTGTTTATTAAGTCACCATACACTGTGCTAGGTGCTGGGGATACAGAGGGCAGTGGGATAGACATACTTTCTCCCCTCAGGGAACTCATATTATGATGGTGGAGACCACCAAAATTAATAACTGCAAATTATGACAAGCTCTGTGAAGGTAATAAATTAGATGATGGAAGCATTGGACATATGAATGGAAGTAGTAAGAGATGAGGTTGGAAGGATAGAATGAAACCAGATTTTTTTCCCTATTGGAATATAGTTTTAGTTTTACTTATTGGACTTCTAAGAATATAGAATTTTAGCCACTTAGGATAGTAAGATAGAATATATATGATATTTTGTAAATAGTAGGAAAACTTACCTGCTAGCTCTCCCTTCATTCCCCTGGGTTCAGGTCATTCCTCAGAGAAGTCTTAAAAGATTGCGTTGGGTACAAACCAATATAAGATATTGTATTATAATTACATGGCGAGGGATTTTTTGTTGTCATTGTCATTTTTAAAGATTTAGTATTAAAGTACAAAATTTTCGCTGTTGTGTCCTGCCAGAGTTTTTCAACTTCATATTTCTACCTCTTTTAAAGTCTTTGGGCTCTTGTTCTGCATGCTAGTGAATGTCATAGTTCTGTGTTAGTATTTTTCTCCCTTTCAGAAGTTTTTAATGTAGTTTGCTTAGGAAAGTATAAAATGCCCAAGTGCTGATTCTGGTTTTATTTTTCTCCATATCCCTAAATCTAGCACAGTGTCTGGCACAATGATAGATGTGTTAGTTTGTAAATGTTACTTGATGAAGTAAATTTCTCGGATAGTATGGGTACGAAGTAAGAGGTACCTACTCTTGGCAGAGAAGAAAGAAATCTCTGCGAAAAGAGCTAATATGAGAAGCTTTGCTCTGTGGAGAAAGTAAATGGGGGATGGTGGACGTCTGTGCCGGTCTCCTTTCTAGCCTAGAGAATCTAGGCTACCCTGGGCCTCAAAGAGAGTCAACACTATATTGTACTCCATAGCCGTAAGAATATGCCCTATGCAGCCTCCCTCCAGAAGAACAGTTAGATCGTCAGAAATTCTCAAGGCCAGAGGTATGTGTCCCCTGATACATTCCTGGTTAGAATCTCATGGCTTTCCGTTTGTGTTCTTCCCCACTTGGTGACTCAGAATTTCAGGCTTTATTTCTGAGTCTCCTAGTAAAATGCCAGAAAATTTTACAGGAAAGGTATAAGTACCTGAAACTCTATTGACGTTAGCATCTACCCACACCAAGTACCATGCCAAGTACCAGGGTCCAAAATGATAGCTGAAGCATGATTCGTGCCCTCACAAAATTTAGTAAGGTGGGCTAAACATAAACTTCAGAGAAATTGAAGTGCTCTGATTGAGATATGCACAGAACTCTCTGAGAGTATTGAGCCTGTTCTGGGGCTTTAAAGGTAATTTCTCAGGAAAGATGAGTAGGAATTAGATGAAGGATAAGAAAAGTTTCTTCTAGACAAAAGAACAGCACCAACAAAAATATAGAGATATGAAGCAGTGTGGCACATGCAGTAAGAGTTCAGTCTTGAGGTAGAGAGTGTTTGGATGAGGCTAGGAAAGTGGCTCATGGAGCGATTGCATACCAGTGCTGATACTGAATGTTTCCTTTTTATGCTAATTGCCAGGAGGGGAATAGGTTTATGTTTTGTTTAGCTATTCAGCACTTAACCAGTAGATGGGATTTCTCTAACACTGTTTCCTTTTATATATATGTATACCGCATGGTGCATACTTTAGAGAAATATAAATATATTATTTAAAACTCTGATGTCTGGGGAAGCTCCAAGGTGAAGGAGTGAGGAGCTTGACTACTCACAAATTGATATTACCATATTTACCCAGGGGTTAAACATTGAAACAAAATATTTTCATGGCATCTTTCTTAGTTTAATTCTGAAAGAAATAGGTCTTTGAAGCTTGGAATAAAGAGTTAGAAACAGGTGATGAAATATTTGGAGATATACTTGTAACATACGTCAAATGTGATAATAAAGCATCCAATGAGAAGGGCCTTAAGCTTGAATAAACTTCCCTAAGTCATGTTATGTACTTGAAGTAAGAATTAATTTCTTATTTTGAAAATAGTTTTTTTTTTTTTTTTTTTTTAAGAGACGGGGTCTTGCTCTGTTGCCCAGGCTGGAGTGCAGTGGCATGATCATAGCTCATTGCAGCCTTGAACTCCTGAGCTGCAATCCTCCAGCCTCAGCCTCTCAAGTAGCCGGACTACAGGTGTGCACTAGTATGCCTGGCTAATTTTTATTTTATTTTTTGTAGAGATGGGATCTCACTATGTTGCACAGGCTGGTGAAAATAGTTTAATAAATTGGTATGGTGATTCCTTGTATCATCAATAGTGTTTTTATAGGGCACTTAACATGACATTCTTGTGAACAAATTCTAGGTGTAATATAAGGCCAGGTGTTTGTTAGTCATGATACAATTAATTATTCTAGCATTTGTTTTACTTTTATTCTTCAAAATTTTCACACGTTGATTTCATTAATAAAACAGGTGGCAAGTGTAAAGCTACAGAAGAAACCCCTATAAAGTCCTTAATATGAATGTTTTCCAGTACTATAATTATATTCGTGAAAGTGATTTTTTAAAAAAAAAACTCAATCAAGATCAAACTCACACACACACAGTCACATACACCAACAACTTCTCCTCCTATCCCATCATTTTCTCTCCCTTTTCTTCTTTCTCCTCTCCCTCCCTCTTCCTATCCTTTTCTTTTTTTCTCTCTTCTTTCTTCCCACCCTCTCCTCCTCTCTCCCCTGCCCTCTCCTTCTCTCCGCTATCTCTGTTTCCAGTATCTCTAGAAAGAACACGATACAGAGAGAGCCTTACAGTTTACAAACTGCATTAGGTCCACAGAGCCTCTGAGCATTGTGGTTGGTGTGTCAGAGTGACAGTGCTATGGGGAAAAAAATAGGGAAGGGAACTGTGGGGGTTATGTAACTTTAAATTATGTGGTAAGGATAGGACTTGCTGAGGTGATGACATTGAAGCAAAACTTGTAAGAGGTGAGGGAGAGAGTCACGTTGGTATCTGGGAGGAAAAGAGTTCCAGGCAGAGGGAACAGTAAATTCAAATTGTGATTGCTTTGTCTGAGGAATAGAAGAAAGCTTGTTGGGCTGGAATGAAGAGAAGAAAGGGGAAGAACAGTAGGCAGTTTGGTCAGAAAGGTAACCTGGGGCTAGATCTTACTGGGTTTTTGACTTTATACCTTAAGGGGGAACCATTGGAGGGTTAGTTTCTGAGTTTCCTGTTCTGTTCCATTAGCTTCTTTGTCCTTGAGTCACTACTACCTTGTTGCAGTTACTCTGGTTTAATAATAAATAGTGATATTGGTAGGTTGTCTCTTTTTTTCCTTCAAAATTGTGTTGGCTATTCTTGACTCTTTGTTCTGTATAAATTTTAGAATCAGCTTGTCACACACTTACTGGGATCTTGGTCATAATTGCACTGAATTTATAGATTAATTTGGGGAGAATTGCAGTCTTTATGATATTGATATATCCAGAATATGATGCATCTTTTCCAGAATATGATGCATCTTTTAAAGGATTTTATATCTTATTTTATGTTCTTCAAAATGACTGTTCTGTAAATTTCTCCATGGAAGTCAAAAATGTCTTCTATTGGTTTATTTTCTAGGTACCTTACAGTTTTTATTGCTGTTGCTAATGGGATATATCTTTTCCATTTTATTTTCTAAGTGACATGTAAGAACACAGTTGTTCTTGATTTGTGCCTACCAACCTTATGAACTTTCCTGTTCTCTTTTGTTAGTTCTCTTAGTCTATGAATTGTCTACATAAAAAATTTAAGAGAATTATATTATCTGCAAGTAAAGATAGTGTTACCTGTTCCTATTCAATTTTTATATCACTTTTTTCTTTTTCTTATCTTATTGCATTGACTTGGGCATCTAGGATAGTTGTGTAGCAGAGCAGATATCCTTACCTTGCTTTATTTTTTGAAAAGGGATCCTTCTGAAGTTTTAACGTTAAGGTAACTGCTTTAGCTGTCTAAGTTCCTTTCAATTCCCAGTTTCCTAAGAGTCCTTAAAATAATTATTACTGGATTTTTCCCTGAAGTTTAATATATGCTCTTTGTCTATATATCAATATAGATTCTTTGATTTTTTTCTCTTTTGTTAACACATTGTATTACATTCTTAGATTTGCCGATGTTAATTCATCACATTCCTTGTTAAAATAATTTGAATAAGAGGGATTGATTCAACCTTGAAAATTTAGTAAAACCTCCTGAGATGGTGTTGATGTGAGTGGGTGGGTGGATTTTTTAGTTATTATTTTCAGAATGTTTTCTAATTCTGTTTTTATAGAAAATTATTCATGTCATATGTTTCAGATTAATTAGCATAAAGTTACTATACATATAGCAGTTTTATCATTAAAAGCTTCCTCACTTTATTTGTAGTTAATTCCTCTTTGTTGGTTCCCGAATGCTTTATTAGTCCACCTCCCTCCTTGCACAGACATCTTTCATCCCTCCGTCCCACAACTCGGTCTTACCTAATATTTTGTCTTCTTTTAGCCTGCTCAAAAAACAAGTTTTATTTTGTCAGTCTTTTCTATTGCTTTTTTTTCTATTTTATTAACATGTATTTTTATCTACTATTTTCGTACTACTGTTTTGTTGTGTTTACTCTTTGTTTTCTTTTTTCAATTTCATTTATTTTAAGACTGCTAGGCATAAAAGGATATAAATTACCCTCTAAGTACTGTTTCGCTTAGATTTTGACAAGTGTTACTTTTGTTGTCATTTGAGTTTAAATATTTTGTGATTTCCGTTATGATTTCTTCTGTAATCCATGATTTATTTAAGGAGTATATGTTTAAGCTGTCAAACAAAAAGATTTTACTTTAACCTTTAAAAAAAAACCTGGTTTCTAACTAAATTGCACTGTTGTTAAAGAATTTGTAGTCTGTATGATATCATCAATTCTTTGAAATTTACAACTTGTCTGTATCCTATTATCTATTTAATTTTTGCAGTTCTTCCATGTGTTCTTGAAAAGAGAATAGGTTATCTATTTATGGAAAGCCAACATATATACTGAAATTTATATATTTTGTCAATTCTATTTTTTATATTCTTAATAATTTGCTTATTCTATTAAATACTGAGACAAGTATTTTAAAATCTTTATTAATTTTGGATTTATCAGTTTCTCCTTGTATTCTAATTTTTTTCTTTCTATATAAGCTGTATCGTATGCCATGTGGATGTGTACATACATGTTCATGACTGTTTAAATTTCTTTTTGAATTCCTCTGTATTTTTATAGAATAATGAACTTAAATATAAAATATTTTAATAACTTATTTATTGTTGTTTCTATACCAGCTTTATTTTTGTTAGGATTCATTTGGCATATGAATTTCTACCTTTCATTTTTGTTCGTTTGGTAAGATTTTACTTTGCATTTATTTGGTGAGCAGTATGTAGGTGCATTTATTTTAATTTTTCAGCCACTCTGATAATTGTGCCTTTTCACTAGTTTATTTTTTTCATACTCTATCTTTCCAACTTCATCTTTCACTAGTCTTCTTTATTTTCACAATGGTGTAGCCACCTTGACTTCTAAAAATGTCCTTTAAAAGGGCAAACTCTCTTCAGTTCCATACCTCTGCACATATAATTTTCTTTCCTTTGGAGTGGTCTTTGCCACTTTCCTCTTTCTTGTGATTCAAACCTCAGTTTAAATCCCTTGCTCCCCACCACCCCCACTACTTTTTCAGATACGTTTTTCTTTGACCAATCCCTTTCTAAAATAGATCCACCCATTAGTTTCTATCTTAGTACTGTATTTCTTCTGTAATGCTTATTAAAGTTATTTATTTTTATCTACGTATGGGTTATTTAGTTATATTCATATTAACATTACTGTTATTTTTAATCATTTCTGTGTTGGTTATTTGGTATTGGTCATTAGACAAAAGGGGATGTTGTGATCAAGAGGAGTGTTTCAAGGTCGGGTTCCCTGAGGAAAACAGAGGGGAAAATGAAGATTATTCATGAGCGGGTGAGATCAGTATGGGAGTGCATTTCCAGAGAAAAAGGAATATGTAAGACTCTAGGGAAGGGTGAGGTAAGTTTGACTGCAGAGGTGTTTAAGGTGAGAAAGAGGTCATATAAAGAATTACCTAAACCAGACCCGATTTACTGAGTAGAAAGTGGAGAATTAACACAGTCGAGAAGGCCTGGAATACTTGTCAAGTGGAGTGCCCTGAGAGAACAGGGGTGAGGCTCCAGTTTTAGTTTGAGTGAACTTGCAGTGTTTTTGGTTCTGTGTGTTCATTTGACTGTATCTTCCGACCTACAGCAGTAGGGGAGATGGTAGAATTGATACAGGGACTGGTTTGAGTTACAGTATGTGGTCATGTTGATGTTGTATAAGGGTGAAGGCAGCCATTGATGTAAGGTAGAAATCCTTGATTAGGATGCCTTAATGGAAGCCTCTAGGGGGCCCAGCACTCGGTGCCAACACTTGCTTTTACATGTGAGGAAGCTACTATCAGAGAGATGAAGTAATTTGCCAAAAATTATGTAGTTACTGGTGACCTCTATTATATTTATTTACTATATTTATAAATAACTTACTATGTTTTCTTATTTTGTTTTAATTCTCTTTTAAAAAGACATTTTATTTTTAAAGTTATCAATATAAAAAAGTAGGTTATGCGTCTCAATTCTTTGAAATGAATACTATTTTGAAATTTTTATAATGATTCTTTAGATTCACCTGACTTTCTTAATCCAAACCTTAAATTGGCTCTGTGTTATTTTGTATGTACGAGTCTTTTTGTTGTCTCAAGGGGTGGCCTCTGATTTCTTTTTCAGACCCTTTCCCGTCATGTACCTCCATTCCTCTGATTAGAGTTTCCAAACTACGACCTGCTCTTTAACTACGTCTGCTCCTTGCTTCATGCTCTCTTTCTTTTTTGCTTTCTGCTATCACCTTAAACATTTATCATTTCTTTGTGATGGGAACAACAAAATCCTCTTCTCTAGCTATTTTGAGATACACAGTACATTATTGTTAACTATAGTGAACTTACTATGCAGTAGAGTACCAGATCTTATTCTCCTACCTGTAACTTTGTTTCTGTTGGCTAACTTGTCTTCATCCCTCCCTCTCTCCAGCCTCTGGTAACCAGTATTCTACCCTACTTCTATGAGATCCACTTTTTTAAGATTCCACAAATGAGTGAGATCATGCAATATCTTTCTGTGTCTGGCTTATTTCACTTAACATAATATCTTCCAGGTTTATCCATGTTGTGACAAATGACGAGGCCTCATTTTTTTTTTTTATATAACTGAATAGGATTCCATTGTGTATATATTACACGTTTTCTCTCTCCATTCGTTTGTTGTGGACGCTTAGGTTGATTGTGTATGTTAGCTACTATGAATAGTGCTGCAGTAAACATGAGAGTGCAGATATCTCTTTCACATACTGATTTCATTTCCTTTGGATATAGACCCAGCAGTTGGATTGTGGATCATACAGTAATTCTACTTTTAATTTTTTTGAAGAACCTCCATACTATTTTCCATAATGGCTCTACTAATTTGCATTCCATGTTGGTTAATTACCAATGTTGTGTAAGGATTCCCTTTTCTCTAACACTTATCTGTTGTCTTTTTGATAATAGCCTTTCTAACTGGAGTGAGGTGATAGCTCACCATGGTTTTGATTTGTATTTCCCTGATGATTAGTGTTATTGAGCATTTTTTCATATAACCGTTGGCCATTTGTAATTTTTTGTTTGGTTTTTTCGGGGGAGGGTTTGAGAACAAAGCTCAGGGCATCAAACTACCTGACTTCAAAATATGATACAAAGCAGTAATGACCAAAACAGCATAGTGCTGGCACAAAAACAGACACATAGTCCAATGGTACAGAATAGAGAGCCCAGAAAAAAATTCATGTATCTACAGCCAACTGATTTTTGACAAAGTGCCTAGAACACACACTGTGGAAAGGGTAGTCTCTTCAATAAATGATGTTAGGAAAATTGGATATCTCATTTAGAACAATGAAACTAGAGCCCTGTTTCTCACTGTGAACAAAAATAACTCAAAGTGGATTAAAGATTTAAATGTAAGACCCAAAACTATGAAATAACTAGAAGAAAACATAGGGAAGTGCTTCTTGGCATTGGCCTGGGCAAAAATGTTTTTGGGGGTAAGACCTCAAAAGCACAGGCAATGAAAGCTAAATTAGACAAATGGAATTACATCAAACTAAAAAGTTTCTGCACAGTAAAGGAAACAACAGAATAAAGAGATAACCCACAGAATGGGAGAAGATGTTTGTAAATAATACATCTGACAAAGGGTTAATATCCAGAATATATAAGGAATACAAACAATTCAATAGTAAAAAATAATTAAAAATGGACAAAAGACCTGAATAGATATTTCTCAAGCGAAACCAAATATTTTCATTTGTTCTCATCTCTGTGAAGGATTTGTATATTACAAATTGAAGAAATCACTGCACCTTATCCTTCCTATAGCCTTTTGTTTTTATTTCTATTTCTGTATATACACCTAGCTTTATTTTATTCATATGCTTCCATATCAATCTCTTGCTAGTGTATATGCTCCTTGAGGGCAAGGACCATGTTTTATTCAGTGTCACTTCAGGCACCTTGCACCATTCTTTGGACTTAGGAGCTGTTAAGAAAAATGTTGGCTGTATGTGTTCTCATGCACAATTGGGAATCAGTGGAATAGTGAACATACTCTGTGGCTGCAGTCCACATCTATAACGCCCACCAGCTTCTTATAAATAAGCTATTGACTACATGGGGTAGTAGGCATGACTAGGGGTGAGTCAACTCAAACCTCTCAGCTGAAATTTACAGTTGAAAAATTAGTCAATCTACAATCAAACTATGTTTTGCTACTGTTATGTGCCAGGCGTAGTGTTATATGTTAAGGATGATGTGATTCTAGTGTCATTTTCATAAATAAAGGACAGCACGTTTTTACTGTTGACATGGTTGCATACTTGCATAGGTTTAAATTATGTGTATTTTTCCTCTTTGTGAACTTGAAACTTAGAAGTATGATGTTAATTTTTTTTTTTTTTACATTTTCAAAATTTTTATAAAATTTTACTCATTATCTTGCATTTACTCAGTCGTATTAAATTCCCAAATACCAAGACTTGGTGTTTTCTGTTGATGAAATGTCACATTCTATTAAAACACAAAATGTTAGGGTATCTCAACATACTTGTCAAAGAACAATATATATGCTTCACTGTGTGATAGAGTAACATTTTTATCATTTTTATTTCAGTTTTTCCTTAAAGTATTATAATTTTATACTTGAAACAAAATTTAATTTTTTAAGCAGTACTCAAAATGCATTTTATAATATTTTAGAGAAGTTTTGAAAGGAAGCAACATCTTAGAGATAATTTTTTAGTTGTCGGTTGCCTGGCCTTGTTTAGTAAAAGTGATTTTGCTTCATCAGGCAAATGTTCTTATGAGCTGTTTTGAGAAATGTGCTATGCAAGCTTAGGGCCAAAGTTAACAACTTGGAAAGAATGTACCGCTGTAGTGATGTTGAAATTATTTTTCTCCGCAATACTTCATTTTTATCAGTTTTTAGCTGGTTGTGTGTAAAAAGGAAAAGTGGAAGCCTTCAATAGAATATTTCGATCAGAAGTAAGTTGTAAAAATTAAATATAATAGATTAGCAGACTATTTGGAGACTTATATTACCTTAACAGTTGTATATTGGGAATCTATATACAAGTGTCCTTAATTGCTATTTTTAGATAAACAGTTTTAACCTTTTTGTAATGTGTAATGTAAGCTTATAAATTTGATGTTATATTATACTGAACAGAAACAAAACTATTTGACTTTGTTCCTAGAATCAGTTACAAGCCAGTTCAGAATCCACTCAGGGGTTGCCTTTTGATCTTGTTCATAAGCCACCTTTTCTTAATAAGTCTTTTAAATGTTTCCTCATTTATTTGACTTAATACATGTTTGGGTGCTTGCCATGAGAAGGTAGAAAAATGTTAGAATTCTTTTCTCTGTTCTCAGGTGTTTATAGTTGGCATAGGACTTAGATTTTATGCAAATGAAATTGGAAGCATTCTACACAGTAACTTTCAAAAGTTCAGAATGTAACATATCTAATTTTTCAGATTTATCTGCCAGCTTTAATTTAGTTTTTCAACAGTGAACTAGAAGTTTATATTTTGTCCACAATCAAATAGAGGTCAGCCTTACAGGATGGTTGATAAAGTAGAGCTGTATCTCATCTGTAGTTTCTTTTTCTGGCACCTATTTCCAACGAAAATGTAAAGTCGAGTTTCTCATTTCTTCTTTTTTAGTGAACATTTGTCTTGTGCTTTCACATTCTTTCTTCATGGAGAAAGTAATGTATGTACAAGTGTGGAGATTGCCCAACACCAGCCAATTTATTTGATCAATGAGGAGCATATACACATGGCTCAGTCTTCACCTGCACCATTTCAAGGTAAGTAAATGGGATGTTCCTGCTCTCCACACATCCACTATCACTGAGTGGATAGCTACCTTGTCCAGTAAAGTTTTGCAGCATGAGACATTGTCTTAAATGGACTTTTTTTTTTTTTTGGAGCTAGGCTCTCACTCTTGCCTGGGCCATAGTGCTGTGGCATCATCATAGTTCCCTGTAACCTCAAACTCCAGGGCTCAAGCAATCTTCCTGCCTCAGCCTCCTGAGTAGCTGGGACTATAGATGCATGCCACCACACCCAGCTAATTTTTCTGTTTTTTGTAGCGATGGGGTCTTGCTATGTTGCTCAGGCTGGTCTCAGACTCCTGGCTTCAGGTGATCCTCTCACCTCAGCCTCCCAGAATGCTGGGATTACAGGTGTGAGCCAATGCACCAGGCCAAGAGTATTCAAGTTCTAAGCAGGGTCTAGGGTGTGTGTATTGAATGGTTTTCTTCTGTTATGGGAGATTCAGTGTTTACATTGTACAAGCTATTATTAAACAGATGTGTGTATATGCTTTAACGTATGAATAGTTTATATATTGTGTGTTGATATAGTTGTCTGACAATACTATCCCCATTTGATTTCCTTCAAATATCGATGTGAATTGAGAGGCATGTAAATAATAAGAAACTTTTAAAAATCATACTTTAAAAGGAGTTAGGAAATAAAGAGCAATATACATTAAGTGATGCTATGCTTTAATATAAAATTACTATATCTGTAGTGTTGCAATTGAGTAGGAATTGTTTCTCTAATGTGTAGCATATGTTTTTCCTCCCCTCTGTAGTACTGGTAAGTCCTTATGGCTTAAATGGCACACTAACAGGCCAAGCATACAAGATGTCAGACCCAGCCACTCGTAAGTTGATTGAAGAATGGCAGTATTTCTATCCGATGGTGCTAAAAAAGAAAGAGGAATTGAAAGAGGAAGAGGAGTTGGGATATGATGATGATTTCCCTGTAGCAGTTGAAGTAATTGTTGGTAAGAGAAAATATTTTGCCTGAAGAGCTTTATTCTATTTTCTTCATCTTCCTTAATTTAAAAAAAGATAATCATTCAGATTCATCAGAAACAATCTCCATGATTTTCCCATCTTTTAAAAAAATTCTCTTGACACAGTGGTATAAGCTGAGTAGTTACCTTGCCTGAAGCATCAGTGGTCCCTGTATTCCAAATGCCATTATCATCGTGTTAGAACACGTGTTTAAACAGCTGTTAACTTATGAAGGAATGAAATTTATCATTTTTGGCAAAACTTCACAGTTGTCTCAGTTTCACCTTTAAGCTCTGACTCTGACCACTGGAATAATGAAGTTGGCAGTCTGATGTGAACTCTTTCTCAGGCCTGGTTCTCTTGTTGCTCTCTTTTCTTACAGGTGGTGTTCGGATGGTTTACCCTTCAGCTTTTGTTTTGATCTCTCAGAATGACATCCCAGTTCCTCAGAGTGTTGCCAGTGCTGGAGGCCACATCACAGTTGGTCAGCAGGGGCTTGGTAGTGTGAAGGACCCTAGCAACTGCGGGATGCCTCTGACTCCTCCCACCTCTCCAGAACAGGCTGTCATAGGTGAGTATGATCCCAGAGTGTCTGGGGTGGAAGAGATCTGCAAAATCACATAGTCCCCCTGCCACGGAACAGATGTAAGAAAACGTTGAGAAATTCATGGTAGAAGAGACGGAGGTACTAGAGTAACTTGAGGATTTTATAAAATGGAGAAGGAAAATTTTAAAGCAACAGAATTTATGCACTTCAGCATTTTAATTGTGCCCATTTTAGTCTTTATTCTAATTGAACAGTTCAGTTGTTTCTCTTAAGTTCCGTACACACATCTGTCCCTTTCTTTATATGTGTATGTATTTTTACACACAGAGAGACAATAGACAAAATGCAGGTTGCTTTTTAAAAATTTTTAAACAAATTGAGAATACTAAATTAGAGAATGACTAAAGCCTTTGCCCAAATGGCCATTGCCAGCCAGGGACAAGTCTTGGAAAATTTTTTCCCTATTACAAAACTAGACTAGCACCCAGGAGCTCTGAATAAATACTTTGTCCTGTCAGTAATCTGTCTGTATTAATAATAAATGTTAATTACATGGGAAAGTTTTGACAGTTTGAACAGTCTTCCTTCATGGAAAAATTCAGAAATTGTTTAAATTGGGAGCATTTTTGCCTTCTTTGTTGAGTAGTGTATTTCCTATGTTAACTTTTTTGTTGTAGTAGTTGACCTCATTTTATTTGGAGATCTGGTCACTAAGGAGAGGATACTCATCGTACTTGAGCTGAAATGAGATTATTTATAGGCATTTAATGTGGGCCAGGTTGGCAGGAAATCAGAGTAAATAAAGTCTTGGCTGCTTAACTTTGAAAATCAACTATCAAGCATGATACATACTTAACATGGTAATTTTCTTGTGGATTATATAAGACAGTATTTTGAAGTTTCTAGCATGGTTCTTGGCACGTAGTAGGCATTCAGTAAAATGTTCATGGATAAGGAACATATTGGGGAAAAGCATAGACTTTGTGATTGATTGAACACACTAATGACCTTATTTAATTCTCATACTTTTCTGAATCTGTTTCCTTTTCTGTTAAATACATACCGTATAGGGTTGTTTTACGTGGTAGGTAATATACCTGAGAGTGCTTTGTAAACCAAAAGAAACAGTATATAAGTGGTAGTTTAAAAAATTGAAAGCAATACTCAAAATTCCGCTTTCAGTGTATGTTACTGTTACCTGGAAAGAATTACCCAGATACTGTGTGGGAGACACAGAAACGGACAACACAGTCTTCATTGCAAGAGTCATGTAGTTGCTGAGATGGTACAAAAAGTCCACATCCATCTCTAATATGGTAGAGCAGAGAATTTGGATGACCCCTTGTGAAAGGATATGTCATCAACCAATTTTTATTAAAACTACTTTAAACCGAAAAATAAAAAGTACTTTTATAGTCTTTTATAGTAATCATCATGGAGAAGACAGACATAGTAATGTTAAGACTAGAATTATCAGCATTTTGAAGTTTTAACTTCATATCACAGTTTGGATTTTTAATAATTGTATTATATTATTAAGTTGTCAGTTTTTATTTATCTGGGTTTTTTTTGTTGTTGTTTGTTTTGCCTAGTACATAGTGAAATTTGTATTCAGTGTAAAATTGAAGGCCTGCTGGTTACAGGATGTCTTGACCTCTGATCACATCAGAACTCTAAATTTCATAATTGAAAAACTAGAGGTTTTGCTTATGGCAGGTTTCAACATGGACTTCTCATGTTGAACTATAGATCTTCAGCTTCCTTCCTCCTTAACTCTGTGTATGGTATTGTCCAAGGCCTTGGATAAATAAATTGCCTGATGCCTCCCTCCCTAAAACAAACAAACAAACAAAACTAAGTAAAAGCTGCTGGTATCCTTGTAGTGAAACTAACATGCCCGAATTTTCACTTCATAGGATGCTGAATTACAGCTTAGAACTCATAACGCTGCATCAGAGAGAATCCTCATCAGCCTTGACATTCTGTGGTTGACTGACATTGAACATTGCCATGTTTTTGTAGACATTGGACAAAGTGCCCCGTAAAATGGCCAAGATTCTCCTAGATTAGCAGGGGTACTAAGAGGACCAAACGGTTTTAGTGAAGTCACTCATGCTTTATCTGGATAGGTACATACACGTGCCTCTTCTGTTTGATATACAGAGGGAATTGGGGGTAACAATATTTAACATGCATTTAATAGCTTGGAGTAACAAACCTTGTTTAATTCCTTGTAAGACATCACCCACATTTTAGTTCGATCATTAAGTGCTACTGAAAAGTGTCAACCTAATTTTAATCAGAAAGTCTCTCTGGCTTGTTTTCCCCTATCCTCTCCTTTTTGGTTATAAATTATTTCCTTATAATACTATGGGCATGTGATCTCTGTAGCTCTAATGTAGATTGTTTTGGGGAGAAGCCTCTATTATCTACTTCTGTTTGTTTCTTCAGTTTCCCTGGTTCTAGAATAGGCATTTGAAAACCTATTGTAAAATTGAAATGAATTCATTCGCACCATAAACCAAGTTAGGGAACTTTTAAAATAAAAGGTAGCAATGAAAGACAAATATCTTATCTCCTTTCATTTATCTCATTTGTAATATAACAGTACTTTCCTGGGGGACAAGAAAGCTTCAGTTCCTTAGAATGTAAGCATTTAGTTTGTGTGTGTTTTCTGTTGTTGTTGTTTTGCTTTTTTTAAAAATAGAGGTAAGCCTAACCATTCAGCCCATATAATGATTGTGTTGCATTGGTACCAAGAATATCCAGTTTGTGTTATAAGGTTGCTTCTTTCTTTTCCAGATGGGAGTGGAGATTTCCCAGAGTACTTAAATTGACTGTTTTGGCTAAGATATTTTGTATCACAGTTCTGTGGATAATAAAACCAACAATATAGTTATTAAATAAATCAAAGTAATTGAATCAGAATGTATTAAATACTATTGGAAATTGCCTTTAATATTGTATGAGAAGTAGTAAAAAGTCATAAACAACCAGTATCATCAGCAATCATAGTGGACATAGTCGAAAGAACTGGATTACATATAAACTATAGTTGGAAAAAGTGTAAGTGGATTTATTAGAGAGAAACCAGTGAATTTTTACTCCTGATATAAAATGTCAAGATAACCTCTTTCAGTGTTTTAGTAGTAAGCTTTCATAAATAGTGTTAGGCATGAGGACAAATAGTTCTACACACAAATTTGAAATTTGACCTTGTTAAAAGCTTTGTGCCATTAAGTTCCTTCTATTCAGGGCACTGTGTGCTGCTGTTTTATAGCCATTTAGCTAAATGAGCATAAAGCTCCCTCTACTGTTTGTTTTGCCTTGAAACTTATTTATTGTGTAGGGTTTAAAAATAAAAAACAATCAATGCATGTTTGCCTCTTTAATATTGTGATGTATAAATACAGTGCCAGGGGGAAAAAGCCATCCTGACACAAATTTTACTTAGAGCTACAGATAGTGTTATTGCCAGAGAGTAGGGGCAAAGTTACACGAATGTGAGTGTCAACTATTAAAATGCATATTTATATTAAATGAGATAGCAGTCTAGGTAATAGGAAACCTTTTCAGAAAATTCTAACATTCCAAATTGTCTTTTCTAGGGGAGAGTGGAGGTATGCAGAGTGCTGCCAGTCACCTAGGTTCCCAAGACGGGGGCATGATAACTATGCACAGTCCAAAGAGATCGGGGAAGATTCCTCCAAAACTCCACAATCATATGGTCCATCGAGTCTGGAAGGAATGCATCCTCAATAGAACCCAGTCCAAGTATGTTTTCTGGATCATGTCTGGGTCATGGTGTAGTAACCATCTCCTTGGTTGCTGTATGAAGATGGTGAATCACATCACACCATTGTGTGACCAAACTTGAGAGGTCATTGGATTGGTATTTCATCTTTTTGAATGTAATAGAATAAAATTCAAAACAAAGATGTTAAAATTTAGACATTTACTTTACTCGATTTGATTATCCAGGAAATTTTTTACATTCCTGGACATCTAAAGATTGGCATGCTGTTGATCTGATATTTTTCAACACAGATGGCTCAGAGAGTCACCCTGAGTGTCAGGACAGTAATAAGCAGACTTGGTTTTTATTTGTAATACCAATATATGAATGCTTCCCAATTTCAAAGGGAAATAACCTTCTTTGCCTATTTAGTGTTATACACTAGCCTTATGTTTTAACTGACAATATGTTTTTGAACTAAACTGATGACAATTAGAGGGATGTATATTATCTGCTTTGCTTCTGTTTGTTGATTTTGGAAAACAATGTTCTTTTCTTTTTCTGTCTGACTTTTTTCTTTCCTTTTCTTCCCTCCCTCCTTGCCTTCCTTAACATATTTTTGTGAGCCCATTGCTCAGTATCTTAACACGTTTTTGGAAAAAAGGAAAAGTTGATTCTAGGAAGAGACTGCTGGTGATTATTTTAATTACCTAAATAATAATGACAAACAGTAGTCGATAAATACTATTCCACTTATCAAGATTTATGTAAACATAATCAGCACAGTTTTATATCTGATTTTATATGAGTGAGATGTCTACTTTCTTGACTGATGTAAGTAGACAAATGAGTCTTGATTCTCTGGAACAGAATGAATATAGACATTCTTGTCAATAAGTGCTAATACGTCCATTCATTTAGAAGTTAATTAAATGTTTCTTAAGTGACTGCTATTCAAAGTATTATATACAGATTTAAAACCTGTCCTTTGGCCCCAGCTTTTAGCAAATTCATACCAAATATTTATTGCCCAATGAATTGGTTCTAGAATAGGCCACTGAAGATACAGAAGATAAACTCTAAAATAAATGCAGTGGAAAATTATGTGACATAGTAGAATTAAAAAGCTACCTCTAGTTACTTTAAAGTGATCCTTTCCTTTAGAATAATTGGTACAGGTATTCTTACTTCTCTCTGCAATGCCTAGATAATTTCCAAGTTAACATTTTCTTTTTCTTTTCCTTTCTTTGATTTCTGTCACTATCACCCTTATACCTCTACAGCTCTAACAGACTGTAGCCCTTCTGTCAGCAGCACAGAACAGGGAAGTGAGACACCGAGGAGGGTAGGAGAGGGTGGAGAGCAAGAAACGCTGCAATAAAACATCACGGAAGCACTTTGCAGTATCCACAGTAGCAAAATCAGCAATCCAGAAATACTGCCCCACATTGTTATTTTCATTACATAATAATAGCTGTCTACTTTTTGCCACACTGAGTGACATGTAGGACATATTTTTGTTTTCTCTTGTTTAGTTCACATTAAAAATGGTAGAGTGCTGCCCTTAAATGCTAGTGAGTATCCCTTATCTGAAATGCTTGACACCAGAAGTATTGGGGATTTCAGATTTTTTTTTTTATTTTGGAATATTTACATATACATTATGAGATATCTTGGAGATGAGACTTACGTCTAAACGTGAAATTCATTTATGTTTCATATGCATATAGCTTGAAGGTACTTTTATTAATCTTATACAATATTTTAAATAATTCTGTGTCTGAAATAAAGTTTGTGTACATTGAACCATCAGAAAGCAAAGGTGTCAATATCTCAGCCATCCTGTGAACAATCTGTGGTGGTTTGGCATCACCATCTCCTGACTCTGAATTTATATGTTACCAATAAGCAATCATTGTTTACACTTATTGACACATGAGTAGTTAATAGTAAAAAATATGACATAACATTAATACAGTGAAAAAATGTTCAAGGCACTAAGCACCGCAGTAGCCTTACCAGAATGCACACATCAACTATTAAACAGCAGCAGCAGGCTTTCAGTCTCCACCTCCAATGCTGTAGCGTAACACCCTTGGGGACACTGAATAAACTGTATATTGTATGCTTGTGTTTTGCCTGTAACTGTCACGTGAGGTCAGGTGTGCAATTTTCTACTTGTAGCGTCATGTTAGGCACTCAAAAAATTTTGGATTTTGGAGCATTTTGGATTTTAAATTAGGAATCCTCAACCTGTTGGAGTTTTAAGAGTGATTTAAACAATCTTTATCAGGGGGTATATAATTTACAGATGCTATGGAAAGGTAATTTTAGAAGATAGGTTATTTCTACATAACTTAGGTGACCTTTTTTTTTTTTATAAGCCACAACTAATAATGCCAGATATTGTTTAATTGCTATGTATACCACCCATGTTAAAATGTACATTCAACTTAAATAGAAATATTTTGAGTCTTCTAATACATAGAACAAGTAGTTTTTTTCCTTTGGTCGCTCAGAGCTATGTATCAGCCGGATGCCATTACTACGTAAAATGTCTTCAACTCTTCTAAACATTTTTCTCCCCAGGAGCCTGAGTATTATCTCATGTTTACATGTAAGTCACATTTTTAACCTTTTTAGGAGGAGCCAAATGTCAACTCCAACTCTTGAAGAAGAGCCTGCTAACAGTCCTGTTACTTGGGATTTTGTGGATCCAACCCAAAGAGTCAGCTGTTCTTGTTCCAGGTAGGTAGTTAGAAAAGGCAAAATAATAGTCAAATAGAATGATGGTACATTTTGCTGTCTCATCTCCTGGCCTCACAGACCAGTTCTTCCCTATGTTTTTGTTTTGTTTTAAATCTCCTTCCTCCTCCAGTAGAGAAGAACAACATCAGTCTTTTCTTATATGCAGTTGGTACAATTTTATTATCAGAACTCCGAGCTTATTAGATAACTGGCCCTGTTAACAAATTGCTCTCACAAAATTTTTTCAGTTAATTACTTCAAAGCTAAAAGGCATTAGTTTGACAAGACAATCCCGAGCCCTTTAAAGAACTTTTCTTTTAACTTTAAAGTAGAAATACGTATCGAAAACAGGTTAGCTTAAGTTAGTAGAGTTTGGATTAAATAGATTTTTCTATAGATAATTTGTTGTTGGTAGTGATGGTGTTCTTTGATGACCGAGGCAGGCATCTGGTCACACCTGCTAAAAGCTAATATGTAGACATGGTGCCTTAATTGTCCCTTTGTTTAGGTCTTAGGGTAGGGCCCCAATTGTTTTCTGTAGAAGATTTTTGTGTTCTTCCTGGGTATTCCTTGACTTATTCCTTTTGGTAGTAAAGAATCTTGTTGTCATGGATTTTCATTAGGTTTCTTACTTTTTTTTTGAGACAGGGTCTTGCTCTCTCCCCAGGCTACAGTGCAGTGGTCTCATCATAGCTCACTGCAACCTCAAACTTCGAACTTCTGGCTCGAGCGATGCTCTTGCCTCACCCTCCCGAGTAGCTGGGACTACAGGCTTGTACCACCACACTCTACTAATTTTTCTTTTTTTTATAGTGACTGGTCTTGCTCTGTTGCACAGGCTGGTCTCGAACTCCTGGCCTCAAGTGATACTCCTGCCTCAGCCTCTCAAAGTGCTGGGATTACAGGCATGAGCCATTGCTCCAGCCTGGGGTTCCTGCATTTTTTTAAGTGGAGATAAGTCTCATTCCCCCAGTTCATTTGATTGTTAGAGCATGTAGTGATGATTTTCACTTACTGAGCAATTTTGAGTAGCTCTGCTTCTAAAGTGTGTATTTTAAAATTTGATACTGTTTAATATTTATAAAAAGTTCAGTTGCGATAAGCCTATTTAGAAGATGGCCATTCATTCCTCTATTTTAGATCAGGGGTTCTTAACGTGGCGTAAGTAACTTAGCTTCAGGATGGGAGGTGGTCCATATGCCCCCTAAGAATATGTGCAAACTGCCATGTGTGTATACTTATGGAACAGTTTTGACACCTTCTTCCTGTTCTTGTCTGCTCCTTGAGTTGATTCTCTTTCATCAAGCTCTGCTTCGGTAAAAGCCTCTTGTTGAGAGATGTTGTAAGGATCAGCCTAATGAAACTCATGATTGATTTTTCAGGGAGCTCGTTTTTGAAGAAGTTGTTTGCTCATTAAGGGTTCTCTCTCTGAGCATGTGAGAACCCCTCTCTGGTCTTAGCATAGATATGGTATACTGCAGCTAAATACTTGCTTTACATTTGTCCCTAGGCTGCTGTGAACTGTGTGACAATAAGTATTTCCCCATTAACGTTGATGTATGGACAGCCCACAGCCAAGTTGCAGCCCACCTTTAGCACGTTCGTAGGATATAAATTGTAGTGCATTTAATTTGTGCCTTCATCTTACTTTTTCCTACTCTTTTCCTTAACCCAGATTTTTTTACTTTTAAAAAATAACATTTTTGTTGATTTATATGACATTTTTATTAGCTACCTGGCACTTTTTTAAAATCATTTTTAGGTACAAATAAATAATGCTTTTTCTTTTGTTTTCTGGAATTATTACTTTATTTCCTCACCAAATTCCCGTACCTTTGGGTCTTTTTTATAGCTGTGTGTATACCAGGGCACCATTCCACTGGCTTCCAAATTTTTATCCCTAGACCTAACTTTCACATAGTGTTATCTTTTAGGATGCCTTTAAGAAATACCCTTGATATTGATGTGTCTTTCCCCACAAACCAGGAAGCCGATTGCAGTCATTTTTATCACAACTTTCCCTTCTCAGCCTAGAAACTTGATCATTTATTTTTCTTCATTTTCTGGATCTAGTCTGTCAGTGGATTTCATAGTGACTTCCTTTGAAATGTCTGTTATGATCCTTTTCCCTCCCTTGTACTTTTAGCCACGGTGTATTTCTATACTATTTGGCCCTTCTTTCTGCCACCCATCACCCGTATCGTGGACCTGATCTTCCTGCCGCCTGCTCCGGTCAGGTTCCTTTCCTGCTCAGAGTTTTGCCACGGTAGTCTCTTAACCTACTGGTGCATTCCTCATTCTAACCATTTTGCAAGGTAGCTGTGTCATTAAATACATTAAATACAGTTGAAAAAACTTGACTTTATACGATTATCCACTTTCAAAAAGTCCTTGCTTTGAAGATGGTATCATAAAATATCTATCAAAGGACTAGTATGGTTAAATGCTCTCTGAGAAAATCCAAATTAGAAAGTTTTACATAAAAGACTTTTAGAGACTAGGTTTTAAATAAGCACCTTTAGAAGATATAATTGAGATGTTTTCCAACCAGACATTCACATGTTACTAGGGTACCGTGCCCTTTGGGCTTAAAGACAAGAAATCAGGAATTTTCATTTTATTTTTTTAGAGTAGCAAAGTCTTTGGCAAGAGTGTTTTCAGATTATCTGTTGCAGGATTACCAAACCCATCATGGAACGGTCCACTCCTCTCACTATTTAATGGCCTTGTGGAGCAGAGCAGGGCAGCCATCCTGCTGTCCCACTAAACCATCCCATTATGCCACACAAATCCCTTTTACTGCCCACTAGGGCATCATTTAGTGCAATGCAGCAGTAATTTAATGCCACCCTAGTGGCCTCAGAGAGTTACTACTACACCGGCAGGAGAGCTCACATTTTTCCCTGGAAATGATTTATATATTGAGAAGAACTGGCTGACCTGCTATATAACTTTGTTGTACAGATTAAACCTTGGCATCATCTAGCAGGCCCTTACTGAGCCATTTCTCACGCCTGTGCTTGCCAAGAAGTACGTTAGGATGTGAACAGACTTGGTGTTCCTGCTTAGGTGCAGGTGTATATGTGTATGTGTGTGGTTTTAGTGTTCACTCACAACTTTGCTACTTTTGTCTCATTTTAACGTGTGTCTGCAAGATCCAAAGTTGTCTTTTATCCCTTCTTTTATAGATACAGTAGCATATAAGGTTTCTAGTCTTAGGATTTACCCACATTATCTTAGTTCACACTTTGAGGGCAAGTTGCATAGTTATTTTATTCCCAATTTATAATACTGCAAGCCATTATAAGCCATTCTATATTAGAGTTGGTAGAGTGTTGTAAAATAGAAATTGGAAACTTTCTCTTTTTTTTTTTTGGCAGACGATCATGACTCTACTCTTATGGTTTTAAGATGGAGTATGAGTAGCTTATCTAAGGCCCTCACCAAATTTTAGTGATTTGGAATTTTTCAAATTGCTGATTTGAAATTAGCAATGTATTAATTTATATTTCTTGTTAAGTCTGTTTCTTACCTGCTTAGCCTGTACATGATTGATTCTTCATTTTTCATCAGGATGTATTGCATTTTTTAATCATTATAAGTATAATTAAAACCCAGAGCCCTTTTAGATGTATTAATTAATCTAATGTGTGCTTTAAAAGACATAACCTCTTGTCAGAGACACCTCTTTCGTACTGTTATAATGATGCAGTTATTTTTATCTGTGTATTTGTTGACTTGATTTTAATTCTCATTTTAGGCATAAACTTTTAAAACGTTGTGCAGTAGGACCCAATCGACCTCCCACAATATCTCAACCAGGGTTCAGTGCAGGAACATCGTCATCTTCATCTTTACCGCCTCCTGCTTCTTCTAAGCACAAAACAACAGAAAGACAGGAAAAAGGAGACAAGTTGCAAAAGAGACCCTTGATACCATTTCACCATAGGCCCTCTGTGGCTGAAGAGTTATGCATGGAACAAGATACACCAGGACAGAAGCTAGGGTTGGCAGGGATAGACTCCTCCTTAGAGGTGTCTAGCAGTAGGAAGTATGATAAGCAAATGGCCGTGCCTTCCAGAAATACAAGCAAGCAAATGAATCTGAATCCTATGGATTCACCTCATTCCCCTATATCCCCTCTGCCGCCAACACTCAGCCCTCAACCGCGAGGTCAGGAAACGGAGAGTTTGGACCCACCATCTGTCCCTGTGAATCCAGCCCTCTATGGAAATGGGCTAGAACTCCAGCCATTGTCTACTCTGGATGACAGAACTGTTCTCGTAGGCCAAAGACTGCCTCTGATGGCAGAGGTCAGCGAGACAGCCTTATATTGTGGGATTAGGCCGTCGAACCCAGAGTCATCAGATAAGTGGTGGCATAGTTATCATCTCCCATCCAGTGATGATGCTGAGTTCAGGCCTCCAGAGCTCCAGGGTGAGAGATGTGATGCCAAAATGGAGGTAAACTCAGAGAGCACTGCACTGCAAAGGTAAGGTGACTCTCTGCGCCACCCACCTACCACCCGCCAAAAAGGCATGGACTCCCTCCCATCTCTCCCTGCTAAACCTTCACATCCAAAGTGAAAGCAGGCTTTTCTTCGCCATTCTAGACTCTACATATAGAAAATGTTTAAAAGTCAAATGCTTTGTTTAGTACACATGTCGTTTAAACATGCTGGCACATAAAGGTCTCATGGCATTTTAGTACACTCGGTATGTATTAGTTTATTTTTGGCCTACTGTTTGTTAATTAAAAAGACTATGGCTTTAGTAGACTTTCCATATTGCTGTCAGCACTTTCTTTGTATGTTGACACTTTTGAGAAAGGCTTTGCATGCATTCAGGTATGTATCATGTGTCTAGTAATAATAATATTTATAGTGCTTTTGAGCCACCCATTATCATGAACACCATACACAGATTATTTCATTTAATCTTCACCACAACCATATTATTTTATCAAATTTCATAACTGAGAAAACAGAATCATACAGTTAGCAAGTGACACAGATGGAATTTGAATGTAGGCAGTCTGTCCTGCAAACCCATGCTCTTGAGTGGAATCCATGGAATCAGAGACAAAGACATACATTCTTGACGAAGCCTACTCAGTTTTATTTAATCATGAATATAATCTCTAAAAGCAAATGACTGTACAGGTGAACTTTTAGTTTTGTTTTAAAGTTCAGTTGAAGCTTTATAATGCTTTAAGTCATAAATGCTGCTTTTTTAAAAAAAAATATCAATCATTTTATCTTGTTTAAATTGTCATTTTCTCTTTTTAGACTCTTAGCACAACCTAACAAACGGTTTAAAATCTGGCAAGACAAGCAGCCCCATACGCAGCCAGTCCACTTCCTTGACCCATTGCCTCTATCACAACAACCTGGAGACAGTCTGGGAGAAGTCAATGACCCATACACCTTTGAGGACGGTGACATAAAATACATCTTTACAGCCAACAAGAAATGCAAACAAGGGACGGAGAAAGATTCCCTGAAAAAGATTAAGGTACCATTTAACATAGAGTCCAGCACGGTGTGGGTTTCTCTCTCTGTCAAGACAACATGTATGGGAAGACTTTGGAGGCAGAATGTTTGAGATAGTCTTGCCTGATTGCTCGGTCCCCATATTCATGCTCTTGGTACTATTGTATCGAACAACGTATTGTTCTTTTTTATGTCATGGCTCACCTTTGTTTAAAAGTCAGCCGAACATAAATGAAGGCTCATATTTTCCAGGCTATAGCTTGTACAGTGCATGTTTCCTCTCATATGCTAATTCCTGTTGGCCTATGCTCCCTGCTTATTTCTTTTTAAATGTGATTCCAAAATACCCAAAACGTAAAGAGAAAATGTTGATAACAGTATCTACTGTTTATTGAGCACTTATTATGCTTACTGTGCTGAGCGCTATACCTATATATTCTCTGGATTAATATCAACACTACCCCATTGACTGTCAGTATTAATTTTACTGGTTTCATTGTCATAAAAATGAGTACTGGGTGTGTGTGCTGTCTTTAGCCTTAAATTTTAAGACATTCTAAAATACTGAGCCACTGAAGGAGGTATTCTTGAGAATAAAGGAAGTAAGACAATTTAAGAGGCCAGTATAGTGCAGGGGAATGCTTTTCGGATTCCTTTACAGAGATTTGTCTAGATCCAGAAAGCTTGATCTATAATTCAATATCTGAAATGTTATTAAAGGCAGCTTTTAACACCATGGCAGGTCTGTAATCAAATGCCACCAGTACTGTTTAGGCATAAAACACTGATTCACTCAGAATACCCCGTAGGATTGAGGGGAGAGTGGGGAAGTTCTTGGTTCTATTTAAATTCCAGAGAAAGGACATATCTTTTATTTCCTTTGGTTGCATAGACCATGGTTTATCATACTTGTGCTCATAACAAGTTCCATTCTACCCTCTAATTCTTTGTGTTCTCCCTCATATTCCACACTTTGGGTTGGTGTTCATGTGTTTTGTTTGGCTGAATTTATTATACAGTCAGAGGATGGATTTGGTACCAAGGATGTCACTACACCAGGTCATTCCACGCCGGTGCCTGATGGGAAAAATGCCATGTCTATTTTCAGTTCTGCTACTAAAACAGGTGTGTACAATGATTATTTGCCTCACTTGGATTGTTGCTAAAATAAAATGCAAGGGAGATGCTTCCCTATTTGAAATTATATTCTTAGTGTAATAACAATAATTTGATCTCATCTTTAATATATCTTTAATAGTTTGTTTTTCAGTTCCTTTCAAAACTGATAAACATATTTGGAAATAATTGTCTCTAAATTTAAATAAAACCATAGGGAAAAAATTCACAGGCAGGTCTTGTTCATTGAGATCCGTGTCCTCTTCTCACTCCTTTTTGCTTGGTGAAGTTGTTCATTCTGTTTCTTTTGCCTTCTTTCCTACAGACGTCCGGCAGGATAATGCTGCTGGCAGAGCTGGCTCCAGTAGCCTTACGCAGGTGACAGATTTGGCACCTTCCCTGCATGACTTAGACAACATCTTTGATAATTCTGATGACGACGAACTGGGGGTGAGTCTGCTGTAGCTACACATCTAAATGGGAGAACTTTGTTTCAGAGTCTCAGTATTTCTTTATGGTTTGGTTTATTGAATTTGGGGCTCTTATTTTAGGTTCTGAATGTTCTTTAAAAGTGTATACTTTGAAAAGGTTTTAGAAGTTATTAGTGTAGTATCTAACACCTCTTGCATTTTGTTTATGGACGGCTCTTTTTCATTAGTGTTATTCCAGTTGTAAATATTGAAATCTTTCACATTTATTTTGATAAATTCTTCTACATCATGTGACTATGATATAGTCATATTAGAAATGTATTATGTAATCCTTTTAAATGAGATTTTTAAAATAATGCCCACATAACTTTTTATTTATCTAATAAGTTAAAGGTTAGTCTACATTTTGAGAGATATGCAAATATGATACTTTTTAGGATCATGACATCATGGTAGGAAAATGGTATTTATATACATAGAAGTTAAATAATATAAGGCATCATATGATTAAAGGGACATTTAAGAAAAATTATAGTTCTTTGGAGATATCTGAGCCAAGAAGAAATTTGTTTCCTCATCCCCCTAACCAGCGTGTACATTTGGGTAAATATAAGTGCCTTTACTTCTGGGGGACCTAGAGACAAGTACGATAGGCTCTGGTTTTTCTTTTTGGTTTTTTTTTTTTTTTTTTTTGAGACAGAGTCTCACTCTCTTGCCTGGGGCGAGTGCTGTGGCATCAGCCTAGCTCACAGCAACCTCAAACTCCTGGGCTCGAGCAATCCTACTGCCTCAGCCTCCCGAGTAGCTGGGACTACAGGCATGGGCCACCATGCCCGGCTAATTTTTTCTATATATATTTTTAGCTGTCCAATTAATTTCTTTCTATTTTTGGTAGAGACCGGGTCTTGCTCTTGCTCAGGCTGGTCTCGAACTCCTGAGCTCAGGACTGTCCGCCCGCCTCGGCCTCCCAGAGTGCTAGGATTACAGGCATGAGCCACCGCGCCCGGCCTAGGCGAAGAAGTCAAAGAAGTCAATTTATTAGTTTGTTTTCTTTCAGTTATTCACTTATCTACCTCCCTATTCATTTTACATACATTTATTAATCATTTGATGATTAATTCCTTTGTGGCAAGTACTAAGGCTAATCATTGAGGTTACAAATATGACTACATTACTGCCCTTATACTTGAGACACTCAACAGACCTAATGAGAAACAGCTTATAAAATTATGGTGTTCTTACTACATTGAGTGCAGTGACAGACCTGAATCCAAAGATGCCGGGCGTGCAAATAGGAAGTGAGAAGGGAGCAGTGTCTAAGTTAAGGCTTGAGGGTTAAGTAGGGATCAGATTTCTAAAACCCAGGAACTTTAAAATAAAATGTATATAATTAACAGATATTGTACACCATTAGTGTTATAAGTACTTAGAAGATGATGAGATCATAATGGCCTTGAAGAATGAATGTGACTTAAAATGTGGAAAGACTGGGGTCATTGAGAGGCTGGGAGGGACACTAGTTTGAGTGTGGAATGAGCCTTAATTCAGCAACAGGAATGAACTATATTGGCTTTTGGGGGTAATGAATAGACCATTGGTCTGCCTTTTGATGGTGATTAGGGCTAGGAAGGTTTTGGCCAGGAGTAGGGCTTTGGACTCTACTGATAATATGTTCCTCTGAGGGTTGCTGAGTGAATTGGTAGAGTTGAGTGCTGTTTTTTTTTTATCAATCCGATGTGTAGAAAACAAGAGTCCTCTATTTGGTAGCTTTTGTTATATTGGAACACTAGAATCTGGATTCACACAGTGGCTACATGAAGGAAAAGGACATGGCAATGTGAAAAACTCTAGTAGAAGAAATGACTTATTTCTTTATTGTTGATCCAGGCATTGGAAATCCTTTTGAACTTGACTATCTACCGAAAGCCACAATCTGCCTGGAATTGGTTTTAATACCAGGGTTAGGTTAGGGCCTTTGGTAATGACGATGGGAACAAATTGTGAAAAGAAAAGGAATCACAAAGAAGTAGGAAGAAGAGAACAAAAGTCAACACTGTGGAATGGCCCTGTACTATTCACAGCCACTATCCCTAATGATTGCTGTCTGTGCTCTAGGCCATTGAACTTACTCTCTGTCTAAATTTTGAGTTACTGTTGGTCTTACTGAAGAAATGTTTACATTTTTGGAAAATATTTTTAGTAATGTTAATATGCAAAGGATGGTTGGATGTTGTTAATAGAATTTTCATTTCTCTGAAATGAGTATTTCTACTTTTTTAGTCTGGCATTTAATCACATGAACAGTTTACCTTAGAATCTATCCCTAATTCATCTTACTAGTAAATGGAGTTGGGAGGCTGTTAACAGGCTGAGTTTTCATCTCATGTGTCTTTCAATTTAATTTTACATTTCAACTCTTACATTGTGTAAGTATAAATAAATAAAAGGCCTTCTACTTGTAAGAATCCTTTTTTTTTTTTGCTTTATTTTATTTCATTTTAATGTCACAAATTCATTTGATCTTAAAGATAATCTTGACCAGTAAGAGACTACATTTGTTTTGAATAACAGATCAGAGAAAAACATTCTATATATTTCAATAATTTTATGAAATAGGTAATTTTTTGTAAAGATGAATAGTAACTGTCAACATACATATAGAAGGTACGTAGTTTGTTATGGCGAAAAAAAAAAAAAATTAATCGCTTTGAAGGGCCTGAGGTCCACTCTCTTAGTTGCCTGTGTCCAAACAGAAGGGAAACCAGACCAATTGCCAGTTACTGCTGGAAGCACCACCCTAATGTAATCATCATATCCGTGAAACTACTCTTCTAATGACCTGGGAGGGAAGAACTGCTTAAGACTGGCACCCTCTGCTTCCATGACACAGTCTGCCATTACAAGATCTATGAAAAAAAGATACAATCACTAATTTTTTCATGCTTGTAACCATCTCCTTTGTTTCGCTGCTGTTTTTTCTAGAAGTTCAGCTGGTGAATGCTGTGTAAGGAAGCACCTATCAACAGGCACATGCTAGGAAATATATGACTGCTGCCCTGCTTATATACAATTGTGTTACTCTGTTTTGATGATAATAATCTGTTCTTAGGCTGTATCACCCGCACTACGCTCATCAAAAATGCCTACAGTTGGGACAGAAGACCGACCTCTTGGGAAGGATGGAAGAGCTGCTGTTCCTTACCCACCAAGTAAGTGGAGGAACTTGACTCAGCTTTTTTGGGCCACTACCTGTAACTTATGTATAATGTTCTCACACTCAGTGGAGCTTTATCTGAAATTCCCCTCCCTTTTTTTTTTCTTTTGACAGTATTCTAACTATGAATTAACGTTGGTATTCCTGAGATGGCACACAGTTAATCCTATATAGAAACATCTTAATTTGAGTTTCTTTTCCTTTGTTTTCAAATTAAGAATTAGCTTTTTTAGTTTAAAATGTGGGAAAAATGTTCGAGGTTGTTTTTCTAACAGTCCTTTCCTAGTAGGATAAATTCTGCACAAGTAATTTTCAGAGCGATACTCTACTATGAGACTTTGTGTAAAATGTTTCAGTTTTCATAAATTTAATTCACTCAAGAATATTAAATATTTGTTTTCAGTGGTCATTTTCAAGATTCATAGTGAAGTTTTTGTGTTGCCCTTTGAGATTAACTGGTTTTATTACATATGCTGGCAAAAAGAGAAACCTCCTTTTTTCTACTATATTCTTTACCCTTAGAAACCACATTATTCTACAAGAGAAAAGTCAGGATGGCTTATGTGGACACTCTGAAGCAGAAACATAATTCCGTTGCAAATCATTCTTTAAGACCTTCTCATTAACTTCAGCTAGTAATGAGAACAAATTGAGGGGAAAAACCACCATGTCATAGGGATGAGTCAAAAAGTTTTATGAACCTGTAAATGTAGTTCTGATTTACTCAAATGTAGAAGTGGGAAGTATACAGAGATTGGATTTTGACAGCTTTAGTGGATCCATAGATTTTTAAAATATGCAAAGCTTTCTCAGGCATGACATGGGTGAAAATGAATAATGATAGCCAGCCAGTTGCTGTAGTTTTTTTAATTAAACATTTTTCTTTTTTTATTACTCTGCAGTGCAGAATTTTGCAAACTTGGAATTTCACAGATTAAAAGAAACTATTAAAATAGATACATATGGAATAGGTCAGATCAGTGAATTTTTTTTCCTTGTATTGAACCTGTTAATCCTTTGCCCCTTTTGACATGAAGTGATACATAGTGATGTGAAATGTTAAAATGTCTGATAACTCATCCAAGGTTATTTACTCACAGACATTCTGCTAGTTAGTGTCATTGCCCAGTAAAGTGTATTGTGTGCTCTGTCCTTTCTCTCATTTTTATCTGAAAAGGATTTGTTTTAAAAAGAAACTACTCAATATTTTATGATAAACTACAGGTCCTAAAAACTAATGAATTTGAAATATAGCACAGAAATATTAGCACTGGGAAAATCCAAATATACAAGAGTCAAGAGGATCTTTTTAATGTATACAAAGTATGTATGTAAATGTGTGTTTGTGAGAGTATATGCGTTGCGTGGTGGGGCGGTGGGCATCCATGCAGTGTTTCCTCCCAAGAAATGACGATGCAAATAAGCCTGGCAAGATGTTTTCATCTTCACAAAGCTTTTTTGGACATCGAGGTGCAAGACAGATGTTTTATAAATTTAATGTCTAGAACAGCACTGTCCAATAGAAATATAAGATGAGCCAAATATGTAATTTTGCATTTTCTAGTAGCTGTGTTAAAGAAAAATAAGAGAAACGTGAAACTAATTTAAGTAATATACAATATTTTATTTAACTTAATGTATTTAAAAATATTATAATTTCTACATGTAATCAGTATAAAAGTTACTGAGATATTTTACTTTGTTTTGTACAAAGCCTCTGGAATCCAGTGTGTATTTAGATGTGCAGCCCAGCTCCATTTGGTCAGGCCCCGTGCTGCGTGCTCCGTGGTCACACGTGGCCATGCATGCTGTGTTGGAAAGCACGGTTTCGTAATTGTTCATCTGTGTATGTAATAATGAAGACAGCAGCAATAGTAACAAATAGGTTCAGTTTAGCATCACGTTTTTGTTAAGGTAGTATTGTGTTATAATAAAGTAACAAAAACAGAAAGGTTTTCCTTAGGTTTTATTATTCACCACTTATGAATTTCTGTCTTTGAAAGAGTGTCAATTTGAAGTATGATGTCTTTGAAAAGGCAAAATGAAAGACCTGGAGTTTTGAATTGGCTTCATTTATTTTTTCTCCTCGAGCACTTACTAGTTGGAAGGGACTCTACTAGGTTCTCTGGAGTGGGGAGAATACTAAAAATTCAGTGATACTGCCTCCGTTGGAGGGCTTCATTCCTGAACGTGAATACTTTGCAGTACAGGTTAGAGGGTGGTTTGTATCCTTAGTGAGTTCCAGCCAAAGTGCAGTAGACCTTGAAGGACAAGCAGGGTAGAAGTAAGTAGAGCGTGTGGGCCAGACAGCTCACCTTTGTCCAGGGGTGGGGAACTTTTTCATGTTGGAAGGCCGCACTAATTTAGCTGTAATGAAATAAGGCTGCATTCAAGAAACTTCAATTAGATGTACTTAAAAATGTACATTATTTTGTAAGAATCTACTCTTGTACTTTAAAATTAACAGTTTTCATTTTTTGAAATTATTAAGTTAACTAACCTTTTAATGACTTTGTTCTGTCTGCTTTCTGTTGGAAAGCATTTGAATTTTGGTTGCAGCATGGAGGTCTGCAGTTTCAGTTGATTTTCTAGGTGGGTGTCAGTCATTTGTGACCTTAAGGGCACCCTGATTTGGGTTAGGTAGGAGAATGTAGATTTGCAGCAATAAGTGGTTGAAAAGCAAGAAAGCATTTTTCAGGCATGTTGCCAAAGGTGTGAGTATTCTACTACATTTTTCCATATTTCAGTTGGATCTTTCTTAGCATCAGACAATGGCTTTAAAATGTTATCTACCGGGAGAGCTTTAATCAATTCTATCTGTAGTTCTTTAGGAGCCTTGGTGATATCAACTAGGTGAGGCCGAAATGCTAATTTGAGTGTGATGTCATGATTCTCAAAATCAGTGAACCTTTCATTGTATTCTCCCATTAATAGGTCTCTAACAGCTGCATATTCTTCAGACGATTTGCATATATCATCCTGCTCATCAGTGACCTTTGCTAGCTGGGGAAAATGTTCATCCAAAATTTCCTTTCGAAATGTGTTTTGATAAAAGATAGCTTTTTTTGAAATGGTTGGATTTTTTGCCACATATTATATATAAACTCTTTTACCTTGCAAAGGAATATTCAGGTCATTTTGATTTGACATGATATCACACAGAAATGCTGCATTCCTATGGAAATCTCTCAATAATTCACATTTGCTGATTCTGTTCTTCATAAAATTTAACTATCTGTTCTTGCAGAGATAAAATTTTGGCTAACATCTGTCCCTGCAATACCCAACTCACTTTGGATATGGCAAATCCACACTGAATATCTTTATGGTTTAACTTTAACCTGTTAGGAAACTGAAGATGCCGAGTTGCGTTTGCACCAATATAGTTAACAATAGTTACAACTCGTTGCGAAGTGTCACTTAAAATAGTAGCTTTAGCACAGAGATTTTGCTGATGCAAGATACAATGAAAAAAATGAGAGCATCTGGATCTGTTAATACCTTTTTTTTAATCTATGCAATAAACCCTTCATGTTTTCCTGTCATAGAAGGTGCACCGTCTGTACATACACTCACTAAATTTTGCAAATTCAGTCCAACTTCACAATATTTATCTTGAAAGTTGTTGAAGATATCTATTCCCTGTTTCCTATTCCCAAGAGTGCCCAAAGCGAGTAACCCTTTGTAGCAAAGAAAATCTTCAGTTATGACCTGAATGAAGTATAAAACCTGCGCTGAGTCGATAGTATCAGTCAATTCATCCAAAGCGATCGAATAATATGTTTTCCTTTTGAAGTATTGCATGAAGTTGTTCTGTTAAGTTGAAGGTTAATTCATGCTTCCAGTCATTCTCCTTGAAAGAGGTAGTTGTACTTTGAAACTTTATTGGGGTCTAAACATCCTACAGCTTCGACAGTGCATTCTTTTGCAATTTCTACATTACTGAATGACTTCCCTTTTTTCCCCTAGTTTGTAAGCTACTTTATAAGTTGCTTCAGTTGCATTATTTCCAGGCCTTATTGCTGCTTGAAAGACTTATGTTTGCTTTCGCTTTTCATCTTTTAATTTATGCAGTACAACTTTTCATGCCTCTCCCTCTAATTTAAAATATTTGTGGTCCTTATGAGTGTAATAATGCTGATGAGCATTGAATTTCTTTAATGTTGATATTACAGTATCTCAAAGCAAGCAAATCATCTTATCTTTAGCAGAAACAAGATAATATTGCAATTCCCAATCCTCATTAAAAAATCTGTTTTCTTCCTTCACCGTCCTCTTGGTGGTCTTCTTTGACATGATGGGCTCTTAAGCAGACAGAATGAAAAAATACTGTTGAGCTGTGCAACTATTCACACATTCCACTTTAAACAGAAACATAGTGCAAAAGCTGATGGAGGCTGGTGTGCTCGACCCCCATAAACTCACCAACCAGCCTTGTGTGGTAGTGGCACCGTCAGGCAGGGGGAGTTAGAACTAAATCATGAGCGTAGCAGCAGTCAGTTTAGCCCTTATGGCTTACTAATGTTCTAATTGTGCTGGTCAATCTAGGAGGATTATTTTGTTGAAACTTACTTTATTCTTTGGTATTTTAAATATGTTCATTTTAAAAATAAAAATATAAAAGACGAACAAAAATGTATTAATAAAAATAAAAGGATTTGTTCTGTAAAATTTGGGTTCAGTCAAAAGGCTGCACTTAAGGACCTAGAAGGCCACATGTGGCCTTAAGGCCGCAGGTTCCCCACCCCTGCCTTTGTCCATCCTGGTAGCCGTGCCCACCCTCACTATAGCTATTTTCTAGGAAGAAAAGTGAACAGGCAAACCATGTTTCTTTTGTAGAGGACCAAAGTGTTTCTCTAGGTATTCATCGTCTTTCTGCCTTACCCTCTTTGGTCCATTGATCATCTCAAAACTTCTTCAGGGTCACCTCTTTTCAGAAATTCCCTGTAACTTCACAGCAGTTTGATCTTTTTCCAATTAAGCCAGATTTGAGAGGGAGGACTAATTCATGCTGACTTCACCACGGAGTGTTTAGGTGTACATGGCCAATGTTCATTTCTCTGCATACATTGTCTCATTTAACATGCACGAAAATACAAGTTAGATATTTTTCCCATTTTACAGATGAAGAAATAGAAGCTATAGAGGTTAAGAGTCTTCCTTAAGGATATCTGATAATAGGAATGGCGAAGACCACCTTTTAAAGTGAATCTCTCGCAGGTGGAATTTTATCTTTTTTTGTGTGTGTGCTCAGTTTCACCTTTGGTAAAAATTAACGGGATGTCTGAGGCTTTGAAAACTGAGATATATGACTGTGCTAGGTAACATCAAAGAAGTCAGGTAGCTCTAAGTGGGTGGAAGTGACTTTAATTTATTTCTTAGAGGAAAATTTTAAAACTAGTAATACTGGCTGGGTATGCTGGCTTACGCCTATAATCCCAACACTTTGGGAGGCTGAGGCAGGAGGATCACTTGAGCCCAGGAGTTTGAGACCAGTCTGGGCAACATAGCAAGACCCCCCATCTCTACAAAAAATAAATGAAAAATTAGCTGGGTGTGCTGCTGTGTGCCTGTAGTCCCAGCTACTCAGAAGGCTAAGACAGGAGGATCACTTGAACCCCAGGTATTTAAGATTACAGTGAGTTATGATCACACACTGCACTGTAGCCTGGGCAACAAAGTGAGTCCCTGTCTCTTAGGAAAAAAGAAAAAAAAAAAAAAAAACCTAGCAGAGCCATTTTTTTGGTATAATCTTGTATGATAGAATACTTAAGTAAAAGGTTAATGTTTAAGCTCACCATTTTAACTTTAAGAGAACTTATACAATTTTATATTTCCCAAAGATCTACACTGGTGATTAAGATTGCACAGCAGTGTGACTGTGAAGATTTTATGAAGCAGAATTATATTTTAAAATGTTACACTTAAAAATTACAACTTTATGTTAAAATTTTATAGTAGCTGCTCTGTGGCTTGGGAAGAGGCATAGGGACTAAAGGTTAAAGGCAATGAATGTATTTCAAGTAAAATCTAACTCTGGATTAACATAAAGACCTCAGCCTTGTTTTAAAGAAAACTTGTTGATCTGGTTGCTGCTGCATTTGAAGACCTGTTTTTCCCACCTCAGAATTTGTTAGTTATATAGTGTCTCAAATGTATTTCTGGTAGTTCCTTCTTTGGCTTCGCTATTATTCCTAGTTCTATAAATTGTCAAGTCCCTTAAGGATGGAGTATTCTCAAAGCAAGAAGGTGCCTCAAAGATCAACTTGGGAGTTTTAGGATCTTTTTTTCCTTCGCAGCAGCAGGTGCCACTTTGTCTAATGAAATCTTATACAGAATCCTGTTACATAGAAAATGAAGAGGGACGGAGCATCCCTAATGGAAATGGAAGTTGGGATCAGAAACCTGCTGACTGGCCTCTCCGTCTCCTTATTTTACGGGTAGCGTCTGGGGCCAGGAGAGGGTAAATGATTCAGGATTGTATGATTGTTTTGCTTGGAAACGTGATAAAGATTATCTAATCGAGAGGTTCTCACCTTTTTTCTGCCTCCATATACTAAGGTGGTTAGAAGCTTTCCCTCATCCCACAAAGGAGAGCAGGCAAGTCTGTTGAGAATCACACGTCTAGTCCAGTCTTCCCTGTTACATGAAGGAACTGAGGCCCCGAGGGAGGAAGTGACCCCACCATAGCAGAACTGTGCCTCCAGCCCCCGGACCGTGGCTCCAGCCCCCTTTATACAGCTCTGCCTTAGACTGTAGCCCAGGGCAGAGCATGGTACAGTTATTCCATATTGATTTCGGATTTGGAGCTGGAAGTCAGATCTTGGTCTGTTCAGTAGTTACTTTTTGTCTGTTTAAATATTGAAGTTGCTACAAAGAGCTACAAGATAGGAAATTCTGACATAAAATGTGATTCTAAATCACTGATTTAAACTTGTGGCTCCGAACTTGTTAATAAATTTGCTGCATAGGATAACCCCTAGTGGCCAAATTTTATAAACACAACTTGCATTTCTTTACATACACTCACTCCTACTTTTAAGCATCAATGCCTTAATGAGCCACTGTTAGTAATGATGGTTACTTTAGGTATATTAATGTGATTTTTTAAAAAAATGGTTGAGAATCACTATTCAAAATATTTCTTACAGGAAATTATGATGTTTCATTTTAATGTCAGTCTGGAAAGAAGGTACAGAACTGTTTCCCCAGAGGAGCAGTTGTGAGTGTAGTGGATTTGTCAACCAGCTGAGTGATCCTGCTGCGTATAAGCCGCCACTCTGGCTCCAGACAATTCTCATTTTGTATTAATAGTATTTTGTAATATTTGAAGCAGGGATAGAATTTTTAATAAAGTGGTTATGCTATTTAATTGCTTCCAGTTTCTATTTAATTCACCTCTCATCTCCTTTGACTTATGAGGGAATCGGTTGTGGAAAATAAAATATATGTTATGTAGACTTTGCTCACTTAATTAATATGAAGCCAAACTATAAAGTGTCAACAAGGTAGTGGTAAAGTTCCAGAAAAGGATGATTTTCTGCTGATTGCCTTCTTCTTAGAGGTTTCCATTAATATACTATTGTGTAACTGATGTGACTATTTAATTAACCTTATTTTTGGTGCCAAATAGGGTGCCTGGCTGTAGACTAGGACTTTTTAGAAGTCTTGCCTGCTAAAATAAATTTTTTAAAAAAATTTTTAGCAGTTGCAGACTTGCAAAGGATGTTCCCTACTCCTCCATCTTTGGAACAGCATCCTGCATTTTCTCCCGTGATGAATTACAAAGATGGTATCAGTTCAGAGACAGTGACGGCGTTAGGCATGATGGAGAGCCCTATGGTCAGTATGGTTTCAACACAACTCACAGAATTCAAAATGGAAGTGGAAGATGGATTAGGAAGTCCCAAACCAGAGGAAATAAAGGTAATTGTCAATATACTAACTTTGCCAAGGCAGGGTGGTTTCCAAGTGGATTCATATACATCTTCTTTAAAATGATATTATATATGTGCCATATATACGTAAGTTTTTAATAATGCTTTGAATTGGAGCGTGAGTCATACTAGTTGGCACATTAATTATAGTGTGTTTTGATTAATTTAAAATTTTGCCATTAGTGTTTTTCTGCTGATGGAATAAGAGAACTATTGAATTATGATCATGTTTGTTGCTATTTTTATGATAGCACTATGCAACTGTGGCATGTCCTAAATAGTTTATCAGCATTAACACTGACCCTACTTTGTTGTCACAGGACTTTTCATATGTACACAAAGTTCCATCTTTCCAACCTTTTGTGGGATCCTCCATGTTTGCTCCACTGAAGATGTTGCCGAGCCATTGCCTGCTACCTCTGAAGATACCTGATGCCTGTCTGTTTCGGCCTTCGTGGGCAATTCCTCCTAAAATTGAACAACTGCCCATGCCCCCTGCAGCCACTTTCATTAGAGATGGCTACAAGTAGGTATAGGGATTGTGTTGTTTACTTGCACTATTTAATGCAATTTTTATCTTCACTAAACATTTATTTAAAATGATGACAGTAGTGTATCACTTGAAACTTTTCTTTATTGGCCATTTATGTTTTTTTGTACATTATTTTGTGTCAAAAATGTGCATTATTTTCCAAATGAAATTTTATTTGCAGATAGTCCATGACTTATGATGGGTCTACTTAGGATTTTTCAACTTTATGATGATACCAAAGTGATATGCATTCAGTAGAAACAGTACTTTGAGTACTCATACATCCATTCTGTTTTTACTTTCTGTACAGCATTCCGTAAATTCCATGAGATACTCAACACTTTATTATAAAGTAGGGTTTGTGTTAGATGATTTTGCCCAATGTAGGCTATTGTTAGTGTTCTGAACACCTTTAATAGACTAGCTAAGCTATGATGTTCAGTTTATTAGTTGTATTAAATGCATTTTGACTTAACAGTATTTTCAGCTTATTATCGGGACATAACTCCATGCGTACTTGGAGAAATTAAGGTTATTTGTATAGAGAACCATGGTATTCATGTCCATTCAGTGTCAAATCAGTGTTTACCATAGAATTGAACACTTGAGTGGAATTGGTAGTACTCTTGGTGTGGTAGTGGTAAGATAATTTCTCTGTTGCTGACTTCATGTCATATAAGAAAGGAACAACAAAATGGTGCTGTGAATTGGGGGGAGGAAAAGGAGATGTGTATGGTAGCTTGGACATATTTCACTCACATATTTTACAAAAAATAGTACTTATGTCAACAATGTAGAATTAATTTTCCCTGATGAATAATTTCTTAATAAAATGTTTTAAATGCTATAAAATAAAAGGCCATAAACTCAAATTTCAGTCAGGGCCAGGTAAGCAATACACAGATGAAATGGACAGGTTAAAAGCAAAAGACTTGGCATCACTGATGCTCATTGTCATTGTGGGTGACAGTAGGAGCAAGTGAGGTCTGGTGGGTGCGCATTAAAAGGGATGTTTGCTATTCAATTGCAGAGAGTTGTTGTCAGGCAGGAGTGGGGTCAGTGTGGTAGATCTTTCTGTTTTTGAGGGTGATTGGAAATATGGATTTTTATATGTTTTCCTTTTTCAAATGTTGGCAGCTAATTCTAAGTTAAACTTTAGGAACCAATAAGAAAAATTTGTGGTCCAACCTCAGTCTGTGGGCTGCATGTTTGTGACCTCCTATAAAACCATCCCGATGAAATCAATTTTAATGTCTCAACCAGGGTTCACGCTTGTGTTTGTAAAGTCAGTGTCAGCATGAAAAACTATGACAGAGAAGTACAAAAGAACCCTAGACTTAGGAAGCTACAGCTACAGTGTCATAGGAATTAAATTCCTGCCTTTAAAAAATTCTGTGTATGGCCTTAAATGACCATTTTACCTGAGTCTTCCCTTCTTTGGGAGTAATTTTGCCCGGCCTCCCACATAGGACTTTTGAAAAGCTTCAACAGCTAATTGTTGTGGAAATACCTTGGAAATAACAACACACCAACAGGGTAAAAGAGTGTGCTGAGAAGCACTCCGAGTGCCTGGCTTGTTTGCTGTTACTGTGCTCCGATTGTACTCTAGCTTACTTAATTAGATGCTGCTACAGCACAGCTAGAACACCCTGGCGCACGAGGGGTTAGGCTAGCAGCACAGTTGCAAAGAAATGATGCAGGAGCTTCAAGAACCCATTTGACAATTTCATCTCTTTTATACAGCTAGGTTCCCCAGAAAGGTCACATGCAACCGTTTGCTATATGATGGTTTAAATAATTTAGATCATTGTTTAGATCTGTTACATCTGTTATTTGCCATTTCAAAGATTCTTTGTATTCTAGACTGGCACTGTTAATAAAACTTTCTGTGATAAAAGAGGTGTTTTATATCTGCACTATCCATCGTGACAGCTACCAGCCTCATGTTGTAGCTGTTGGCTACTTGAAATGTGGCTAGTGAGATCAAGACTGAATTTTTAATTCTACTTCAATTAATTTAAATTTAGCACATGGGGCTAGTGGTTACCTTATTGGACAGCAAGGTTCTAGACTGCATGTAATCCTCCGGTAGTGGTCTCCGGCCTCCACCGCTCTGGACTCCTGCCCCTTTGTTACGGTACCCCTGCAGTCGCGTGCTTGATGTGTGCCATGCTTGCTCAGGAGCTACCTTTTCTTTCTCTTTTTCACTTTTGAACATCCAGCTTCTAGCACAGGATTGCTACTCAATTCATTTTTATTGAATGGGAAAAATCAGGTTACTGTTACAAGATAAACTATTCTTACTACCTAGGGAGCAATTTAATTATTTAGGTTTTCAGTTAGTAGTCATAGTTCCTTTTCTGATCTGAATTGCATAATAAATTTAGGGTTTTGTTGAACAGGAAGATTGGAAAGGAGTCCAATTAGAGTAAAGATCACTGTTACACACTTATTATTTTGGTCTCTGAGAGAGCAGTGATTTCCAATCAAGTTTTCTTGGTCATTTTTTATCCTTACTCAAAGATATCACCATGCCTCAGATTTAAAAATTTCTTTATACTGCCTGATTTGGATTTTCAGGCTGGTAGTTTTAGACATAGCTAATTAAAAATCACAAGAGAATTATTTGAAGAGACATTTCTTTATGACCTTCTTCTTTCACATTATAAGTGAGTGAGTTTGTAGCTCATTGGAGGAACATTATTGTAAGTACAGTATTGATATATATCAAAGAATATTAAGAATTTTAAAAATCTCCATTCTTTTGATACCTTCTACACAGAAAGAATGGGCTCATACACTGTTTTATGTGCACATCTAAGAATGTGGAGTTGTCCCTCCGTGTCCTTGGGGGATTGGTTCCAGGACTCCCCAGATACCAAAAATCCAAGGACGCTCAAGTCCCTTACGTAAAATGGCATAGTATTTGCATATAACATATACACATCCTCCTATATAATTTAAATCATCTCCAGATTACTTATAATATCTAATATAATGTAAATGCTGTATAAATTGTGCTATATTTTTTAACATTGTATTGTTATTATAATTTTTTTCCAAAATTTTTTTTTTTTTTTTGAGACAGAGTCTTGCTCTGTTGCCCAGGCTAGAGTGCCATGGCGTCAGCCTAGCTCACAGCAACCTCAAACTCCTGGGCTCAAGCGATCCTCCTGCCTCAACCTCCCAAGTAGCTGGGACTACAAGCATGCGCCACCATGCCCGGCTAATTTTTATATATATATTTTTAGTTGTCCAGATCATTTCTTTATATTTTTTAGTAGAGATGGGGTCTCGCTCTTGCTCATGCTGGTCTCGAACTCCTGACCTTGAGTGATCCACCCTCCTCGGCCTCCCAGAGTGCTAGGATTACAGGCGTGAGCCACTGCGCCTGGCCTTTCCAAATATTTTTGATCTGCATATGGTTGAATCCTTGGATAAGGAATCCACAGATACGGAGGGCCAACTGTGTATCAAGAAAATGTTTTACAATAATAAAACAGCAGAACATTGCTGACACTGTTTTGTTTTCTATTTGGCAATTCCAAAAAGAAGTCACTGCTTCTAAGAAAATAGATAAAACAGCCCAGTCAGTTTGGGGGAATTAAGATAATTACACTATATGTAATGCATAGCATATTGGAAAATAAAAAATGAAATAGAAGTACCTACCATTCCATAGAAATCTGTTAGAAGCCAGAAACTATGATACAATATGTGTGCTTCTGTGCAGTCACCTCATTAATACTAAGGCCTCTTAGCAGCATGTGTAATATTTCTATGAATCGTAGTATAGCACTGGCAAATGGGTTACCTAAAATAGAATTCCCTCATGGTCACTCATAACTATAAAAATGCTAGCCTAGATAGGGCTGCATTTTGAAAATTAGAAAAATGTTAAATTTTCATGTGTATTTGATTATAACTACTTTAGTATTATATATAGATTATAGCCTCAGAGAACAAGTACACTGGCAGACATTCAATTTCAAAAAAAATGACAAAATGTAATTGCAAATTAGATGGAAATTTCATCCTGTGGTCCTCTAGCTAATTTAGCACTGAACCCATGTGTTGAAGTTCCATTTCGTACTTACAGCTTTTTAAAATTACATTGACCAAACCCAGCATCTTGTTTTCTTGTAAAAATAGTAAAAGTCCCCTCAAAAGGTTAAGATGAGGATTGCTTAAATGTGGAGTGAGTAGACGGAGAAGTGCTGTGCTGAGTTATTCTTCATGCTTCTTACTTCCCTGCACCCTTCACTGACTGCTTTGTATCTTTTTTTTTTTTTTTTAAAGAGCAAACTGAATATGCCAAGTGATAGCACACACAAATGATGAGAAACGCACAGTACGTGGTCGGGGTGGTTGTGTGTCTGCTCTGGCAGGTGTGACGTGCTGTGTTTCCTCACTTAGTGCCCTTCTCTTTTCGCAGTAATGTGCCTAGTGTCGGGAGCCTAGCAGACCCAGACTATCTGAACACACCGCAGATGAACACACCGGTGACGTTAAATAGCGCTGCCCCAGCCAGCAACAGTGGGGCAGGAGTCCTACCATCTCCAGCGACCCCTCGCTTCTCTGTCCCCACACCACGAACCCCCAGGACCCCAAGAACTCCCAGAGGTGGGGGCACTGCCAGTGGTCAAGGGTCTGTTAAATATGACAGCACCGATCAGGGGTCACCAGCCTCTACCCCATCCACCACACGGCCCCTCAACTCCGTGGAGCCCGCCACCATGCAGCCAATTCCTGAAGCCCACAGTCTCTATGTCACCCTGATTCTCTCAGATTCTGTGATGAATATCTTTAAAGACAGAAACTTTGACAGCTGTTGCATCTGTGCCTGCAACATGAACATCAAAGGGGCGGATGTCGGGCTTTACATCCCCGATTCTTCCAATGAGGACCAGTACCGCTGTACCTGTGGGTTTAGTGCGATCATGAACCGTAAACTTGGCTACAATTCGGGACTCTTCCTCGAAGATGAGTTGGATATTTTTGGGAAGAATTCTGATATTGGTCAGGCTGCGGAGAGGCGCTTAATGATGTGTCAGACCACCTTCCTTCCCCAGGTGGAGGGAGCCAGAAAATCCCAGGAGCCACCCATCAGCCTTCTCCTCCTCCTCCAGAATCAACACACGCAGCCTTTCGCTTCTCTGAGTTTCCTGGACTACATTTCTTCTAACAGTCGCCAAACCCTCCCCTGTGTAAGCTGGAGTTATGACCGGGTGCAAGCAGATAACAATGATTACTGGACGGAATGCTTTAATGCACTGGAGCAAGGGCGGCAGTACGTGGATAACCCCACTGGCGGAAAAGTGGATGAAGCTCTGGTGAGAAGTGCCACTGTGCACTCTTGGCCTCATAGCAATGGTAGGTGTCCCAGAACACACATTTACTTTGAAAAGTATCTTGGTGTGATCATAACTTAAAACCTTTCTTTGCTTTGTTAACAAAAAATTTTATCTCTTAAAAAAAAAAAGAACTAAAATGAGAGCTATATTGATTTCATCCTCAATTTAAGGACTGAGGAAACGTTTTATATTGAAACACCTTTGGAGAGAGTAATTGTTTTCTGCAAATTTCCTCTTGTATTAATTCATAAGTAGCCAACCTGTGTTGGAAACCTGTGACTGCTGAATATCAAAGTTGTCAGGAGTATACAGACTGATAATTTGCATACCCTTGCATGTTTAAATTCACGCATTCTTCACGACCAAGTTTCCGTGGCACCTCTTCCGTGAAGACTTCTCCCCATTTGCAGACTTTTCTCCTTCCTCTGGCTCCCCAGTAGGTTTTATCTCTTGCTTTGCGTTGTGGTAACTGGGGCATATCACTGGTTCTTCTCTTATTAAAAGCTCCAGTTGACAAACAATAGTTGGGCTCTGAGAGTGCCAGGCAAATTGCTCTTCCCTTTTCTTATTCCTTTGCTGTCTATGCTATGATGCATTGTGAGGGATAAGAAGGTGACTGAGAGACAGGGTACTTGCGCTCATGGACTTTATAATCTATTCTGGAAATGGACATTAATCAAATGATTAACAAGTAAGCATACTGTTGCGAACCATCATAAAATAAAGTGATGAAAGAAAGCATGGGGTGGAGGGGGCTGCCATAGGCTGGGAGTAAAGAAGACCCCTTTGAAGAAATAGTAACATTTGCTCTGCGTCCCCAATGGTGAGTACAAATTAACTGAGGAAGGAGAGTAGGGAGCAAGGCGTTATGTCCCAGACAGAAGGTGCGGCAAGTGTGGAAGCCCTTAGTTATATGGAATGTGGGGCCTTCAGGGAACTGCAAGGTGGCAGAAGCCAGCAGGGTTAGATTACAACAAGCCTTTTGAGGCATGGTGGAGGTTACGTCTTCATCCAAAGAGTAGTGAAAGTCACTGAAGGGTTCTAAGCAGAGGCATTGACATCAGATTTGTGTAGCTAAAAAAGAAAAATGCCAGTGTACTGTGGCCATATGTGGGGCTGTGGATTAGAAAATGGCAGGAATGGATTTGGGGAGACTCGTTGAGGAAAGACCAAATGAGAAATAGTCACTCGCCTTAGGGTCCTAGCAAAGAAGATGGAGAAGTGGAGGCATTCAAGAGATGTTTAGGAAGTTGTATTGTGGGACTTGGTAATGGCTTGAATTTAGGGGGTAAGGGAGAGTGAGATAGATGTTAAGAAAGAGTCCCAGATTTGTGACTTGTGTACTGGATAGACAGTAGGCACTGGGGCCTGGAGTAGTTGGCATGTAGATGATAACTCCAGTCAGGGGGCACAGATGAGCTTCCTGAGGAAGAGGAGGAAAGTACAGGATGAGAATAGGGCCTCGGGCAGAGCTTAGCTGAACGCTGACCGGTAAAGGCCAGGGAGAGAAGTGTGAGCATGGCAGAGGAGGCCGATAAGGAAGAACCAAAGAGGAGGTGTCTTGGAAGCTAGGGACAACCAGTGTTGCAAGACAGAGAAAGTTTTGGTCAACAAGCATTAAAACGCAGCTGAGAATTTTAAGATAGGGATTAAACATGTCTTCTGAGCATAGTGAGAGCTGTTTCTGTGGAGTGGTGGGAACAGAGGCCAGACTGGAGGGGTTTGGCGAAGGAAGCATGGACCCTGCTTCTGAACAACTCTCAGTCTTGCAGGGGAGAAGGTTAGATATGCTTCTTAAATACAGTTCGAAATCTGAAATAATAAAAGCAGGTTCCAAGCACAGAGGTCTGTGGAGTAAGGAGTGATGGGTGTTTTCTGTGTAGGCCAAGCAAGGAAGGCTTCATGGAGGTAGATAGCCCTAAGGAAGCATTAAAGGTTTATACTAATTTTTATAACTTGTAAGTTCAAGCACAGCACATTGTACTTAGCAGGCCCTTAATTAATGTCTACCGAATGGGTTTGTGAAGTAAGTGAAGTGCAGCCTTTCCCCTAAAGAAATGTGGATGATTGGCTTGGGTGGTTCCTTTTAGTAGGTCACTGGTGACCTTCAGGCAGAAAAGCAGTCTTTGTGCGTGGATCAGTGGGGTCATCTTTCGATGTGAAGAATAGCACATTTTATTGCAGGGAAGGTCTGGGTTTCAAATGTTAAGATGCTTAAAAGTACCAGATAGGTAGTGTAAGTGAGCGAGGTGGAAGGGAGATTTGCAAAACACGATGCCTCGAATCGTGTCCTTTCAAAACACACTTTATACTTTGCATGCACAGGAGTAGGGTTCACGAGAAACATGCTTGCTTTTGATTTTCTCGAATCTGATTCTCTCGGTCTGTCATCCTCACTTTTGATAGCCAGCGCCTTTGGTATCAGAAGTACTTAACTTTTTTCCTTTACTATAAGGAAAAGAGAAGCACGGGCTTGAAGAGAAAAGGCGATTAACAGTGCTTCAGTCTTAGGCAGACAGCAGGGCAGGGGCCCTGCAGTGCCTGAAGGGGTCAGCTGCGCTTCAGCTCCAGCAGGTCGTGCTTATGTAGGAAGAGCAGTCTCAGCCCCAGGCTCGTCAGGTCTCCCAGTTTTTCAAGAGAAGCTGGAAATCCGTATTTGTATATGGAGTTTCCTGGAGTAATTCGTTCCAAAGTTTAACAAAATACTCTGTAGACCACTAGTTTGCAACCTGTGTTTTCTTGATTCAGCAACATATCTGAAAATGTCTTAAGAGCCCTTAAGCATCCTGTGTTTCAGATTCAGTTGGTAGATATTTAAATCTTTCTATCCATGCCCCTTCCCACTCAGCTAGATGAGTAAGAGTGAGGCAGGGTCTCCAGGAGCCCAGCTGTGCAGATCCGTAGCACATCACCTCGAGCTTAATTAGCTCTTCCACAGACCTTTTTGGGAATCTGATGAGCATTAGGGGCCCTTCATCCTGGGGGAAAAGTACACAAACATTCATGCATGTGTGCACAGTTTTGCCTAAGTTTCAGGGGGCTTTCAAATCCCAGGTTAAAAACCCCTCCCCAGGGTGACTGTAGCAGAAGGAATGTTTCTTAAACAGTGAACCTCCCTACCTCCCTCTGTGTACAGATGACTAGTCCCACAGCTGCTTCTGCCACGTTTCCATGTGCCTCTGGCTGCGTTGAGGATTGTCTTGTCTTTACGCATTCTGTATTTTGTGCAAATATTTCACATTAAGAGCATTTACAAAGTTTTTAAAAGCTTCTTTTTAAGTTCCTTTTTTCCTAGTCATCGTATAATCAAAACATTGATATTTATAAATAAAAGTAATACAATAATTAAGAAACTTTTGCAGCTCTCCTTTCTTATGGAAAACCTTGGGAACGGGTTTACATGATTTTAAAAAATCAGACCTATCCATTTTTCCACTTTTAAACAATTGTTCAGTTAAACTTTTTAATGTAGAATAACCCATCTCCCTTTTTATTATTTTTTGGTACTAAATTATCATGAATTATTTTCTCTAATTTAGAAGACTACCTTTCTTCTTGACTCCTGGGTCAAGTATTTTAGAATCTGCTACAGCTGGTGACATCTTTGTCATGGTCTATAACTGAGACCCAAAAGGATGGCAAGAAAAGAGAATGTGCTTAACCCTCCTTTATGCTTTCTGTTCTTTCTCACTTCTCTTGCAGTGCTGGACATCAGCATGCTCTCCTCCCAAGACGTGGTGCGCATGCTGTTGTCCCTGCAGCCCTTTCTCCAAGATGCCATCCAAAAGAAGCGCACAGGCCGGACCTGGGAGAATATCCAGCATGTGCAGGGACCACTCACCTGGCAGCAGTTCCATAAAATGGCAGGACGGGGAACCTATGGTAGAGTCTTTGCCCTGTTCGAATTCCTTCTGACTTCAGCGCTTTTCCTGAAGAGCAGCTTTAGTTAGGTTAAATCCCTGCTTCACTGACAAAATGGAATCTTTTTATTCATGACTGTGAAGTTTTATAATCTCCTTGTTTTTGTTATTTTTGGAGTCAGATTTTCTAAACACCTTTGACACAATCCAGGTCAATAAGGAAAATACTACCTAAAAAGTATATTTATTAGGTTCTCCACATCTTTGCAGTCCTCGTTGCATTTTCACGTGGGTGGACTTCTAGGCTAGTTCTGTCTACTCTGTGGTCAGGATCGTGATCTTATCATGAAGGAAATGAAGCAGCACTGCTTGGAAAGTGAACTTCAACGTGTCTAGTCTGCCCTCTGATCTTGTTTAACCTTTATGAGTGAGTTCTGATTCATTTAATTAAGGGCCTTAATCAGGGCCATTTAATTAGATTTGAAAAATACTTTATCATGTCCACATGCAGTGACATTTCAGATGCCAGAATTAAAACCAATGCACCAGAAAGTACTAAATTGTCCAGGTTGTGGGAAACAGACTCTTACGCAGCTTCTTAAATTACAACGTTGTTTTAGGTTCGGAAGAATCTCCTGAGCCATTGCCCATCCCCACTCTGCTGGTCGGCTATGACAAGGACTTCCTCACCATCTCGCCCTTCTCCTTGCCATTTTGGGAGAGGCTGTTGTTGGACCCGTATGGGGGCCACCGTGATGTTGCCTATATCGTGGTGTGTCCAGAAAATGAGGCCTTGCTCGAAGGAGCCAAAACTTTCTTCAGGGACTTGAGTGCTGTATATGAGGTGAGAAAGTTGTGAAAATTGTTTTTTATGACATGAATCCCCTGTTTTTAGTTATGACTAAATTTGAAAGAACAAATATCTAGAAAGTAGATCTCAATGAAAATTTGTAAATATTAATAGTTGGAGGATGAAGAAAAGACTTAAATTAGCAAATTTTCCTGGAAATATATTGCTTTTCCATCTTGGCTTTATTTTTTATTAGGTTTAGAAGACTTTACTCTCCCCTCCTTACCACACATCTTCAAATCCCGTCAGCTGTCTTTTCCCTGTTTGTGGCTGAAAGTTTAAGATTATTGCTCACCAGAGGAAAGTGGTGGTTATGTAGAAGATGAGCTTTACAAAAAGAGTACCTCTACTCGTTTTATTTATTTATTGGGTGGCGGGATGGGGTGGGTGGCTGAGGGTTCCTGAAAACAGTATAAAAATGTTTAGCTTGAAAATTCCTGCGTCTAAAGATAGGTTTAATGAATCATGTCCCTGTTATGCTTTAATACTACATTCACCTTAATACTGAAATTTTGATACAGATTAAAAATGTAACAACCGTAACAATGTAAAAACCAGGTTAGATCATTTTATATCTTTAATACGTGAATTTCTGTTGCTTTTGAAAAATTAGAATCATGTCTGTCTTTGAAGAGTGCCACATTATTTTCTGCCAAAGAACATACACTCTAAGTTCTTTGCACCTGATACTTCTAATGTCTTTCTATTTGGCAAGATAATATTTATGAAGTGTTTAGAACTGTGACAGGCACATTCTAAGCATTATGAAAGTGTTTTTTAAAATAAGATTCCAAACTGAATTTCAAAAATCTTCCAAAACAGTATATTCACTATCTGTAAGTGTGTGAGTAAGCATGGAATAGTAAACTTACGTGTTGCTACAAAAAAAATGAGGAGATGCTGACATGATGTCACGGCGTCAGTGAGGCTCCTGGAGGAGGTCCTTGGGTGCATTTGTTTCTGAACAGAGCCTGGTCCATGGACGCACGATACTATTAAGTCATTATTAACCTAACACAGAAAACTTGTCTAAGCAGTGTCAAAGCTTATCCATTGTCTTGAATGAAGCCTTCAACATAAGTTACAAAACATAAAAGCATCACCAGATCTTTTTAGAAGGTGCAGACACTCTTTTATCTCTTAATGCCTTTACTAGAGTTACTCGCTTGGCAGTAATTCCTACCTCCTTAAGAAGAGTGTACACTAGAGAATTTTGTGGGGGCTTAGTAAGCCTTCACTTCGTCAGCTCCAGTAAGGGATAATACTGTGGGCTATCCTGCTGGTGAACAGGTAGTTTACTTTTTGCAGGTATATTATATTCTCTGCTATTAGCACCCATTTGACATCCTGGAAATTAATAGCAGAATCTCATTGTCCTGAAACAACTATTTACTTTAAAAACGTGGTCAGCATACTCACTGCTTCAGCGGCCCCTGCTCTTGGTGATCTCCAAATGTCTAACATTATAACAGATGGCCCATAAAATTTTAATGTTATCTTATGGGAAAACATTATGAGTAGGGATTACTTAAGAGGTTTTAGTGGACATATGTCTCAGTCAGCCTTAGTAGGCAGGAATCTGGTTAATTCTTTATTTGCCCATTAGCAATCAGATAGTGTTCAGCAATCTCCCCTGTGCAGGAGAAATTGGCTTGGGTGAAGAAACATTTATTTTTCTTCAGAGGACCTAGCATAGGTTTTGGAGAGACAGATAGCAATTTCAGGGTACATTATGATTACTGGAAAGGACCAGCTTATAATATTGTTTTGATCACTTGTGAGAAAACCCTAAAAGAAAATGGAAAATGCTTTATGGTAAAGAAGCCCCCTTGCTAACTCCAGGTACTGTATGAAGGAATGGCTCCTGTTGTAAATCATGATCTCATTTGTGATATCAGATGTGTAAGCTTGGGCAGCACAAGCCCATCTGCAAAGTGCTACGTGATGGCATCATGCGTGTGGGAAGGACAGTGGCACAGAAGCTGACGGATGAGCTCGTGAGTGAGTGGTTTAACCAGCCTTGGAGTGGCGAGGAGAATGACAATCATTCCAGACTCAAACTTTATGCGCAAGTTTGCCGCCATCACCTAGGTAAAAGGGAATTTATTTAGCAAAGTAAAATTTGAGAAGTAAAATAGGAAATCTCTCCCACCCCACCTTTATGGATGCGACGCTATATTTCTTTTGTCTCAAGTAATGTTAGTGTTCCATTACTGTATTTATTTAGATCCAGTTTTTGTGTTCTGGGTAGTTAAATACAAATTTTTATGTGGACATATATTCCTTGTGCCTAAAGAAGTCATATCGAATTTACTCCACATTTTGAAAACTTAGCTGCATGACTTGGTATTAACTGCTTGATTTTAACCCATACTCTCAAGAGAATCTTACAAGCTTGTAAAGCCGTATACACATAGAAGCATAATATACTATGATGGTTGTGGAATATGTGACTTGTCAGTTTTCAGTGAAGGCTTATGAATCAGTCTGAAAGGAGAATACTGCATGTGATTAATTTCCTCTTTTCAAATAAGCCTCTTGTGTAGAATTTTTAAGTTGCTCCATGTGCATTTCCATGTTGGCAGAATATATTAATGTAAACATAAGTGTGGAAATAGTATTTTGGGTGTCATAATTAGAGTATTGCAGCAAAATTGTTTTTATAAGTGACCATTCTAAATTTCTGATTCCGTCGGATGCTACAGAACATCACTAAAATCGCCTCTCTGCATGTACTCTTTCAGCACCTTATTTAGCCACTCTGCAGCTCGATAGCAGCCTCTTGATACCACCTAAATACCAGACCCCACCAGCAGCAGCACAGGGACAAACTACGCCTGGAAATGCTGGGCCTTTAGCTCCAAATTCAGGATCAACAGCACCCCCAGCTGGCAGTGCGTTTAATCCCACCTCTAATGGTAGTTCTACGAACCCTGCAGCAAGTAGTTCCGCATCTGGTTCCTCTGTGCCACCGGTCTCATCGTCTGCCTCTGCTCCCAGTATTGGCCAGATCAGCACTACCTCTTCTTCAGGATTCACTGGTAGTGTCGGAGGGCAGAACCCCAGCGCCGGGGGCAGTTCTGCGGATAGAACGCAAGGGAACCTAGGTTGTGGTGGAGACACTGAGCCTGGGCAGAGCTCTTCTCAGCCCTCACAAGATGGACAAGAAAGGTACGTTCCTCACTGGTGGGCGCGAGTGACTTCAGTGTGGACCCTTCCCTGCTCTCCGTCTGCACTCCTCTCCCTCGAGCCCTGGTCCTCTAAGTCCAGTCAAGGGCCCTGTTTCTCTGCTTCTCGAAAGAAAGTGACAACTGTCAATCTGAAGCTGCAGTGTTAAAACTTGTGACTTCTTAGAACTTACAAACTTACTGTCATTAAACTTATTAACTTACTGTCACCTTACTATGAAACATCTCTGTACAATATAGCCACAGAAAAAGGAGAATTGAAAAAGGGATCTCCCATTTTAGAGGAGTATATTGCCATTTTCCATCTAGTCTCAGTGCTGTCTGGCTTGGTTTGCCTTGATTTTAGTAACATGATACATATTATTGTTACATTTAATCTGTAATCATTGCCTAGGGAGTCAGTGTGCTAAAACTGAGCACAATTTTTTTGTGTATTTGTGTAATTTATATTTATTTTGTGCATCTCACAAGTGACTGTCTGTTCAGCATTACAGAAAGGGAGAGAATAGGAATCCCCACAGAGCCTGACTCTGCAGACAGCCAAGCCTATCCTCCAGCTGTTGTCATTTACATGGTGGACCCATTCACTTACACTGCAGAGGAAGACTCAACTTCTGGAAACTTCTGGCTTTTGAGCTTGATGCGCTGCTACACAGAAATGCTGGATAACTTACCTGAGCATATGAGAAATTCTTTCATTCTCCAGGTTATTATTTGCAAGTTTATTCTTTACTTTTGTTGTTGTTGTTGTTGTGAAAATAAACACCAGTTTGTGATTTTTTAAGTTGGAAGTACAGGTTAACTATCCCTTATGCAAAATGCTTGGGACCAGAGTGTTTTGGATTTTGGATGTGGAAGTCCAGTTCTCCTTCTGTCTGCTTGGAGTTTTTCTACTTCTCTCTGGCCCTGGGAACTGTCCATACTCATACTTGAGCTCTGGGTTGTTGATGGTGAAGATCTTGGTGCTGTATATTTGTTTTTGTTTTTTTGTGGGAGGACGAGAGAAGCCAGCTTGCTTCTGCCACCACCATTTTGGAACCAGAAGTCTTTCACAAGCAACATTTTTCATGATTGCATATTTTCCGTATTTAACCATTCCTGTATAGTTATTTGTCTCCACTTCCTCACTATTATAAATAAAGCCATAGTAAACATGTTTATGTATAATCTTTTTTTCACATTTCAGTTCAGGTTTTAACATGGATTCTCAGATGTAGATACTGATAAATATTGCCAAATTCCTTTACAAAAAAGGTTATACTTACTTTCAGCAGTGATTGAGAATGCTTATTTTCACTGCATCTTTGACACCTTTATAATGTAATGATTAAAATATATATATATATATATGGAAAACAATGCCTTGGGTATTTGGGTTTTGTTTAATGTCACTTTAGAGCTATCTTATAGAATTAAAAGATTGAAATTAAAGTTATCAGAATAGAATGATAGTTTTTCATTATTTTGAAGTTTTTGAATGATTAGATAATAACTCCAAAAAGTTATTATCTAATGCTTATTATGTGTATACATTATAAAAGTGAGAATTGTTTTAGAATGCAAATTTTTAAATTTCAGGGGCTATGTAGTACCTGTAGTAAATTGAGAGTTTCCTCCTTAAATAGTAACAGGGTAATTTTTAAGTGACAGTATAACCTGACCAACATAATGGTACATCTTCTTAAATTGCTGGTATACTTTAGGGATATAGAATTTTATGTCACTGGAAAGAATTAGAACTTAATTATATTATGCTTGGCATTTATGTATTCTAAAGCTAAAGTTTCCCCTTCCAATTCCAGTAAGAAATTCATGCTTTCTCGTTAGCATGTTAGATCTCAGTTTCTAGGTGTTTGTGTTTTGTATTTGTGTCTTTAGATTGTGCCTTGCCAGTACATGCTGCAGACAATGAAGGATGAACAAGTTTTCTACATTCAATACTTGAAGTCCATGGCATTTTCGGTGTACTGCCAGTGCAGGCGACCTCTGCCTACACAGATCCACATTAAATCCCTCACAGGATTCGGGCCCGCGGCCAGCATCGAGATGACCCTCAAGAACCCTGAGGTGGGTATTGGCAGGGAAGAAGGTTCCAGAATGAATACTTTTATACTGAAATGCAAGCCAGTAAAGTGTTTGTTTTATCTGGCCCACAGATTGGTTGCTTGCTTGGTTGGTCTTCTACCTTTATGTGAGAGTTGGCAGGTTTCTTTAATTCTTAAGTTAAAATAGAGGAGATACTTCTCTGAACTTTTAAAATTTTTGAGAAGAGAGGCAACCAAGTTCTTGCTGTTTTTTGATGTAGGACCTAAGCAACAATGTACTTAACCACTTTTAGTTATTAATATTCAAATTTCGTAAGTTTATTTTGTTCTTTGTTTTTCTAAGCTAATCTGTGTCTGAAATCACAAACTCTGCCTTCCTGAGCTCTAGTTTGTATCTTGAGACAGCAGTTGTTTATGTGTTTACTCTGTAAGGTCATTTTCCGACGCACGTTCTTACAGGGAGCTACCTTCTCCTCTCCTTGTCTCGGGGCTTCTGTGTATAAACGAATGCTTTCTCTCTCCATCTTTTTAAACCTACATCCTGCAGATATGTATATACCTCAAGGGAAATTTTACAACACAAAAGCCAAATATGTTTTAAACAAAAGTTTTACACTCTTTGATTTTCTAATCACCTTATCTAGAAGATAGGTGTACAGGACAATGTTCAGAATCTTCAAAGCCTTCAAATATCAGTTCCCACAACTTTATTATGTGAAAAATACCCACTAATAAAAGCCAGCAAACACCTCTTCGCCATAAAGACCAACTGCTGATTTTGGTTAGCAAAGTAAGTTCTGGAAAACTCTCTTTTGTAAGTATAAAGGTTGGAAGTAAACAGTGATACAAGTAGTTAATACTGTGTTTGCTGTAACTTGGTTCAGGTTGGCTCGGCCCCAAGGGAGAAGGCTGCTCAGCTGATGACCTACATTCACTCTGGTCTTACATCAAATGTCTATTTTCGTCAGCTTTAGTTTATTCTTTGAGTTTGAGTTTTTCACTTTTGTGAGCATTTCATCTGTTTTCTTTATTCGCTTTTTTTCGAATTTAAAAAATGTCTCTACCTGTTTCTTATTTTGTCTCCAGAAATTAAGAATTATTGCCTTTATAAACCATAGAATCAGTTCTTTACCTCTTTGTGACTATTCTACAATTCAGATGCAATCAGTTCTTGATGCTTTGGTAAGAAGTGATCACAATTTCAAATGATAACTGATAGTATTCTGCATTTTCATAGTGGAGATCAAAGGCTGACTACCTACTACTCAGATATCCCACAGCATTATCTAACATTTTCAAAGATTATAATATCATGGCAGAACATCATCCGGAGCTCATGAGATAAAGCGAAGCTTAGATTAAAATAAATTGCAAAAGACTTCGAGTAATATGGGTTTTTTTCCCCCATTTGCTTGGAACAATAAGAGCAAAATAAATTATTTTACTTTATTTAAGAACAGAAGAACCCAATATTATAAATATTTGCTCAGGTTTGTAAATTTTTATCTGCATTAAGGTAACGGATAGCTGGTCAGTGCCACCTCTGCCTCAGCCTGCAGCTGGAACACTGTGCTTTCATTCAGTAGATGTGATCGGGCATCGCCCGCGCTCCAGGAGCTGAGGATGCAGCGATGAACAGAACAGCCAGGCCCCTGCTTCTGTAGGGTTCAGATTCTCTGGGGTGGCACAGGTTCATACAAGCAAAGTGTCACATAAGAGAATGTATTTTAGTATCTGTCATATAAGTCTTCAAAGAAATCCAATTGCTGTTTCACTTTTATATGGAATATCTAGCATATCAGAAACACAGTTTGGGAATCATATACCATGTATTGATTTATCACATACTATTGCATCTGAAATATTTGACATTTAACCTTTTGTTTTACACAAAACTTCAGGCAAACTCCCCTGGACTCTTTTTTTTTTTTTTTTTTTGAGACAGTCTCTCCCCTCTCCCCTCTCCTGCCCAGGCTAGAGTACAGTGGTATCATCATAGCTCACAGCAACCTCAGACTCCTGGGCTCAAGCGATCCTTCCACCTCTGCCTCCCAAAGTACTAGGATTATAGGCATGAGTGACCATGTCCAGCTTGGGCTCTTTTTCTTAAATAACAGCTTTATTGAGATATAATTCACATATTGTAAAACTCACCTCTTAAAATTGTACAGTGCAGTGATTTTTAGTGTACTCTCAGAGTCATACAACCATCACTACTATCTAACGTTAGAACATTTTCATCAACCCTGAAAGAAATACCATACCCATTAGCAGTCACTCCTCAGTCCCCCCTGCCCCCCACCCCCAGCTCTTTGGCAACCACTAGTCTACTTTCCGTCTCTATGGAGTTGCTTATTCTGGACATTTCATATAAATGGAATCATATAATATGTAATCTTTTATGTCTGATTTCTTCCATTTCACATAAATGTTTTGAGTTTCATCTATGTCATAACAGGTATCAGTACTTCATTTCTTTTTATGGATATTCTATTATATGGATAATACCACATTTTGTTTATCCATTCATTAGATGATGGACATTTGGGTTGTGTCCACTTTTTGGCTATTGTGAATAGGCTGCTATGAGTATTTGTTTACAAAGTTTTTGTGTGGACTTAACGTTTTTTGTTCTCTTGATACAGTGACATATTAGCTTTGCAACTTTGAACAAGTCATTGACTATCTCTCAGCTCGAATTTTAAATCCCTAAAATGAATGAATTGGATTATATTGCCTCCAAAGTCTCTTTTAGCTTTACAGTTCTGTCATTCTATTATTCCTTTGCTTTATACTATATAGTACAGGGGTCCACAACTATGGCTTTGTGCTAAATCTGGCCTACAGCCTATACTTGTGTGGCCACCTAGGTAAGAACGATTACTACATTTTTACCAAGAGAAGAATATGTGACAGAGACTCATAAAGTCTAAACTTTACTCTTTAGTCCTTTATAGAAGTTTGCTGACCCCTGTTGTAGTTTATTAAATATTGAGGTGTGTTTGATAGCTGTAAACAAAGATGACAGTAAATTTTGTCAAGTTTATCTGAAATATTTGTCTTGGGTAACAGCTAATGCTTTGATTTCTAAAATTATTTATACAGAGACACACATATTAAAGTATATACATACTGCCAGGCCTGGTAGCACATGCCTGTAGTCTCAGCTACTTGGGAGGCTCAGGCAGGAGGATCGCTGGAGCCCAGGAATTCAAGGCTGCAGTGAGCTATGATCACACCACTGCACTCCAGCCTGGGCGACAGAGTGAGACCCCACACACCTCTCTCTCTTCTCTCTCTCTGAAAAGTACTCTGTCATAAACATACTGCTCAATGAATTTTCAGTAAGTAAAAATATCATGTAAGAAACAAAAATCTGAGCAGCAACCAGAGGCCCTTCTAGTACCCTTTTCCAGTCACTGTACAGGTAGTCTCTATTCTGACTTCTAATAACATAGTTTTGCCTGTTTCTGACCTTTATATATATTGAATCATATAGTTTATATTCTTTTGTGTCTGGCTTCTTTTACTGAACATTGAAATTCATCCATTTTGCTACTTGTAGTTTTTACCTTCTCTTTGCTGTTTAATATTCTGTGTGACTGTAACACAATTTATTGCCCATTTTACTGTTGATGGATATTTCTTTTCAATTTGGAGCTATTATAAATATTGTTGTGAATATTATTATACCTGTTTTTTGGTAAACATATGCATGTTGGGTCTTAGCAGGTATGTATTTGTTCAGCTTAAGCAGATACTGTCAAATACTTTCCCACCAGCAAATTATACGTTAGTTACTTTTATCACCAGCAATGTGTAAAAATTCTAGTTGCTCCACTTTCTTACCAATACTTTGTATTTTCTCTCTTTTTAAATTTTAGATATTCTGGTATGGTAGGTGTGTTATCTCATTGTGGTTTCAGTTTCCACTTTCCTAATGACTAATGAAGCTGGGCCAATTTACTTTCCAAAATAGTAATTTCTTTTAATAAGGAAGTATTAGCTTGATTGGATTTCCTAGCTTATATCATTTAAGCAACGTTTTTGTTATTTTGTATTATTATTCTGTGTGTGTATGTGTGTGTGTGTATGTATAGTACTGGACAGAAAGAGAGAGAAACAATCTGTTGTCATTACTCCCGGTCAGTTCTCCTCAGTGTCGTTCTAGGTTTTGTTGTAAACATGAAGTTGGGTAGCTTTGTGTTGATATTGATTTTGATTTTGATTTCAGCGGCCCAGCCCAATCCAGCTTTACTCCCCTCCCTTTATATTGGCCCCAATCAAAGACAAGCAGACAGAGCTGGGAGAGACGTTTGGTGAGGCGAGCCAGAAATACAATGTGCTCTTTGTGGGCTATTGTCTGTCTCACGACCAGCGCTGGCTTTTGGCTTCCTGTACTGACCTCCATGGGGAATTATTAGAGACCTGCGTTGTAAATATTGCTTTACCAAACAGGTGAGAAGGCTCAGTGTTTATGGTGCATGTAAATTGATGCTATGTCTTTCTTCAGTTATGAATATTTCCAACTTCCGATCTAAATGCAGTGGGTACAGCATTAGTTCTTTGGAGTTTTCTTGTGTTTGTCTTATTAAGTGATAACTTTGATTCATCTGGAGACCTCTTTCCCATTTCTTTCCTTTTTAGGTCACGGAGGAGTAAAGTATCTGCACGTAAAATTGGACTACAGAAGTTGTGGGAATGGTGCATAGGAATTGTCCAAATGACATCTCTACCCTGGAGAGTTGTAATCGGGCGACTTGGGCGTCTTGGCCATGGGGAGCTTAAAGGTGAGAAATTCCTGAAGCAGTATGTGCAGGAAACAGGAAAAGGGCTGAGCTAGTTTCGTTAACTGAGCTAAGGGAGAAAATTTTAAAAATGGTCGTAAGAATTAAGCAGGTTATATTTTCTGATTCTTTTATATGTACAGGATAAACCACTGTTTTAAACTTTTCTAGCAGCAAAATCACTTATCACAATAAAATCTTAAATATTGAACCCCCGTATATAAAACAGTAAAAGTGTTTTATTAGTATAAAAGTGATACTCAGTAAATTCATTTATTTATATATTGAGGCAGTGAGAAGAACAAGTTAGTTTTAAGATAAAGATTTAGGTGATAGTTGAAGTTGTATATGAACAGCCTTCGATGTATTTGTTTGATGGTTGATGGTTTTGTATTTCTTTGGTGGCACAACAGCAAGAAAATCCTGTTTCATGAAGGACGAGTCATTACAAATAGGAGCAGTCTTTATTCATATTGCCACGGTTTGGGTTTCTTCAGTCTGGAAGCTTGAAAGAACAGATTTTTAAAAGTTGAATCCCAGTCTCCCACTGCTTATTTTCCTTATCATAAATATAACAGTCAGTCAAGAAGCACTGAAAGTAACTGTAACATAACACAAGCGACCACCAGCAGCTGCCTCGCCTGGCACTGAGCCCAACCCATTTACTGTCCTAGGGTAGCTGCTTGTACAGTTTTATGTGAGCAGTATGAATAGGCCTAGGTTTTTTTTAAAGCCTTATTAATTAGTGATACATTTATAAGAAGTTCAATATGTGCATATAGATGGGAGATAGTTTTTTCTAAGGTCTGCACAAAAGCAAGGGTTATGTCACAAATTAGCTTGGTGGTTTCCCACAGTCAAATACATCAGAGCAGAGTCAGCAAAATTTCTTTGTAAAGGGCCAGATTGTAAATATTTTCAGCCTGCAGGCCACATGGTCACTGCTGTGACTGCTCAACTCTGCCATTGTAGTGTCAAAGCAGTTATAGACAATACCGGAATGAATGGGGGTGGTTGTGTTGTAATAAAACTTTATTTACAAAAGCAGGATTTAGCCTGTGGACCATAGTTTGCTGACCCCCGTGATAGAGCGTGTAAGTTATTTCTTTATAGGAAATTGATATGAGGTATTTGCGGAATCCCTGAAATAAAACCACTGATACAGATTTAACTTGCATTGTTGGAAACGTCTAAGTATAACCCACTTCCTACAATGCGAGTTAGATTTGTATCAGATTTTCATAGTTCAACAGCAATTTATATAAATATTACATAATATGTATTAAGTAAGTGTTGTAGGCATTATACACAAACATTTTTTGGTAATAATTTATACTGTAGACTGATAAGATAGGACCCTTTTCATTTTTATATTTAAAACTTTGCTTATTAATTTTTTCGCCACTATACAAAAAGAGGACCTTTTCATTTTTTAAAGAATATCATACTTATAATGAATCTTGTATCAAGAGCTTAGCGGTCTAATACATTAGGGGATTCATTATTTCGTTTCTGTCAGAATTCCTATCTTCCTCCCTAGTCTGCTTTTTAGTCAATCTTATTTCTTAACGGCTTTGAGCTATTCTTAACCCTTGGGGAAAGTTAGATTATAATAGAAAGGAAAAAGATGGATAAAAATGTAGTCTAGTAGTCTAGTCACTGGGTGTTTTGGAAAATTATTAAGGCCGTCTCCTTCCCTTGTATGATTTTTAGAAGGGGCATACTCTTCTTCCTTACCTCTTAGAGGAGAGGAATGTAAGTGTGACTGGAGGAGCCCATCAGAAGACAGAGAAAATGTACTTTTGAGAATAAAAGCATGGGAAGATCCTAGTATACAGGAAATCTGTGTATTAATCTGGAGCTCCTTCCTTTGGGGACCCGAGGTCCGTGCCACACGGTATTTCTAATGGAATGGTGTTAGATAGGAGCCCTTAGGTTTCAGAGACAGCTGTGTGAATTTCTGCTCTTTATCTCCAGAGCGTTTATGATAAAATACACTACTTTTCCTTCTTATTCGGTTTGAAATACGGAACTTACATCTGTTTGATTTTCCATGGTTTTAAAACATACCTTCTTCATGCTCCTGGCCACTTTTAATTCAGCCATTTCAGTTTGAGGTTCATTAAGAATATGAAAACATTTTCCCCTTCACCTGCTCTTTGAGGGGAGAAATAGCATCTTTGAAAAAATACGTGGAGGTAGAGAAGCCTGCAGTGGAGGCTTCGCCACCATTCCTGAGAGGGCTGTGATCCAATAGCATTGTGCGGCCCGGGAGCGGTGCAGACTTGGTGTGCGGCAGGGAGAGCAGGAAAGGTCTTTTCACTTCCCGCAGTAACACAACCCTCTCTGATTAGACACAGTGCTTTTGTTTGGAAGCAATAAGCAAATATTAGAAAGGAAGTTTGTGCCACCTTTTCAGTGTCAACTATTGGTGTGGCATCATTCGGAGCACTTCGCTCACGCCCATTGTTTGTGAGCTGTTCTGGACATTCTAGGAATGGTTCCCCTTCATTTCTGCTGCTTGCTTGCCTTTCGTGGAAACAGCCAGCCTACAAGAGTAAATAAAACTGAGGCCTGCCCCTCTCCCGGTGAAAACTGTGCTGTCATCCAAGGGAAAAGTACTGATAGGGGCAGTGGAAGAATCAGAACTTAAGAAGGAAGAGAAAGGTTAGAGCCACTAATATCATCCTGGAAAAACATTTTAAATGCCTAAATCAACCTGGGTCTGGGCTGGACTCTCAAAGGTCATTTCAGACATGACTTCTGCCTACAGAGTAGTAGGCCTTTGTTCCTTTGTTAATGAAGTGTAACAGAAGTCAAGTAACATTTTCTTTATAGCAAGGAGGGGAACCTGTGTAAAGGCATATTCCCTTTAGGGTCCAATCATGGAAATTCAATTACCAGGCAAAACCGGTGAAAAGCTCAAACCTCCCATCAGTATGAATTTCTAAACACTATATGACTGCAATATTTGATTTCAGATTGGAGTATCCTCCTTGGAGAATGTTCACTACAGACAATCAGCAAACAGCTCAAGGATGTGTGCCGGATGTGTGGAATCTCTGCCGCAGACTCTCCTTCTATCCTTAGTGCCTGCCTGGTTGCCATGGAGCCCCAGGGGTCCTTTGTAGTGATGCCAGGTAAATTTCCTCGTCACTTTCAGTCCACCCAAACTTAAGTCCACAGACAAGTATAGAATATGTCTTTATTATATTATTATATGTCTATAAGAGAAGATTGTACTTTGGGTTCAAAAATGGAAAACATTCGATCTCTTCCAGGGAGTGTTTTGTGATTTTATTGTTTTTGTTGACCATAGCTTGTGAGAGAGACTCAGTTCTGGATACGATTGAGAGCTCTTAGAGTCATGGCTAGTGACTGTTGCCTGACCTTGATTTGTTTTTAGTATATGAAGATCACCCTCCAAAATTCCACTATGGTAGATACCAGCATGGTACATATTTGAATATCCTTTTGAAGACAGTTACTTGATAGAATCTCCAAGCAGCCTCAAAAGGATATTCATAGTTGGAGTCTCTCTGATAACAGTTGAGGGTGAATGGTTAGGCAAATATGGGTAAAGCACTTAGCACAGTGTCTGGTACACAACAAACTCTTAATAAATGTAGATGCCAGATGGGAGTGGCCAAAATATGTGGCCACAGAACTTTTTGAAAATCTGGCTGGTTTTTGAAAACCAGCAACTAAACTATTTTGTAATTTCATAACTAAGCAATTTTATAATTTTATTACCACTTTTACCATCTAGATATTTCTTTGATCAAATGGGAGACCCTGTCTGCTCACTCCCTATAAAAGTCCATAGCGTCATCAGTTCAGTGAGAGGGAAGTGTCTTCATTAGATCTTAGGTCCACTCAGTTGCCTGCACCACTTGGGCAGTCACTGAACTTCTTTGTGCTTCTGTACTAATCCGTAAAATGGAGATGATAATTCCTACCTCGAGGTGGCTGTGATGATTGAATGAGGTAACGTGAAGAAAGAGGTTAGCACAAAAGCTGGCATGTAGTAAGCTTTCAGTACTGTAACATTTATTAGTGTTATGGTACCATTTCTATAGGATTATTATCCTTTAGGAGAACAGCACTTTATAAATTGTGAGCAACCACAGGAGGAAAGACAGTGGGGGATTTATTTTTAGAAATATTTCTTATATACATAATTAAAACATATTTGGTGGACTCGATCCAATTTTATGTTAACCTTTTTAATGTGAATGAGGCTTAGGTTATCATAGCTATATGCTCTGAGTCAGTTTCTTTGAAGATATTTAAACAAATTGGGCTCAACTATGAATGTGTAACTGTCATGGCAGCTGCATCAGACTCATACCACTCCAGATCATGCCCTCTGTAAACCTCCTTTCCAGGGTTGTTCACTGCTGCACAAGGGGAATTGATAGACTTCTTTTTTTTTAAAGATGCTGTCACAATGGGCTCTGTTTTTGGCCGAAGTACTGCACTGAACATGCAGTCATCTCAGCTTAACACCCCTCAAGATGCTTCTTGTACACACATCTTGGTGTTCCCAACATCATCAACCATCCAAGTGGCTCCAGCCAACTATCCCAATGAAGATGGGTTTAGCCCCAACAATGGTGAGTGGAAGACCCAGGGCTAGAATATGGAGTCATTGGAATGCTGCAGGTTTTTCTGTGTTGTGATAAACAACACATGAAATACAAAGAATGAATTGAAAGTTTGAGAATCTTTTTGGTTTAAAGCTTTAATTTGTCTGCACTATTACCAAGACCAAATAAATACTTTCCTCTCTTGGGTTATTAGCTTTCTTCTGCTTTTCATTAAAGACAGAAATAATATCTGCCTGGCAGTGTCCTGCACATGGGTGCCACTCTTTCAATAAATATTTGATGATGTGATTTGCAATGTATGAAGCACTAGGCAATGTGAAGATAGTGCTTTCCTTCAGCTAGTCATGAGGAATCTAATTTGTTATAGAGAAACTCCTTATTTGATTAATGGAATTTTTTGGTTTGAATACCTGTTAAGGCATTTGTTAAGAAATGGCGATGTATAAACTATAAAGCACTTGGTATTATGCATCCGCTTGCATTGTTTTTGAAGAATTTTTAACAGCTACCAGCATTTACTCATGTTAAATAGGGAGGGAAAAAGGATACCAACAAATTGTATGTATGGTATAATCACAATGGAATAACAAACACATGAGAAAATGGAAGAATCAGGACTTTTTCATGGTAATTGGGTTCTGGGTGACAGTCTTCCCTTTTACACTTTTTTTTTTTTTAATACTTTGCTGTGAGTGCACCTTACTTTTATAACGTAGGAGAGGATTTCTTAATGAAAACATTGTGCTTTGATCTGCTTTTGAAATAGGCATCCAGTTTCAGGGCAAGTTCACACCTATTAACTTGCATTCATTCAGCTTCTAATATTTTAGATGCTAATTGGATGCACAGATGAAGTCTACTGTGTTCTTGGATGGTGTCAACTTTAGTGATTAAAGTGCTTCTTTAGTGGTTTTACCATCTCCAAATGTGCCTTTGGAGTCCATACAGGGTGTGGGGTTTTATTTTATGTTCTTTATTTCTCCATTCTGTTAATATTTCACATTAGGAGATTATTGGAGCGAATACAAAATGAAAGAATAATTTTCAGCACGTTGCACCCAGTAGGCACTCATTGAATCTCACTAAGTTGTTAATAGCACGTGTCCATAATAGCCATAGGCTAACAAAGTTGGAGGTATGGATTATCTTCGTAATCTTTGTGTTTTTTCCCTCCCCTCTAGATGATATGTTCGTTGACCTTCCGTTCCCGGATGATATGGACAATGATATTGGCATATTAATAACTGGGAACCTGCATTCCTCCCCCAACTCCTCCCCAGTCCCCTCCCCAGGCTCTCCTTCTGGAATTGGTGTGGGCTCTCACTTCCAGCACAGTCGGGTAAGGGTGATTTGAAGTACGTTGTTGGAAATAACCACAGCCTTCAGGAAAATAATCCTCTTGGCATATGATGTTTTTACTACATGCACCTTTCTTCTTGGTGGTCTAGGCCCTTGGTACAAGAGAAATAAGTGTAGGACAGTGACTCTGTAGTTGTTCCATTTTGAATAGAAGGCAGGAATTTCAAAGGAATGTATTACTATTCCTGATGAATAAGTTTTATCAGAAGAATAGTCGTCAGGGATGCAAGGGTTTTATGCAATTGGTTTCTTAGCAAACAATTACTTCTAATTACTTGTTGCCCTCCCAGTTATTATTTTTATTTCTATTTTTTGCCAAAATAGTGGCTTTATGCAACCTATGGTCTTCTGGATCCTTAAGTGTGGCCTTTTGACTGAGTCTAAATTTTACAGAACAAATTCTTTTAATAAAGGGATTTGTTCTGTGAAGTTTGAGGATCTGGAGGGCTACGTGTGGCCTTGAGGCCCCAAGTTCTCCACCCCTGACAACCCTGCTTATTTACCATGCTAAGTAACTGTTAACTGAAGAACACCTTGTAGATCGTTGCTTGTTCTGAAAGGAGCCTGACTTTGAATTCTGGAGGCAAGGAGCACTTAGCAGCTAAGAACACATGCCCTGGAGTCTGATAAAGACAGCTCTGGGGCTGCTGGCTTTGTGACCTTGGGCAAGCTGACTTCATTTTTCTTAGCCTTAGTTACCTTATCTGTGAAATTGAAACAATAGCAACTACCTCTTGTTGTAATTAGTTTGTCCATTAACGAAGAATTGGTAATTGAAGTACAGTGTTGGTTTTGTAAAAAGCAGAGGCTGTGCTGTATTTTCTCCCTTTGTTGGAGCCTTAAGCACTATTAAATAGCACTGTTCTGAGGTTAGTCAGGTGGCCTTTTTCAGTCCTGAGCACCTGCAGCCAGGTGACCTCCAAGAGGCTTTCAGCATTTCCTTTTTCTGAACCATTAAACTTTCTTTGATATCCGGTAAAGACATTCTGGTGGGGGAAAGAATGCATTCAAGGTGGCAGTAAGTTTTTATTTTTTAACCAACCCAGAATTGATACAATTTGATGTGGTCGTTGAGGATTATATTTTTCTCTAAACAGAAGGCTTTTTAAAAACGAATGAATTACTTATTCCTTTCATAAAAGATACATTTTCAATTCTTGAAGCTAGCTTAAAAAACTAAAGATGAGGAAACGTCAGTTGCAGAAAAGCATAGTAAGTAAGACTCTTATTAGGAGTCTGTTACTAAGGGGACTGTTGCTGCCTCATGAGCAGATCGCACACTGCTGGCAGGGCAGCTGCGTCGGTGCTGTGTTACATGGCCATCACCTAACTGACCAGGACAGTCAGGTGCACTTGGGTGTTTTGTGGTTGGTTGCTGGTGAAAGAGCACGTGGGTGTGGTGGAGCCTTACAACTGTCCGAGACTGCAGTCTTTCCCTTTTGGTTTGTTACGTAATAGTGCCACGGAACAGATTATATTCTGTAGAAAAGAAACCAGAGCAAATGAATCTGTACTTACTTGACTGCTGATGTTAGTTTCACTGGTATCTTCTGTCTGAGCTGTAGATTTGTCAGGTGTCTGTGTGTGCAGCAAAGATAGTGCCTTCCCAGTTTACCTCGCTCAGTCACCTCGTGTTTTTCTGTGACCTGCTGCCACAAAGGGGATTAGTCACTACAGTGGTAGAGTGAATTGGTGAAAGTTCATTTTTAAAGCTTTATGATAAATGCTTATTATGCTTTTGGGATTTTGTATTTCAGAGCCAGGGCGAACGTCTTCTTTCTAGAGAGGCACCAGAGGAGCTAAAACAGCAACCTCTGGCCCTTGGGTATTTTGTATCAACTGCCAAAGCTGAGAATCTTCCCCAGTGGTTTTGGTCATCGTGTCCACAGGCTCAAAACCAGTGCCCTCTCTTCCTAAAGGTTGGTTTGGTGTCATATTTGAAGTTTTCGAGGAATAAAGGACTTATGCTTTAATTTAATTTTGGTTAGAAATTTCTATCTTGTCCACCATAGTCTTATTCTAGCCCCTTTTTCTCTCATACCTACTTATACTCTGGGGATATTTTAGTTACGGCTATAGGTGGAGAGTAGAATTTAGGAGAAAAACACAAATGAATCACACATTAACCCAAGGAAGAGACTTTGTGGGTCCCACAGGGTAAATCTCAGATGGACATGTGCTTCAATATAATGGTCTTTGTCCAAGTCCATATTGTATCACAATCATGAAGCCTGAGTGGAAGGTGCAATAACTAGCTGTCCGCCTCCTCCCCTGCCACGGTCTATCAGCATTCTTCGTTAGAGAAGAATCAGCTAAAACATCTCACATTTATACTTGTCCCTTCCTCTATATTTGTTAGAACATTTTAATCCAAATTTTAAGGGTTAAAAGGAAAAGATCCCCTACTTGCAGTTTGTGTTAAAGAACCTAGAATGAAACGCATTTCTTGCCCACAGATTGGCAAAAAAACCAAAGGTTTGACAACATGCTGTGGGGAGAGATCAGGCCTTGGTGTCGGTGGGAATGTGAATGATACACACAGGGAAACGTGTAGGGTTGTATCAGTCCTACCTCCAAGGAACATTCCAAAGATACTTTGGCAAAACCAAAAAATGACACATGTAAAAGACTAGAATAAACCTAAACACCCATCAGTAAGGGACTGATTGAATCAAGTCTGATATATCCAAACTGCAGTATTAAGCATCCTTAACAAAACGAGGAATATTTCAGTATAATCATTTGATGGTGTGTAGATTACCATGGAATCATCTGTAAGAGAAACATACACATGTGTGCATATCTACTTATGTTTTCACAAAGAAACAATGGAAGGTTAAACTTATAAGATGAAGCAATTTTCTTTCCTAATGACTAACATATTATGAAATTAATTATATAAAATCCATGTATTAGAATTATCAATGTGACCCTAGATTTATTTTTCTTTTCTACAAAAGTATGTACATTTTTAGCTCTGTCTACTAAAAAAGCTTAGCAGCAATAAGCCCCTCTATTTCCATGGTTGTGGTTCCTAAATACCATTGATCATTCAAAAGAACCGAGGTTCTTCGTAGAAGTGACTAATCCAGGTATGAAGGAAGAAATATTCAAGACAAACCTGGGACATCTTGTCACACCTAAACACAAGAAAGTAACCAAAGATTATTAAAGTCATATCAAAGCCCTCAGGAGCCATCTTAGAAGGCAGTCCTGTTGGCCAGGGATGGGACAATTTGATCATCAAAAAGAATGATAATAGCAATAGATTGAAACAAAACAAAAAAAATTTAGTCATCTTTTGAAGCTGCTAAAGCAGCAACTCAATCTGAGAATTGAAAAATAAAAGGAAAGAATCAAGCATTTATATATTGCCTCTCCTTTACATATTATATTTTTTAGCTGTTTAATAAACTGTGCTAAAACTATTAGGTGAAAAATTGATGAGGAACTTTATAATGGGTGAAATGTGCTGGTATCATCTGAACCCAGCGATCAGCCATTAGGTGCCTTTGATGTGTTACAATAAGAGGGACATAGCACCAGCTACCAGCTACGGAGTAGTCTTGTATGGAACTCCCCACCCCAGCCCCCTGGGCCCGCAGTGGAATCTTAATTGAGTCTCTAGATCAAACCATCGATTTATGGGAAATCTGGAGGATAGAAGAACATGTTAAACACCACTGCAGGAGTCAATCAGCCACTTCCTGACTGTGGGGCCTTCTACAGATAAAGTTCTTAAATACCATTTAATCATTTGCAACATACAGACCAGGTTGGCACCTGATTTTAATAAACCAAATGTAAAAGGACGTTTTTAGATAATCAGTGAAGATTGTACATGGATTGGGTATTGTTAATTTTTCTTGTGTATGATAATTACTATTGTTTTAAAAGTCCTTATTATTTATAGGTAAAATGATACAATATTTGGGTTTTAATTTAGGAGGAAAAAAACCCAAACCAAAACACAAAGTGATGAATATTGATAATTGTTGCATCTTGGTGATATGAATTCATGGGACCTCATTTTATATTATACTATTTTTGTGTGTGTTAGACTATTTCCATTACACAAAATGTAGTAGACAAAAAAATTAAAATAGGCCCCAAAGCTTGCTTTTTTCCAACTCTAGGATATCGAGTCATTTGGGATCCCACTGGGGGTAACTGAGCAGCTTAAAATCCATAGACTTATCAAAACCCTGACTTCTCAGGCCCTCAGGGAGCATCTGCCTCTGGCAGACGTGGCTCCCTCGTTTCACCACACGTCTAGACAGGGAGGTGACGCCCTCTGCTCTCTCCCCAGGCTTCGCTGCATCACCACATTTCAGTAGCACAGACGGACGAACTCCTCCCTGCCAGGAACTCTCAGCGGGTCCCACACCCTCTTGACTCCAAAACCACATCTGACGTTTTAAGGTAGGTAGATACCAACCTAGGCAACATTAGCCATACAGTTTGAAATTATGTTCCTTAAAGCACCTTGGAAAAATAAGACTTAAGTGTGGTGTTTATGGACACGGTGCTGCCATTTGTGCTCTCACTGGATGGCCCGTGACAGCTCCGGCCCCCCAGTGTGTGCACGGGGCAGGCAGGGTGGCATTCCTCATTCTAGGCCTGTTACAGATCGTTCTAGGCAATTACAGTTGCTTTTGCTTCCCTGTTCAGAGGAGGCATTTCATGCTGATGAAAAGAGGTCAGATTTAGGGGGTGGATAGTTTGAAGACAGTGTCTGGAACTTAAAGCACTATTTAAATGCTACTCTACTATTTACTGTAGTAAAAAGAGGCTGGGTGCAGTGGCTGTCATCCGTAATCCCAGCATTTTGAGAGGCAGAGGCAGGAGGATCACGTGAGCCCAGGAGTTGGAGGTTACGGTGAGCTGTGATCGTACCACTGCGCAGACTGTGCAACAGAGCAAGACCCTGTCTCTTTAAAAAAAAAATAGTGAAGAGATTGGTGAAGATGATTTTAGTAACGTATCTTATTTAACTCAGTATATCCAAAATATTATCATCTCAGCATGTAATCAATATAAAAATATTCATGAGCTATTTTACATGCTTTTAAAATAGGAAATGTTGGAACTCCAGTGCACATTCTATACCTGCAGCACAGCTCGGGTGGACTTGTCTCATTTCCAGTGCTCAGTGGCCGTGTGTGGCTAGGGGCTCCAATAACGACAGCGCGGATCTAGAAGGGAAGGGGTGCTTGAGACAAAGAATGAGGGAAGGAGCCTGGGGCAGGTTAAAGAATGACTGCGGCCTTCTTCCTGCTAAGACACGGAATGTGCTAGAATCTGAGGAGCAGCTCCCCCTGTCGCGCTCACGGCCCTCATGTGTGTGTTCTCTTCGGCAGGTTTGTTTTGGAGCAGTACAACGCCCTGTCCTGGCTCACGTGCAATCCGGCCACCCAGGACCGTACTTCCTGCCTTCCCGTCCACTTTGTGGTGCTCACTCAGTTGTACAATGCCATCATGAACATACTCTAATGGAAAAGCACTTGTTCTTCTGGCTCAGCTCCTTCTCCCTGCAGCCTCCGTCCAGGAACCCGCTCCACTCCGCAAATGCCCCGCATCCGTTCTTCAGACCACTCTCCACAGTCCCGCGCTGTGATTCCTCCTCAGCAGGCACATGTCAATTCTGCAGTGTTCATTACCAGAGTGACTCCTTGCCACTTCTCTCGTGGACCTGGAAACTTCCATAAGCAGCGACTTGCAGCCAGTGTTGTGTGTGAAGCCCCCAACCACTGGTCCACAGGAAGTGGTGGTGGTTGGTGGCTTTTAAGAGGGAAACAGAAGAGACAGTGTCCTTTTGCACAAGAGTCTTTGTTTTCAGCCTCTGTTTAAAAAGGAGGGCTGTCTAGCCCTTTGGATGAAATCCTCTAGTTACTGGTGTACGGCCTGTGGGTTACCTGAACTCCATAATCTGGGACTTTTTAAAAATAAGAACCAGCTCTAAGTATGTGATTTCACAGGGGTCTCTGTCTCCCTAAGTGCTCCCATCTAGACTGGCATGAGTGCTTTGGTTGACTCCATACCTATGTGTAGATGCAGAAGGTCTGGAGACAGCTTCATTTCATTTATTTATTTTCAGTTGTTTTGTCATATGTTTTTTGTGACTTTCTTTTAATTCGCAAGGACCAGGTACAGTAGCTGAAACCCAACTCCGATCCACCATAGGATTCTTTGACTACATACCTCTGTCCTAGAAGCAAGAAAAGGAATGAAAGCAAATCGGGGAGATCATGCCTAAACCATAATATATTCAAAACCACTCAGTAGTAGGTTTTGTTAAGAACAAACTGGGTTTTAAAAGTTCTGCCATGTTAAGTGGCCAGTGTTTCATGAAGGATAACATTTTATACGGAAGGCAGTCAAGCTCAACCCAGGGCCACGGAGGCAAGTACCCTAATTAGTTTTATATAGTCACAACGGAAATATATTTTCTAGTGAATTCTTATTGAAAGCCAGGTCTCTCCTCTCATTAGATCAAAAGGGACTTACGTACATATCACAATTGAAAGTGTTTGCTCATAAAATCAGTTACAAATATGGTGAATTTTTTCTGGACCATAGGAATATTATTTCAAAGAAATATTACAACTTAACCATTAAATTAGTACTTGAAGTTGAGCCTTTGTGGTGGGGACTTTTTAAAAAATGCCTTTTTAAAGCATTAATGGCTAATTGAAGTATTTTATGACTCCTCATTCCTGGCCCAGAGGGTTGTCTTTGAGACCCTGTTTCTAACCCTTGTGTTGCTGTGTTCTGTCTGAGGGCAGTGGGCGTGGACTGGCCTCCTGGGAGCCACTTTGACCAGGCCACTGAGCTCTTGTCATCCGTGGAGAGAATCATGCAAATTTTAAAAGTTCTCCCAAGAGACTTCTATGTCCTGGTTATTAACAAAAAAAAAAAAGGAAAAATGTAATAATTGATATGATTTTGTAAAAGTATTTTTCTTGAAATAATCTAAAGTTTAAAACATTATATTAAAATGAAAGTTGTGTGGTGGGAATGTGAGAGCAGAGAAATAACTTGTAAATGGATGATTTTGTTCTCTGAACCACCGATTGAGGGGGGTTGACTTTCGCAATGTATAGGTTAAAAAAATCTGATATATCAAACCATTTGTATCTAATGTGTACAGTGTAAAATTGACTTTAAAAATATTGCAGTGCTATTTTTTCTTAATCAGAAAGGAAAATTCTCAAGGCCTTTTGAAGAGCATAAGATGATGAAGATTGTAAACTTGTATAAAATTATCTTGGTGAGAAGACAAATTGTAAAGTAGATATTTGTAATCTTTTACCACTTTGGGGTTGCTTTTTTCCCGGAATTCATCAGAACTTTGAATTTTTTTTTTTTTTAAATGGGCTCTTTTTAATGCAGGGGCTTTTCTTCCCTAGACACCCAATTCTAAGCAGAAAAAGAAAAAAAACCACAAAAAACAAAAAAACCCCTACAAAAATTAAAAAAAAAAAGGCAGCAAAGGGTAGTTTTCATCTGGTGTCTTTTATTTAAGTTTTTTAAGTTAAGAAAAGCTGGTGACATATTTATACGTTTTTTGTGCAAAAATAAATGAATGGCAATAGATTTTAAAAAATCTTATTATGTACTTCTGTGTGAAAAAGTCTGTATAATATTTCCCTTAAATATGCATTATTTTACTTGTGAGTTTTTTACTGAATTAATCTGAAATGTACAAGCCCTGGATTTGCTACAGAGTGAGAAGTTATTTTATTTTTTTTTATTTTTAATTTTGGAAATTCTGCAGAAATCAGAACTCTTACCATGGTTTGAACTAAACAGGGGAAGTGGGGAGGGGAGAAGGGTGGGTTTGTCCAGCATGCTTGTATGTATATTTCAGAACCTTTTTTAAATGTAAAAGCTGTACATTTCTGGGAAGTTCTGAATTTCTTTTGTTTCCTTTTTTCCTTCAAGCATTTTGCAGTGAGCTTCTTTTATATATAGCAAACAATTTGAAAGAATACAAAAAATATGTGAAGTTCATTTAAAAAAATAACTACAGTATAGCGCTGGTACAGTACACTAAAAGACTTTGATAAAAAGAAACAATAATAAAAGGCCTCCATTTTAAATGTCATTCATATATACCTTGTGGATGAGAGCTATATACTTTTACACACTTTTTTAGAGGAATAAATTATTGAATTACTGAAACTTTGAGTGGCTTCTTTCCCCCTCCCATCCTGCCCTTGTATAAATCACCTACGCCTGTTGAAAAGGTGTATAGATTGTGGCTTGAACAATCCTAGGCTAGGAGCCAGGTTCTACTTCCCAGTCAGTAAGATGGGTGTAGGATTTTACTGCTGTAATCACCCCCCCGCCCCGCAGCTGTTCTGAAATGGTATTCTCATTCTCCAAGGCACAAGTGCATTCCTAGAGCAGTTTTTAGATGCTAACACACACACACAACACTGAGGGCTCCTGGTGTTCAGTTCCTCGAGTGTTTTGAGTAGACCAGATCTAACAGTGTCTCCCAGCTGTAAGACTGGGGTCAGTCCTAGAACAAATTACAAGTCTGTGTTCTACCTTTTTCTTCCCAGTCCCAGCCAGTTTCTTTTTGATGTTCCTTAGAAATAGCAGATACGTCCCTCTTTGTTGTGTTCCTGCCTCCCAGGCTGGTGACAGGAATATGCCACGTGACACACCACACACAAGCAAGTGCCTATTGGCTGCGTGCCGTCCACACGCTGTTCCTTTCTTCCTGGGTCCGCCCCATAGGAAAAACCTCATGTTCCAGTGGGGGAGGGAGTCTCAAAGGTTTATTTCCTGTACTGTCCTAGCGGGATAGCTCACTAAAAACAGTAAAACCCCAGGATGTGGCAGAGCTTAGGGTAAAGATCTGAATAATTTGAAAGGCTTTGCTTTTAGTCTCCCACCATCTATTTAGAAATAGACATTGTTCTGAATATTACAAGCTTGAATCTAGAGATAAATTGTTGAGACTACTCGGCCTCAGTTATTTCATCTGCAAACGAGGGGTGAGGGCGATTCTATGAGAAACGCTTTGCAAACTAGAAAGCTGTGTCCATGTTATTCTAGTTGCACTGTTAAAGACGAGCTGAGGAAAGGCCAAATTTTTGGCTAATAGATAATATTGGTCTCCGTCCCTTCTAGTCACCACTGTCTTAGGTACAGTTCATGGCACTGCTTGTAATGGGTTGCCAAAATCACATAAAGAACCACACGTTTCCCAGATCCTATGTAATCTGGTCAGTCTGATGAATCCTGCATCAGGTAAATAATGAGAATTAGCTGTATTTTTACAAGCGTTCATTAGCTTCGATACTTATCTCATGTATCAGGTGAACGCTATATCCAACAATTAGTGTTGCTTTACAGTAGGAACGTTATTTTCTTAACTACCGCCATCTGTACCAATTCAGCAACTGTAGCTAAATCTCTGATGTAAGAACAATTGTTGAATGCATCTAAACATTTTGCAAATTGGATGTAGATGGATTCAACTTGGCACCTCAGGAACCATTGGTCTTCATCCGTTCGCATTGCTCAGAGGCTGCCTAACGCTCATCCATCCTCTCCGGGATGGGATCGCATGGCTTTATGTTTCTGCTATTCAGGAAGTCATGGGCCAAGCGATTTGTTCACAACGGGCGTCAAAGAGCCAATAAAAATCTTCATAACAGTGCAGTTTGTCAGTAGAAGTTTTTAAAAGCAGACTTCCAGTAAGACACTGCTGGAGCGTGAGCCACACACGGAAAACAGTCTTCGCTGCTATCACGACTCAACTCAAGCCACTACAGAAAGGAATTTTCTTTGCTTTTGAATTCACCCCACGCTAAAATCCTATCAAGATGCAATTTTAACTTATTACTGTGTTATCCTGGTGTTAAATGATCTCTTGTTTATATCCCCTTGACAAAAAGGTCACTTCAACAGTAATTATTTCATGTCATTAATACCTAATGAGACACCATTAGAAAATTCTGTTGTGCCAGGTAATTACATGGTGGTAATGTTTGCCCTGGGCATCTTGCTCTGCTTGCGGCCAGGTTTACCAGTCTCCATCTACTTTGCTTAAAATTCCCAGGTCAAGTTTTAAAAAGATTTTTTTGACACTTACTGCTTCTGGCTAGAACTCCAAAGTAATGAAGCAGCTAAGAAATAGAAGTTGATGAGGAAGAAAGTATAATCTCCAGGAAGGAGGCTGCGTACAACCAAAGTATTATTTTTTCTCTGCAAAGGTTATTTCCTCAGTAAATATAGGTTACCAGGTGATGGGAAGACCCAAAGACAGACACTCCAGTCAGTCCCCCCTTTTTTTTGTTAGACAAGCAGAGAAATGAGAAAAGCACATGTTCTGTTTTAATAATCTGCTAAAACAGCATTTATCTGGGGTGTTGTTGATACAGGTTGAAACCAAGTCTGTGCCTGAAATCACCTAGTACAACAGGCAGGCACATTGAAACTGGCAGCAACTCTCGACGTTACACTGCTGCCTATTTTATGCTTTCTTTGCTTTGCTAGTGGATTAGGCATGTTTCAATCCACCTGTTTCCTAAAACCAGACAACATTCAGGAAAATTGCCCACCCCGGAGCTAAGATTAGAAGCTCAGGGAAGGGGTGGGGGGGTGGAATCTTACCCAAGGAAATGTTTGCTGTGGGGGAAAAATCGATTTAAATAATTTAACATGTAAAATAGCAATTGTCTTATTTAATTTGAGCTAGCACATTTTTCAGTAAGCATTTTCAAGTTCTTATTTAAATCTTATTTTGTTCACTTAGAGGTCTTGGTGTTCTTTTTAATTTATATACAGTATTTACATATATAATTTCCTGTCTGCTTCCTTTTAAGTATGTGATTTTTAATTGTAGAAGACATTATATAGATCAATTTTTTTTTTTTTTTTTTTTGCTGTTGATATTTCTTATGTTACTGCAAAGCTTAGGAAGTTACCTCTCTTAACAGGTCTAGAAGTGAAGATCATGTTTGTTGCCCACTTTGTGTGACACCAGAGAGTTTACCTTACGTGACATCAAGTTTATATTGGGCAGAGACTCTAGATGGGACTGAAGTGGGCACCCAGGAAACGTTTGTCGAACACTGAGACTGTTGAAAGAGAATTACTTGCACCTCAAAAATCTGACATAATTTACCAGCGAATTCGTGAGATCCTGATGCCTTCTGAAGAAATTGTTTAAAACATATAGGGATTTATTTCCTTTTTTTCTTTTTTTGGTCGATTTGGGGTTTCCATTTCTTGTGTTGATTTTGTTAATTTAGATTTTTATGGGGGAAAATGAGTTTTTCAAACACGTTACTATGCAATTGTGCACAGTACTCTCTTAATTTTGAACCTGTTGTTTTTGGTGATATTTGCTTTTTCTCAGTTCAAACAATATTATGTGGGGTTTTTTTAATCTCTCTTGATTGATTTTTCCATCCATTTGTTGGGTTTTTTTTTTTTTTTTTTTTTTTTTTTTTTTTTTTTTTTTTTTTTTTTTTTTTTTTTTTTTTTTTTTTTTTTGTTTTTGTTTTTTGGTTTTTTTTTTTTTCAGCTTTGTTCAATTTTCCGGAGAAACAGCTGATGGAGTCAACCATTCTGCTGTTTTTATCCTGACTTTGTCTTTTTGTTCTTTCTCCTAGTTTCCTTGAGAGTTTTGTTTTCATTTTCCTTGAATTTTAATTGCCTACTTAGTTTAATTTATTTTCACTTTTGATGATACAGGCACTTACAGCCTGGGGGCTTCTGGGTGTGTGTAGCCCTCCTCAAATTATATGCAAAATTTTTTATGTATATGCATTTTTCTAGGGAGGAGATTCTCAGAGATGTCTGAACCTAAAAGGATGACAATTACAGATCTGGCGCTAGATGTCAGTTGATTACATCCTAGACGACTTGACGTTTAATATTTTCATTTTTACACTCTTACTTTTTAAAAAAATGAATCAAAAAAGAAAACTAAGTTCCCTTTGAGTTTAAAGCCTCTCACGCCATAATGTTCTTTTATACCTCAGTGTAATCTAGTAATGATCAGTTTTTGCAAAAATTTTCTGAAACCTTCAAAAACAAGGTGTGTCTTATTTCTTGGACAGTGTTCAACAGAAATATAATGCCAGCCATAATATAATTTTATGTTTTCTAATAGCCACATTTAAAAAGGAAAAAGAGAGAGAAACGGTGGAGTAAAGGTAACCTCCTGGATGCCTGCTCCCAGAGAAAGAGGGATAGAGCTCGGTCTGCTGCATGAGTGGATCGCTCTCCCGCAAGAACAGAGTTGAGAATCCGCGGAGATTCAGCGCGGGACACGCAAAACAAGAAAACAAAGAAAAGGTGAACGGGAGACAGGAACCGAAATCTGGAGAGTGCAAGACAGACAACGGAGAGCGGACCCGCCGGAGCAAGTCCTGCTCCCCACTGACCTCCGCGCCCCGCAAGACGGGGACCCGCCCCAGGTCGGAGCAGAACCTCCGTGGGGGGAGACAGGAGCCGAGGCCTCCTGAACCCCCGGAGCTCCGAGCCGGGACTGCACCGGGCGGGAGGGCGTTGGCAGACAGGAAGTTGCCTCTGGCTCCCGCGCGCGCGTGCGCATCAACGGGCGATCGCCAAGCTGGGACCCCGACCTGGAAACCGCGAGGGGCGGGTCGGGAAGAGCCGGAGCTCCTGCTGGACGGGAGAGACTGTGGGAGGGCGACACAAAGAGACGACGGGGCATCCTGATGACTCGGCTCCCGGATCTGGCGCCCGCCGACCCCTGAACGTCGCCCCCAGTGCCAGCGCCCCGTGGGCGGGCGGTCGCCGTTCTCGGGGTCCACAACCCAGCCGCTGGGGTGCGACACGGTGTCGCGCAGCTCCCTTCCCCCAGCCCGGGGACAATCGTGACAAGCTCCGCCCTTACACGACCTACGGTCAACTAGCCAGGCCCCTTTTGATGGGTGAACTCTGAATACTTCCCCAGTCGGGGGAGGCTAACGCCTGCAGGCGGGCTGGGGCACCACCCCCTCCCCCTAGCCAGCATCCTTCTCCCCGGAAGTGGTAAGCTCCACCCTGGAGGTACGGGGAGACAGGAACAGCCACTTTCCCTCTGCGACTAGGGTGAATCCGCGGGGCCTTGGCGCGGATCAGTAGTTGACAGCCCAGTGTCTTTGCTGGTCGGACAAAAATCCTGGCAAGAGGCCAAAACAGGCTCCCCAAGTAACCCCTCCCATCAGGAGCAGCCTCCCAACTGTGGTAGAAGAACCCCGAACAACATATTAGCGGCCCCCACTAGCAGCAGATCAAACAACCATGGAAGTGCACACATCCAGGCTGACAGGCAGCATCTACCGGAACAGAACCCACACAGGGCACGTTACTTTCCAAAGGAAAACTGAAAGGTGAGAAGCAAAGGCTGATCCAGATGGGAAGGACTCAGCGAAAGAACTCTAGAAGTATAAAGAATCAAATGGAAAACACACCCCCAAAGAGGAACACCAGCTCTCTAGCAATGGACATTAACCAAATTCAGACTACTACAATGACAGAAGAATTTCAAACATGGATTGTAAGAAAACTCAATGATATGCAAGAAAAAACGGATAACCAACACAATGAAACCACAAAGAAAAATCCAGGAATTAGAAGAAAAATTCACTAAGGAAATTGAAATATTAAAGAAAAATCAAACAGAACTCCTGGAAATGAAGAATTTATTCGGGGAACTACAAAACACAGTGGAAAGCCTCAAGAACAGGGTAGATCAAACAAAAGAATTTAGTGATTGAAGATAACACCTTCCAATGCGATAAGTCAGTCACAGAGATAGAGCAGAGAAATAAGAGAAAAGAACAAAGCCTACAAGAAATGTGGGATTATGTGAATAAACCCAACTTGAGGGGTATGGAGTTACCTGCAGGTGAAGAAGAAAACACGCAAGAACTGGATAAGCTATTTGAAGATAAAATAGATGAAAACTTCCTAGGCATTGCTAAAAATCTAGATATCCAGGTACAAGAAGCTCAACGGACCCCTGGGAGATTCAATGCAAACAGGAAGACAGCACAACATACAGTCATTAGATTGACCAAAATAACCACTAAAGAGGCCCTTCTACAAGCTGTAAGGAGAAGGAAACGAGTAACATACAAAGGAAAGCCCACTCGAATAACAATCAGACTTCTCAACTGAAACCTTATAAGCAAAAACAGACTGGGGCCCCATTCTCACTGTTCTGAAACAGAATAATGCCCAGCCTAGAATCTTGTACCCTGCAAAACTAAGTTTTGTATTTGAAGGAGAAATAAAGACATTCTCAGATAAGCAAAGACTGAGGGAATTCACCAAGACCAGCCCTCCAAGAAGTACTCGAAACAGAACTACACAAGGATCAGCACAATAAACACGAATGTAAAACCACTCAAAAGCTACAGATCAAAGGCTAGATACCACAATGGCTCAAGAGATAAAAAGCAACAAAATGCAACCCAACAGAATGAACAGTAATTTGCCCTACTTATCAGTTCTCTCAATAAATATGAATGGCTTGAACTCGCCACTCGAGAGACATAGGCTGACCAAATCGATAAAAAAAATGCAAGCCAAGTATCTGCTGTCTTCAGGAAACACATCTAACCTGCAAGGATGCATTTAGATTCAAGGTAAAGGGGTGGAAATCAATATTTCAAGCAAGCAGAAGCCAAAACAAGGCTGGTGTGGTGGATTTGATGTCAGATAACTTTGTCTTTCATTACTTTTGTTGATTTAAGAACTGAGAGGGTTGCTATATAATGGTCAAGGGTACAGTTCAACAAGAAGACATAACAATTCTAAATATGTGTGTACCTAACTTAGGTGCACCCAGATTCATAAAGCAAACTCTACTTGATCTAAACAAATTGATAAACAGCAACACGATAATAGCCATAATTGATAAACTTTGACACCCCACTGACAGCACAGGACAGATCCTTCAAACAGAAAACAAAGAAATAATGGAATTCAACAGAACCCTAGAACTGGGCCACATTGACATTTACAGGACATTCTACCCAAAGACCACCAAATATACATTCTTTTCATCAGCTCTTGGGACATTCTCCAAGACTGACCATATCCTAGGACACAAAGAATGTCTCAAAAAGTTTAAAAAATAGAAATTATACCATGCATCTTCTAATATCACAGTGGAATAAAAATGGAAATCAACCCCAACAAAAACTCTCATTTCTACATAAAGTCATGGAAATTACCCAACCTTCTGAATGATCACTTCAAAAACAAGGAAATCAAGATGGAAATAAAAAGATTCTTTGAACTAAATGACAAAGGCAACACAAGTTATCAAAATTGGAGGGACACAACCAAAGCAGTCCTGAGAGGAAAGTTTATTTCCATAAATGCCTACATCCAAAAGTCAAAAAGATCACAAATAGACAACCTAATGAATCAACTCCAAGAGCTGGAAAAAGAAGAACAGACCGACCCCAAACCCAGCAGAAGAAGGGAAATTAATAAGATCAAATCAGAACTAAATGAAACTGACAACAGGGAAACTACATGGAAGATTAATAAAATGAAAAGTTGGTTCTTTGAAAAAATTAACAAAATTGACACACCTTTGGCTAGACTAACAAAAGAGAGAAAAGAAAAATCTCTAATAAGCTCCATCAGGAACGAAACAGGAGAAGTTACAACCGAGGCCATGGAGATTCAAGATGTAATTTATGAATATTACAAAAACCTATATGTACACAAAGTGGAAAATGTACAGGAAACGGACGAATTTTAGAAACACACAGCCTCCCTAGGCTCAACCAGAAACAAATAGAATTCCTGAACAGACCAATATCAAGGACTGAAATTGAAACAGCAATAAAAAACATTCCTAAAAAGAAAAGTCCCAGCCCAGATGGTTTCACACCCGAATTTTACCACACCTACAAAGAAGAACTGGTGCCTACCCTGCAGAAATTATTCCACGACATCGAGAAGGATGGAATCCTGCCCAACACATTTGATGAAGCCAACATAGCCCTGATACCAAAACCAGGAAAGGACGCAACAAAAAAGGAAAACTACAGACCAATATCCCTTACGAATATAGATGCAAAAATTCTCAACAGAATTCTAGCTAACAGAATCCAGGTACTCATCAAGAAAATAATCCATCATGACCAAGT